>CM045737.1:22744847-22924847 GCA_024760905.1 Plotosus lineatus | reverse complement strand
GAAATTAACCAGGTCAGATGGACTTGATTAAGTTCACTTTAGCCATGATGGAGTGGGAGTAGGTGACAGAGTTAGCACTCAGGAACTGAAACTAAAGCAAACATATGTACAGACACATGGCTTCCCAATTACACATCCAAAAAGAGCTCAATAACTGATGGGTTTGAGGATGATGGGTGTGGGGGGTTAGGGGGTGTCACTGCTGTATTTATTAATGTCAGTAAAATTAAAATGTCTTGATTCACATGGACTGCCAGCAAATGTCCAATAGATGATGTAATC
Source organism: Plotosus lineatus (assembly GCA_024760905.1). NCBI lineage: Eukaryota > Metazoa > Chordata > Actinopteri > Siluriformes > Plotosidae > Plotosus > Plotosus lineatus. Next base: position 22,924,565 of record CM045737.1, on the reverse strand, counting down.
TTAAAAAGATGCTTGTTACCTTGTGTAAATTATGACTTTGTATTACTCTACAAGTTATGAAAAAGTACAATAAAGCAATAAAAAAAAAAAATTAAATAAGAAAAATAGATAACCCAATAAAAAATAGGAAACAGATGGTACAGTACAGTGTAATCCTCAAGGAAAGATTATTTCAAGCCTCCCAAAGTCAGAAACGCATTTTTCTGATCCTTTCAGACTTTTTTACTTCAATAGATAGTAGCAAAGAAATTTCATGATTGGACTGTTGCACAGGTGGTATTCTATCACGGTCGCACACTGGAATTCACCGAGCCCATCAGAACGACCCACTCTTTTACAAATGTTTGTAATCGTAGTCTGCAGGCCGAGGTGCTTGAATTTATACACCTATGACCATTGTGGTGATTGGAACAACTGAAATTAATTTATTATGTGTGTAAAAATGTGTCTAAAATACTTAGAACTATATTTTATGGACACACACAATTTCATATGAAGCTGAAAGTGCCATGTCCGCATGCTATATTTATTTATTGTTACACTTATAAACCCTGATATAGTTCACTTCAAGTATTTACTCTCGCTGGATCTGTTGGCAACCCCAATTAAAACTATTTTCAAGAAATTATTCATTTAACCCCTACAATATTTATTGAAAAGTACATCTGAAGGACTGGTTGCTATGCTGGTAATTTGTGGGTATGAACACTAAACATGTTGAAAGGAAAAGTGTACAAGACGGTGATGAGGCCAGCAATGTTGTATGGTTTAGAAACAGTGGCACTGAGGAAAACACAGGAGGCAGAGCTGGAGGTAGCAGAGATGAAAATCTTAAGGTTGTCTTTGGGAGTAACGAGGATGGATAGGATCAGGAATGAGAACATCAGAAGGACAGCACATGTAAGAGGTTTCGGAGACAAAGCCAGAGAGGCTAGATTGAGATGGTTTGGACATGTACAGAGGAGGGATAGTGAGTATATTGGTAGTAGGATGCTGAAGTTGGAACTACTAGGCAGAAGGCCTAGAGGAAGACCAAAGAGAAAATTTATAGATGTGGTGAAGGAGGACATGGTGGGGCCGGTGGTGTAGTGGTTAGGGTGCTGCACTCATGATCAGGAGGTTGTGAGTTCGAATCCCACTGAGACCCTCACTGTGCCAAGACCCCTGGGCAAGGTCTCAACCACAAGTGTGCCTCTGTTCACCCAGCAGTATAAATGCGTACCAGTAAAAATATACTGGGAAGGTATCCTGCGATGGACTAGCATCCCATCCAGGAGGAGTTGAACTCCTGGTCACTTCACGCTACGGAAACCGGGGATAAGCACCGGCCTGATGAGCCACGAGGCTTGGGTGTAAAAACCCAACAGAGAAGGAGGACATGAAGGTAGTTATTGTAAAAGAAGATGTAGAGGATAGGGTGAGATGGAGACAGACGATTCGCTGTGGCGACCGCTGAAGGGAGCAGCTGAAAGGAAAAGAACACTAAACATGTAGCCAACGCTGCTAAACTCCCTAATTTCAAGAAAATATCACCTCTTTACAATTTTGAAACTATCAGTTGATGGACACGGCAAAGCATCCCGTGAATATTTTTCCTCCCAGAAATGCAGGAACCTGCTGCCGAGAAACAGCATGAAGGATAAAAGTGGAAGAGAGCACGAGTGAGACTGTCAAGATTGTGGAACGCCACCTGTCTCTGGTGGATTTGAGGTAAAATTCAAGCCTGCTTTGTCCTTTGTCTTGAGCCTGTTTCCACTAGGGGATATGAGCCGGGTGAGAGGCTGCAGGAGGCACCATGGAACAATACACTTTTGTCAGAGTGCTTAACCCAAACTGCAAGAGTTAGTCAGGCAAAGCAAAAGACCAGGAATTTCTTTTCAGCCCTTCCCAGCAAGGGGTCAGGACTCCCCCCATCACTCCTCTCACAGTTTAAGCCTGGCACCAACAATAGGAAAGAGGACTGATTGCTAATGCTGAAGTGTACCTACCCTCCTCCACCCCCTGCCCAGGAGCTTGCTTGTGCCACACGGGGTGACAAGATGTGATCACTCCTTCAGTTTCACTTCCACTGGTTCAGCTCACTATCACTTGCAAAGTAAAGATTGCTTATCATTAAGTATTAATGGATTAACCATAAACAAGACAAAGTGATGGGGTGAACTGAGACAGCAGCACTGCAGGCTAACCTGGGTCAGGATCAGCAGGCTAAAGACACAAACAAAAGTTCTTAGCTTGGAGTCTTAGTCATTGCTTAGTTCTTTGCCCAAGTTCCATCCAAAAAAAAGCCCCTCTATTCACTTCACGGCCCGATACTTTAATGATGCTGCTGCTTCTCACTATGATTTTCAACCCAATCTTACAGCAATTCAAACAATTTGGACAAATATAAACCAAGCCATTTGATCACACAAATTATTTCTGTTTGGAGGTACTGTGCGTGTTTGTTTTTCTGTTTGGGTTATCAAACGCGGGCCATGTCTCTCACTGTCTATGGTGTGAGGCATTTAAAAGAACCATTGCTGACTTTCGTAAAGAGTAGGCTGCAAAGCCATCAGCGTCTTTCTGTCCCTTGCTAAAGGGTTGTGTCAGGAATGGCATCCGACGTGGAAAAAAAAAAAACGATGCCAAATCAGACGTGCCAATCATTTGCTATGGCAACTCCTGATAAAGGGAAAAAGCTGAAAGGAAATCTCATTCTGTCCCACATACGTTCAGTAATATATGACCACATGGTGTCACAATCAATATAGTGAGACAATTAAAAGTGTTGGGACAGACGAGGTTCGACAAGAATCTCCATGAACTACGATGTTTGCAGATGACATTGTGATCTGGAGTGAGAGCAGAGAACAAGTGCAGGAAAATCTAGAGAGGTGAAGGTATGCCCTGGAAAGGAGGGGAATGAAGGTTAGCCTCAGTAAGACAGAATACATGTGTGTGAACGACAAGGACCCAAGAGGAATGGTGAGGTTACAGGGAGCAGAGATAAAGAAGGTGGAGGATTTTAAGTACTTGGGCTCAACAATCCAGAGCAATGAGGAGTGTGGAAAAGAGGTGAAGAAGCGTTTGCAGGCAGGTTGGAATGGTTGGAGAAAAGTGTCCGGTGTGATGTGTGATAGGAGAGTATCGGCAAGAATGAAGGGAAAAGTGTACAAGACGGTGATGAGGCCAGCAATGTTGTATGGTTTAGAGACAGTGGCCCTGGGGAAAAGACAGGAGTCAGAGTTGGAGGTAGCAGAGATGAAAATGTTGAGGTTCTCTTTGGGAGTAACGAGGATGGATAGGATCAGGAATGAGTACATCAGAGGGACAGCACATGTAAGATGTTTTGGAGATAAAGTCAGAGAAGCTAGATTGAGATGGTTTGGACATGTACACAGGAGGGATAGTGAATACTGTATATTGGTAGTAGGATGCTGAGGTGGGAACTACCAGGCAGAAGGCTGATATAGGCTTCAGCCCGTCATCGACCCCTATAGAATGAAGTTGTTTGGCAACTTCATGAGTGAGCACAATGTGTAATAGATAGAGTCAAAAGTAATAATAGATAAATGGAAATATAATGGGAAATGAAAGCTGTATTTCTACGGCTTAATGTCCATCCCCCGAGAGAAGATCACAAAACTCTATTGGTCAGAATGCCTGATATGGGCTTAGAGAAAATCTAAAAAACAAATGTCTCTGTCAATAACTCCCAAGCTCACACACAGCAGTCTACGAAAATACTAAAGAACAATTTGGAAATGTGACAGCTGCCCATTAAGACTCCTGTCAGTGATAAGCCCACTGGAAAGCTGGTTTATTCAGAACGACAGTGAGGAGTGCTGAGCTGCATCTTGCACCGTTAAAGGGTATTAACTCGGGCTAGTGTGAGACAAACCCAGAGCCGCCCTGCCCACACATCCACCCAGAGTAAAATAGGATTATCATGCTGACTGTCTACAGCAACTCTGTCAGCACAGTGTAACAGAGGATAAATTTTCCAGACATGGGAAAATCTACAGGTGTGAGGATGTTGCTCTTCGCAACATTGAGACATCGCTCATGGCAACAATCACAAGGACAACAAAAAAAAGTGGTGAACATTAGTCTATATAACATCAGTTGGCATGAAATCAGTAAACCAGACTGAGAAGCATGGTATGATTCAGATGTGCCATCCAGATGCAACTTTTAATCCTCCAGATCTACATCACATCTGTAGGTGAGTGAGTGAACAACACCATCTGATTCTTTTTTGCCCCTGTTTGATTTTGGTGTGTGTGTGTGTGGGGGGGGGTTGTAATCTCACCGACACTGGGTGAAGGCAGTGTACATCCTGAACAGCAAACCAGTCCATTGCAGGGCAAACACCCACACCTATCCATTCACACTTTTTTTTTTTTTATTTGGTACAGCCAATAAGCCTAATATGGGACTCAAACCTAGGACCTTCTTGCTGTGAGGTGGAAGTGCTCATACCACGTCGCCCTATGCCCCCCACCTTAATGATATAATTTCTAATCTCACTATGTTAGTTTACAGCCGTTTCTCTCTCTCTCTCACGCTCACACCAGATCATATATTCACATTTACCACCTTTGCTGTTCACACTGAGCGATTAATAGAACTCTGTGAATCATGAATGGCCAAATGTACAGTAGCAAGGATCAGTAAACTGCCTCTGACCAGAGAACGAGTGAATGAATCTCTCCTTATTTAGGAGAGGTTGAGACTGGGCCTTGAAGCAGTTAAACTGAAGGGTCTCTGGCACCATTCTAAAGGGTAAAGGTTAGCAAGTCGGATCTGTGCACGGGTGGAGGAGATAAAAGCATTTCATACCAGATGCAATGAAAACAAGAAAATTAAAACTAATGTTCACAAACATTCCAAACAAGTGGTTGGAAGAGCTTTAATTCTAGTTCTTCGATTCACTTCAAGACGAATGCTATAGTTAGAAGTGTAGTTTCACCATTACTGCTTCTGGGTAAAAAAAACTCAGGATACATGGGCGTAAGAGTCAAGCACTTAAAATCCATTCTGGTGCAGATTTACAGCTACGCAGTGAATACAGTCTGATCAGCACGTGATATCACTCACGTTCAGTAAAAAAAATAAAAATTAAAAATAAATAAAAAAATAAAGTTCAATAAAGTTCAGGTTTTACATGAACAAGCAGGAGCAGCTATTATTACTTTGGGCAGAAAATGTTAAGTAATATCTATGAGTCAATTCAATGCCACACTGTCAGTCTGCAAATCTAAATCTTCATGATGCAGACAGCATACAGATAGTGTAGGACGTCAGAACCGGTGCAAAACTTGGATTTTAAAAATTTGAATGACATTCCCTTCTGTGGATGTTTTATTTTGTCAAAATAATTAACAGCTGGTATTACAGGCACTCAATAAGTCTGGTTTATAATACTGGACAAGTACGGGGGGGGGGGGGGGGGTGACCTACTCTAAGGTGCTAAAAGAAAAACACTGGAAAGAGACAAGCTTTACACTTTTAAAAACCCATCAAACTCGTATAGTATCTGAAGCACTTACAGTAAAAGCAGGATCTGGATTTCCTCTCTCGGCAGGACTGAGTGCGTCTGAGTGGAAGCTTCTGCTCTCCTCTGACCTCCACTTTCAGAACACCATTACTGGTCCACAGTGACTCGTGTCTCTGGTAGACCCTGTTGGTCAGCACTCGGTGATGGCGACTGCCATCAGCTCGGAGGCCACAAGCGCTGCCCTGAGGCAGGGGCTGAGAATTGCCCATGTTCTGGATGGTACTGTCCTCATAGCAGGCCCTGTTTGATCAGCCAGGCACTGGACATTTGTTACAGGGCTGCAAGTTCTTTAGGCCTGGGGGTGAGGGGTTGGGGGATGGTCCTAACACTCAGCCCCTCCTGTCCCGCCCTCTCATCCACCTTACCACTGTCCCCAACTACCCCTTACTCACTATTGGGGGAGGGAGGGGGGGGGGGCGGCAGAACAGCTCACCAGGGAATCTTCTTTAATATCCTACTTACTGCAGCCTCCAAAAGATACCCCCCCATCCCTGCCTTGAATGGAATTGCATTTGCTAAACAAAGAGGCCAGTACACATAAGAGTGTCAGGTTACACACAAATCGGCATCTCCAAAACAAACAGCAGTTACGCCAATCCACACACATCATCTCCAGCACAGCATTCTGAAAATAGTGGACAAGCTCTGGGGAGGGTCGGACTAAAATTACACCTCAGGATTCCTCATTAAATGTACTTCTCTTGTCCTTATGCTGGGTATCGATAATGCCTGACCATCAGCTTCTCTGTCCCAGTGCATGGAGATCAGTGTTGACAGCCTCTTTCTGGCCCTCTCCAGGGCTAATCTCTTAACCCAGATTAACTACCCATGCCCCTCTTCTTGCAGGCACGCACACACAGGCACACACACTTTGTTATAGAATTGCACCTGTTCCTGACATGAATGTGTAGAGGCAGATTGCAGACTTTAAAACACTTCCTCAATCAATATTAGTCAGACAAACTCATAAAATGTACATCACTGAGCATTAGGTGCTTAAATATGGACAGCTGTAATATGCTGGCCTGTTTAGTGTCACTAACCTATTCAGAAAATCTCACAAAATCCAAATTCATATTATTCAGGGATTTAAAGTCAAAATATCAGATGCTAAATCTCTTACTGAAAACTGATTGCCCTGACACCAGACTGCGAGTTTGCAAAGTCGAATGCAACTGCTGTACTGCAAGACGAGAGCACTTTAAAAGCCAAGGTACTTTTGATGCTTCAATGAATGTGAGCACATTATCAGATGAACTAACAGAAATTCAATCTGATTACAAATGGCGTGCGGTTGCCCTGCTAAGAATCACAGCTACACTGCCCTGCGATACATTCAGCGCCACAGCCAGGCACTACTCTGCACTTTCAGAACTTAAGATATATTTCTTCAGATGCAAAATCTTAAACATAATACAGTCTGTCTTCCTTTCGGCTTTTTCCCTTTCACTCGGGAGTCGCCACAGCGAATCATCTGATTCGCACGTTTGATTTTGGCAGAGGTTTTTTTTTACGTCGGATGCCCTTCCTGTCACAACCCTTTTAGCAAGGGACAGAAACACGCTGACGACTTTGCAGCCTACTCTTTACGAAAGTCAGCAATGGTTCTTTTACATGCCTCTCACCATAGACAGTGACAGACATGGCCCGCCTTTGATAACCCAGTTAGCTGCACTGGGGGCTTAAACATAATACAGTATCTGTGATAAGTCTTGAAACAGGGCAGTGGTGGTCTAGTGGATAGGGCGCAGGATCGCTGGTCCTAAGGTTGGGGGTTCGAGTCCCCACAAAGGTTGTCACTGTCCCCCCACTGTCCCAGTGCAGCTAACTGGGTTATCAAAGGCAGGCCACGTCTCTCACTGTCTATGGTGTGAGGCATGTAAAAGAACCATTGCTGACTTTTGGAAAGAGTAGCTGCAAAGCCATCAGCATGTTTCTGTCCCTTGTTAAAGGGTTGTGACAGGAAGGGCATCCGACGTAAAAAAACCCTCTGCCAAATCAAATGTGCGAATCAAATGATTCGCTGTGGCGACTCCCGAGAAAAGGGAAAAAGCCGAAAAGAGAAGAAGATTTGTGATATGTCTTGAAAAGACATCAATGAAATCACTGCGACAGCACCCTCTGCTGGTCAGTCACTTCAAATAGCAGCTCTCAGTAATAGATATTTTTATTCAGTATAATAAAAATATATTTCTCCTTTTGATTTAGTTTACAATTCAGATGACATCACATGCATATCATCTACACATTTCATTTTACTTCTTGAAGTTAGTAAATAATTAGTATTTACTTTAGATAAGTCATAGTAGATGAATGACGGTTGAGCTATAATGCTCAGCATCTTTGCTGTTTTGAGAAAGCAAAAATGTCAAATTTTATCACTAATGTCAGCTGGCTAGCTCTCATGGACATCCACTTTAATGGTGTCAAATGTACCAAAATTTTAAATATGAGCTCAGATTGCCCCCTTGGATTTAAGTCCAATGCAGTGTAATATACCACACACACAAACATATATATATATATATATATATATATATATATATATATATATATATACACACACACACACACACACACACACTAGGCCCTTGACTATTCGAAGTTTTGCACCACGATTTGAGTATTTGCTGACTGCAGAGCAACCGGCACGTGATTCAAATTCAGCCAATGCTGTCCTCCTTTTTCCTGATTGGTTGAGCTCATGCCCCGCCCCTTTTCCCTCATTCGCACACAAGTCGTCAATGAGCCTCTTTTTGTGTGTGTTTTAATTACCAGTTAAGCTCTATGATACCACTCAAATGCTATGCGTCTTCTCTGGCTAAGTGATAGAAAACGCTGGATGTCTCTTCTGAAGAAATAAGACTTTCGCCTGAGAAACGACGGTTTTCTCTGAACTGTTGTATTAAAATCTTTTTCAATTATTATTCCATTACAGTACCTAAGTTCATGTTTATGCGTGAGACTTTATATTCTGTAGCATCTTTAACAAACGATACCAAAAGGATAAACTTTATTACGCTTCATGTCCTTTTACATTGAACTTGTAGTGACGTCTTGGAGTGATGTTTCCAAGATGGCGCTGCCCAGAGGGTGACGTCCTGGAGTTCTCAGAGTCAAATTGTTTCTTTGTTCGTTTTAATTTGTTTTATTTGTTTGTTCATGTTTTGCACCATGCTTGTCTACGACCGGTCAACTCTACTATAGCTATAAGATCGGAGTATCTTCGGGCGTGTATAACTAAGCACGCTCAACTGGGCTTGTTCGCCGGCGTGCGGCTAGCAGAGCTAATATGCTACGGTAGGCAGCTCAATGCGAGCCGCACCCCAGCTGACAAGAAGCCCAGGCGGGAAGGGGCCAAATGACGACTCCAGCGCTTGGGATTGCAGGGGATGAAGGCCGTGTAGCTGGCTGGTGCAATCGCCTCGAGCCATGTTTCACAGAAACACAGTCCTGTAGATCCCTCTGTGCTGCAATCTGAGCATGAAGCTCGTCCATCTTGTTTCGCAGGGACTGAACATTTTCAAGCAGTATGGCCGGAAGTGCTAACCAAGCGCCGGAGACTGATAACGCCGCCTGGGCTTATTGTTAAACGGAGTGCGGTGAGCATTGAGCTCCCATGTGAGCATATTAGTGGTTAGCATTGAGCTCCCATGTGAGCATATTAGCTCACGATAGTTGTTGCGTGTTTAGTTGCCCGAAGCTGAAGCTGCTCATAGCTGTAGTAGGGTTGACCGATCATAGACGAGCGTAGTGCAAAACATGAACAAACATAAAACAGATTAAAACAAACAAAGAAACAATTTGAGTCTGAGAACTCCGTGATGTCGCACTCTAGGCAGCGCCATCTTGGAGACGTCACTCCAAGTTCAATGTAAAAGGACATGAAGTGTAATAAAGTATGTCCTTTTGGTATCGTTTGTTAAACGTGCTACAGAACATAAAATCTCACGCACAAACATTAATTTAAGTGCTGTACTGGAACAATAATTGAAAAAGACTTTAAAACGATTGCTTTACAACAGTATATGCTGTATAATGTTTATATTTTATCATCAATAAAAATAAGAGTAAAAATTGAAGTTTTTCTTAATCATTACTATATTTTACTACATTAATACTGAATTAATGAGTAAGACTGTCTATAGAATGTGTTTAAGGAGCATATTTTAGCACATGTAATGCATACATAGTATTTTACTTCCAGCTGCTCATTCCAGCATGTGACGTGATACATGGGGTTTTACTTCTGGGTACAAAACTCATGGATTATTTCGATTCGCGGGAGGGCTCGGAACCGAAACCCCGCAAATGTCGAGGGCCTACTGTATATTATACATATATATATATATATATATATATGATTTTCTGAGTAGATCCTTCCGTAGGAGAGTGCTCAATACTTTTTGGTAGAGCAAATAAACAAAAATAAAGGACAGGACAAAGACTTTCTATTGAAACTCCATTATAGAACATTCTTCTATAATCACCTGAAGAGAGAGGATGGTTTCACCACCCCTCGAAACAGATCTGTAGTGATAAATGGAGTTTCAATAGAAAGTCTTTGTCCTGTCCTTTATTTTTGTGTGTATATATATATATATATATATATATATATATATATATGGTCTTTTAATACACATTAATTTTAAAACAAACTGTACCGAAATTAATTCTGGATGTTGCAGTGGGTAGTACTGACGCCGCACAGCTCCATGTTGCTGTTTCAATCCTGATCTAAAGATCATGTCCCTTTGTGGTGGAAAAACTGTATAGTAGTGAGTTGTTGGGGTTTTTTTTGCCCCCCCAAGGTACTTCATTTATCACATTTCTTACTGGACATTTTCTGTATGAAACCAAAACAAACAAATCCCATCATATATATATATATATATATATATATATATATATATATATATATGTGTGTGTGTGTGTGTGTGTGTGATTTTATATTATGAACATAGGGTCAAGTGACAGCATGACTGAGCTTTTTAGACAATAATTCCATCTGATGGAAAACTACTTTTTGACCCCAATTAGTCGGCATTCATGTCTTTATACGTTATCAGGTCAAGAACCTGTCAACCATGGCTAGAGAGGAAAATACAAAAAAAAAAAAAAAAAAAAACAGAAAAAAATTAAAAGATTCTAGTGAAATGGGGCATCACACATGACATCAGTGTTGTTGGATGATGTCTCAGTACATGGTCACTAATGTTGGATTAAGTCACATATGATGAAGTTCATATTTAGAAGACACAGGAAATTTGTCGGCCATCATAAAAACTCATCAAAATCCATGCTGAATTTCTTTTGGTCAAATATCTTTCTGTGCCTATTTCTTTCAAAGTATAAATTTTCTTTAAAATTTTTATTTCATGACGTTGTACAGAACCAATATTTTATATTTCCAAAAATTAATTTTACAGCGGAAAATTAAATGTGACAGAAAAATGTTTGTATGACACTAAAGTCAGTCATATAATATAAATATTTCTGCACTGCCTAAAAGCATAGAGCTAAACATGTTTGCATGTGTACGTTCACAAAAAGATACATACATGAAGTAAGAGAATAAACCGTGAAGAACAAGTGTACTGAGCATAGAGCTCATGGCTTTACATCATTTGCATAAGTATAGAGCTATGTCGAATAATACATAATATATAGCATAAGTAATGGAGCCAATATAACACAAAAAAAAAGCACTTTTCGCAGAAAAAAAAGGAAAGCTGCTGAGATTTGCACATAAATAATGAAAGATGACATCAATTTGCAAGACATTGATCTTGACTAAAAAACTAGCTGATTCCGGTCAATCTAGTGAAATCCTGTTACAACAACAGAGGAAGTCAAGTACACAATGCAAGATGGTCAGCGATTGGCTGTAGGGTGCCGAGGCGTGATAAGAGCTGACAGGCGTTTGAACGGCCATTTTTCCGGCAGCTGGATGCAACACTAACCTCTCAGCCGGTAAACCAGCCGCTGGTGTTCAAAGGGTTAAAGGAGAGTAAGAAGTAAAGTTTCTATGTCAAATGCTGACTTTGTTCCATTTATTACTCCTTGTTGTTTATCATATTCCTGTTTTCACTTAGAAGGATTACATTTTATTATTTGTAATTCTTTAGGGGGCCTATAACGTTTTCACAGTACTGTATGTGTGTGTAACTGTAGCTCACAGGTGTCAAGTTCAAGGCCTGCAGGCCAAATCCGGCCCACCAACTCAAGTTGATGTGGCCCGTATGAGTTTTCAAAGATTACGATTATCATACATCCTTTGCATCAACTATTACCATGAAACCTAATTCGTTATCCTTTCCACCCATCATCCATTCCACTAGGTGGCAGTGAAAATGAGTTTGACACCCCTGCTCTAGCTGATGAGATATCAGTGCGTGATCCTTTTGGCCAGCCCGGCTCATCCTAGAGCTCTACACTTTATTCCCAAACCCCAGTCTTTGCTTCAATGGACAATTGGATACTGCAGATGGAATTAAAAGCTGAGCCGTGGATTCTGGTGTCGACGATTCAGGCCACGCAGGGTCCATTAAAAGCCCAGGTGTCTAGGATCAGACACGCTATTAGCTAAACCAGGCTTAGATAAAATATCATGTGGACTGACTCCATTAGTGTCTGTAAAAGTGGATGTCACATTTCTGACTACAGACACACAAACCTCAAAGTCTGAACTGAAACAAACAGTTAGTGACTGTGTTGGGTTCACAGTGCAGGGTGTGATTAGCAGACGGCTGAGTGCTGCTATATTTACCCCAGCGCTCATGATTTTTCCTTCTTTTAGCTTCATGCCATGTGTGGAAGTCACACTTTCCCCTCTAATTCTCACATATACTCCGAATCACACGTGCAAATTAGAATAGAAACATTCTCTCTTTCTCACAGATCTTCAACTCAGAAGCAGTATAAACACCCAGATACATGTGTGTGCATGTTTCGTACGGCTTTGCAAACATTCTACATCCAAAACAAAGTGCGGAAAATAAAAAGTGGGATTATGCATGGAAGCAAAAATTGATTAACAGTTTTTGAAGGTTTGGAGCAGAAGTCAAGTAACACGTCATAGAGCATTAGGACGCCCAGGTAAAATAGTGGATTCTGATCCTATCCCCAGTAATCTTAAATTATGTCCAAGATATGAATTAAAATGTTGTAGTGTCACTAATGTTTCCTTTATCAGAAAGCCTAACTGTCATACACCTCACTCCTAAAATTATTCTTTCAGTGAGGTGAAAGTAGCGTTTTGTTCTCATCTCCTGCTCCACATCGCGTGTCTAGGTCGGCAGGATACGTATGAGTCAGTGCGGCGAGTTCAGAACATTTTCTTCAGAGTATCAGCTTCATCTCAGGCAGGACTGAAACAAAATGTATGCATTCATGATGACTCAAGGGCAGATAATCAGCCACCAGCATGAGCTGAAGGAAGTTTTAGGATGACGAAAGCCATTCTTGTCGTGTAAAAGGACACAGGTTTTTTTTTTTAAAAAACACATCCCTGTGTGCATTGGCTGAACATGAAGAACCACTTCCCAAATAAAGACTCCAGAACTGATACTGACAAAATTGACAATTTTTTAAATTCTCTGCTTGTATTGGTATCCTCCAGGTACTCGGTTTCGTCCCACAGTCAAAAGACATGCACATTCGAAGCTAACTAACTGTTCCAAATTGACTGTGTGTGTGATTGTGAGTGTGAGCTGCCCTGTGATGGACTAGAGATATATCATTTAGTGTTGGCTCCAGCTTCCCTGCGGCACTAGTAGGATTCAAATAAGCGAGTGAATGAATGAGTAGATTATTCCACATATATTAATATAATGTTAGCTCCCTCTAATCAGAGGTCGGCCAACCGCCTCCCCTGAGTCTGTGAAGCCTTCTCGATTTTCAAATCCTGTGTCTTTTTTGAGACTGAGCACATGTAACCATCCTCTAACCATCCCGTTGTCCTTCTCAACCCTTTCCCACCCCCTCGCCCATATTTTAATTTTCAAATTTTAAAATGAAGCAGTAGGTGGTGTTACACTTTAGAAGTGGAGGTTAATTTAAACTCAGTATTTGAGAGACATAACATCACAGAACTCTGAATAAAACAAAAGGTCAGAGGTTGCTTTTAACAGCTTCACTGCCAAAATAAATAAATCCATTCACAGAACAGACGCAATTTAGATGAAGCATGGAGGACACTGAGCTGCTACATGAGCAGATAGGCAGAAAAACACACCACCGCATGTGCAACAACTGTCAGCAGCTGACACTGACTGACACACACACAGAGTATAAATCAGGTTTAAAACGTACACATAAAAACTGTACTACTGCAGTAAGCCACTATTCATAAGCTTTTTGCTTCAGCACACACACTCACAATTTGCATGGCAAATTGAGTGTTTTCCGGAACACACACACACACACACACACACACACACACACACCTACATACACACACACATACACACCTACATACACACACACATACACACATACATACACACACACACACACACACACACACACACACACACACACACACACACCAGTCAGGACTGATTCTTGTGGAAGAGGCTCATCATTACAAGTTTGAGTTCAGACCGAAGACTTCCTGGATCAATTACATGATTCTGTGTGTTATATTTTGTAATCAGGTTTGCAGCGTGCAAGTTTTATATTAATCTTTTGGAACCACCAAGTGATCTATTATTTATTTTTTAATAACAGCCACCAGCATTTCAATATAACAGTCAACAATCAGTAACGAGTGGGTGAACTTACATTCCCAGTAATCACTTTCTCAATCAATCACTCATTTACTGAACTGTTTGATCATATTTGGACCATGGGGTGGCTGGAGCCTCTCTCAGCCAACACTGGGAGAAGGCATGGTACACCCTGAATAGCTCAGCAGACTAGATCCTTGACAACCTTTAAATTTAAACACCCTTCATGAATGGTTTCCTAATTTTGTTCTTTAATAACAGGATATCTTCTGACACTCGTTCTGTTGCCAACATACACAAAACCACTCACCCATAGGGGCAATTTGGAACAGCAAATTAGCCTGATGTGCATGTCTTTGGAATGCTGGGAGGAAACCAGAGTACCCAGCAAGCATGGGGGGAACATGAAAACTCCACAACGAGTCGCCTGAGCCCGGAACTCAAACCCAGGACCTTCTTGCAGTGATGTGGACATGCTAACCACGAAACCACTGTGCTGCTCCTAATTTTATTCTTTACTAATTAATGGAACAATCTCATTTTAAAAGGTACCAGCATGCTCTGTTGATGGCCACACCCTCTAATGAGTAAACTGTTGTGTTTACTAATAATTAAAAACTGAAAATTCACATTGAACTTGCTCAGACATCATTCAGGTATAAACATCAGCTCAGTTGCATGAACACAGGATGGTAAAACGAGTAACCAACAAATACGATTGAAGACAAAGCTGCAGATTTACCTTTCACACACGGCATGATGCTTTCCTCTCTGCTGACAGTGGGAACGTATTCACCTACTCAGACACACACATACACTTCTCACTGATTCCGTTTTTTCGATTTCCGTTCACCAAAGAAACTCCCTCAGACCCCCCCCCCAACCAACACACACGCCACGACACTCAGCCAGCTCAGGAACTACAGGAACACTCGGCACAGTCTGTTTTCACTTTTACCAAACCAATGTTATATAATCTTTTTATCAATTTAATCTTATGGACGTCCCATTTAACCAGAGACATTGTCAATAATTTAACGATAGGATCAGGAATGAGTACATCAGAGGTTTTGGAGACAAAGTCAGAGAGGCTAGATTGAGATGGTTTGGACATGTACAGAAGAGGGATGGTGAATATATTGGTAGTAGGATGCTGAGGTTGGAACTACCAGGCAGAAGGCCTAGAGGAAGACCAAAGAGAAGATTTATGGATGTGGTGAAGGAAGACATGAAGGTAGTTGGTGTAAGAGAATAAGATGCAGAGAATTGGGTGAGATGGAGGCAGATGATTCGCTGTGGCGCCCCCTGAAGGGAACAGCTGAAAGGAAAAGAAGAAGTTTGTCAATAATTTAATGAGGCATATCTTACACCCCCCCCCCCCCCACACACACACAGATATACACACACACCTACAAACCTCCACAACACCCAAACACATAGAGCTAGCAGATACTACAATAAAACCATTGCACCCGACAAAACCTGAAAATATTCAGTACTACATTATCAGAAATAGAAATTAGCTTGTCTCATGTCCAAGTCTAAAAATGCTGTGATTGAGAAAAGCCCTTGATCAAATTCTGACATTTTCTGCTACATCAAACTGAAAACAGCAAATGCTACTGTTCTGAAACACGTTCTCTTTCATATCTTTCTGAACTACTAAAAAATTCAATGTTTATAACTCTGTAAGTCGGTACCTTATTATAAAATGAGTTCATGAGGGTTATGTATAAATGATTTATTACAATACATATAAACAACAGCTCGAGCAAATCCTGACTGTCACTTTGTGCCGAGGAAAGATTCAGACATGTTTAGACATAGCGACAACAGCAAATCACGGGTTTTCTCACACTGCTACCTATGTGACTAAGTCTGTCTGTCTTCCTTTTGGCTTTTTCCCTTTTACTTGGGAGTTGCCACAGTGAATCATCTTGATTCGCACGTTTGATTTGGCAGAGGTTTTTACGTCGGATGCCCTTCCTGTCACAACCCTTTTAGCAAGGGACAGAAACACGCTGATGGCTTTGCAGCTACTCTTTACAGAGTCAGCAATGGTTCTTTTACATGCCTCACACCATAGACAGTGACAGACATGGCCCACCTTTGATAACCCAGTTAGCCGCACTAGGGGGGGCAGTGACAACCTTGTGGAGAGTGGGACTTGAACCCCCAATCTTTGGATCAGTGATCCAGCGCCCTATACCACAAGACCACCACTGCCCCATATGTGACTAAGTATAAGCAGTAAACAAGTTATTTCACAGAAACAGTGACTCACAAAGTGAAGATGCTGAGTAGAAATGAATACGGGACAGCCATGGCCTAATGCAGGAGTGGCCAACCAGAGACCAAGAGCCACATTTTATACAGTGTTACCACAAAGAGCCATATCATACACATGGGCACACATGAACATCATCCATCCCTTTCTCTTGCTCACACACGCGCGCACACATAGACGCACACATGCACCTCTGCTCAGTCAAAGTTATTTTCAATTCACACAACAATATTCTCATAAAATTCTCACATCTTTGAAGGTCAGAGTGTAACTGTAATTCAATAATGTGTTAATGTCCGATTATCTGTGTTCAACAGTGTGGCAGGACAGTTGGACGTCTGACACCATGCATTTTAATATGTCATTTTCAGGAGACAAGATTTCAACAACATCACTGAGGCATTTTTTAACGAATTCTCCTCCATTGTTTGATTTTCTGGCCTGTGCAAAGTTCCAAGCCAGTTGATACGATGCAAGCATTACAGTCTCTGAGCACTTTGTAAATTTTTTGGAAAAACTGTATCTGCTTTTCTGCCTGACATTTCAAAGTAAACAACTTGTGCCTGCGAAGGTCAGTCCCTTCAGGAAATTCCTGGTCGAAGTTAGCATGCAGTGAGCTGAAGTGGTGCTGATGATTCGAAGCTTTGAAATGCACTAATGACGCCTGACATAAGGCAGAATAACTTTCTATTACGTTAAACAAAAAATGTAAACTCTCCCACTCTGTTAAAAATATCCTGTGTTCATCTTCATATTTTCTTTTTTACTGTGCATTTTTTCCTCTGCCATTAAGAGCTAACTTGACACAAATTGTTTACTTCAAATGATCTCGCCCATACTGGGAAGCTTTGTATTATTTTCATCTCACACACAAGCACTTTTAATGAAAATACCATACTGAACTCATGCGAAGTGAACACGTACATTAAAAACCCCCCACAAACTTCGAGATTAACATAAGAGCCGCATGAAACTAGGCAAAGAACCACACGTGGCTCGGGAGCAGCGGGCTGGCCACCCTTGGCCTAATGGTTAGAGAAGCAGCTGAGTGACCAAAAAGGTTGCCGGTTCAATTTCCGAACTGCCAGGAAAAATGTGTGGAGGCGGGGAAGGTGAAGAGCACCAATGCTTGCTCCACGTTCATGACTGAAGTGGCCCTGAGCAACACACCTAACCCTCAACTGCTCAGTACTTTGGCGTTTAATTCAGTTAATACTGCAAGAGGCCTTGATAACAAATAAATAAATAAATAAGCACTAACATAGTAAGCCTCGGGCTATCAGAAGTAAACCTGTAATGGACACAGATTTACAGTAAAACAAACACATAACCTGGACAGAGAATGACGACAGCCTTCTGGTAGGATGAAGTAAAACATCACCAATCAAAAAGTACAAAATGAAGCTTCAGCAGCATCTGAGAATTGCTGAAAACTAATTATGGCCATTTCAAATTAATGGTACTCAACATTCTGAAACATCAGAAACATGCATATGTGAATAGACATTACTGACAACATCAATTAAGGAAATTAAGGAATAGAACAGGTGAACTGGCACAGGAAAATATCGACACTGGGCTGAAGAGAGATAATTATCATGTTAATTATTCTTCAAGTGTTTTCTTCCGCTTATGAACAAAAAAGCTCCAGTTATTACATAATTAACCAGACGGAATAGAGTTCAAGGTGTCTCCAACATACAGCATCCACCAGTACCCTATATGAATACTGGTGCTAATTACCCATGTATTCATCTTAAGATATGTTCTAGAGTATGTGGATGTGAGCAAATTAGAGCAGAATCCCTCATCTTTGAAGGATTGAGATCACTGGAATTTAACATTTCAAGGTCACTTAAAGGTCAAAAGTAACTGTCTCATTTCAGAGTCCATATATGGTTTCCTAATATTGTTCCATAGCATCAGCACATCTACGGACACTCATTCCGTAGACATAAGAGCACTATATTTAAAAATTTTTGACCCTGATTTGATCTTGTCATTTCACCTTGACATTCCAAAATCAGGTAGGGTTGTGTTCATACCATGTTTGATGCATGACTGTGATCAGATTTTTGTTCAAAGACAAGCTGACAAACAAATGACCAGACGAACACGGGTGATTACAATTACTCCAGCAAACTCTTTATGATTTGCATTCATTTACAGCAATGCAAGCTTCCATGTCCACCATTTGAGGACTTCCCTATTAATGAAGGTATACTGATAGTTCCAGTAGGTTTAAGAGCACTGGCAACTGCGACCACTTATGCAAGTACAGTCGGCCCCTTTCTTATGAAAACCCCTGAATACGAAAAATCCAGTATACAAAAAACATTTTCCTAAATTTTTGTCGTCTGCATACGAAACAACTTCTTTACGAAAAGCACCAAACGTGCCATTAAATGACGCCATTCAAACATTGCTCGAGTTGCTCTCTCATTGGCTGTCTCCCAACATCTCGCCCCATTGGCCTCCCATTGGCTAGGAGGGATGACGCAGCTCCCTCCCATTAGCTCTCTCAACATCCCGCCCTGCTGGCCTCCCATTAGCTAGGAGGGATGACGCTGTCGTTCCAACTTTGTTCAAGTTTGTGTGAACCGTGTTCATGTTTGTGTGTCATTCCAACTAGATTTTATGGCTCAGGCTTTTAACCTTCCATAAACATTTGTAAGATTATAACTCTGCTAAGAAGACATGGTCAACACACGTGTGCCCACACACCCACACACACACATACACACGCGCACGCACACACACACACACACACACATGCGCGCGCTTCCCGGTGCCATGGTCAACACGAAGTAAGTACCTTAAAAGGTATGCTTTTATAATTTTTTAAAGGGTAGTCTTGGGAGCCTTGGAAAGAATCACGCGTTTTACATGTAAAAAGGCGCTGGACAGGATTAAGAAGGGGGCCGACTGTATTAAATAAGCCTCACTGTATGAACAATCACATGTTTTCTTTAAATTGAAGGTTCTGTAGGTATTTTTTCCAGTTTGGCATTTTGTTGGAACAAATAGAAGCAGTATGTCATTCATGATATATACTCACACCAAACAATACACATGAACAATAAAGCAATAAAAACTAAATAAACCAGCTGTGGACCAGAATGCGCACAGATGCAAACCACACCAGAGCCTGACATCTTTTTTTTTTTAACTGTTTGTACAGTTTGTAGAATTTCCACTAGATACACTAAATCATTGGAATCAAAGATCAAGGCCCACAGGCCACCAACTCATTTTATGAGTCCCGCAAGTGCTTTCAAAGTACAGTGGTACCTCACTTTACGAAAGCCCCAACAAACGAAAAATCCAAGTTACAAAAAAAACTTTCCTAAATTTTTTGTCTCTGGATACAAAACAAGTTCACGTTACGAAAGCATCATCTCAAAAATTCAAACAATGCATGAATTGCTCTCCTATTGACTACATTTCCCAACATCCCACCCCGCTGGCCTCCCATTGGCTAGGAAGAATGACTCAGCTCCCCCCTATTGGCTATCTCCCAACATCCCGCCCCACTGGCCTCCCAATGGCTAGGAGGGATGATGCAGCTCCCTTACATTGGCTATTATGGAGCACCCATAATGCTTTTCGTGTAAAGGACAGAGTTACTGTTGTTTCATGAGTTTTTCGAGTGTGCTCATTGCAACTTTATCTTTTGGCTCAGGCTTTTAACCTGGCATAAACATGTGTAAGATTATAACTCTGCTAAGAAGACATGGTCAACACACGCGCACGCACACACACGCATGTGATTCATGGTGCGAGTGAAAAGAAGAAGCAGGCTCGTGGCATGCGGTCGAGTGATATCGCAAAGGAATATGGCCAAACCCGTCTACCATCGGTAGGATATTGAAGCAGTAGGAGGTCTTAAAAGGTATGCTTTTATAATTTTTAAAGGGTTTAGGGGTAGTTTTTGGAGCCTTGGAACGGATCACACGTTTTACATGTAAAATGCGGTTCAACTTACAAAAAAATCCAGGTTACGAAAAGGCTCTGGAACGGATTAATTTTGTAAGGTGAGGTACTACTGTGTATGATTGTCGTACATTCATCACATGAACCATTACCAAGAAACATAATTTATCATTTATCTACTAAGTGGTAGCAAACCTGTCATTCATGCCAGTCATTCATAGCTCAAAAAAGATTGCAAGCTAATGTGTTGCTGTCAAACATTGTCAGAAAAAGAAATTAAGTTAAAGGGGACAAATCAAACTATAACTCGAAAATAAACTTATCATTTTGCCACATAGGTTTCATGGTTGCCCTTTTTGACTAGATTTTCTAGCTCATAACCATCTTGAAATTTAGTGATGTGGCCCTTAATAAAAATTAATAAAATATTTTAAAAATATAAAAAAGAAATCGATAAACCCCTGCATTAAACAAAAGGTGAAAAACCAAAGTGAAACCCTGCTGTAATCTTTCTTCTATTAAGATCCAGCACACTTCTCTGATGTGACTGCCAAGTCTGAAGACAACAAGTAGATAAACAACAAGACATGCTGTCAGAGTACAAAATGCCCATGGATCACTGCAGCCTTTCACACAGTGGTTATATACATTACGAAAGCATCTAACCTGCACACTGTGGACCTACGATAAAACCTGCAAATTGTAATCAGATATAATGTACAGGCAGGCACATAATACATCAGAGCTGACTTTAGAAGAACCTTGGTTTAAAAACAGAGCCCACTTATTCAGAATCCTATTGAACATGAAGAATTATATACATTTATATACAGTAGGCCCTTGACCATTCGCGGTTCAGAGCTCGTGCCCCCGCATACTTGCGGATTGGCAACAAACCTGGAAGTAACTGGCACGTGATTCAAAGTTAGCCAATGGCTGAGAGCTTTTTTTATCCCTCCTGCTAATTGGTTGCAGATGATGTGTACACCTCTTTTTTTCTCCTTCGCACACAAGTTATCATCGTGATTGCTTGAATTGTGAAGTACATTTTTTTAGTGTGTTTTTAATTATTATTTAAGTCCTATGATGTCACTCATATACCTTGCATCTTCTCTAGCTGTGCTAAGGAGCCAAAGCGCTTTATTCATTAATATCACAGTACAAAATTAAAAGTTTTTTACTTAATCATTACAACATTTTATTGCATTATTACTGTATTAATGCGTATGACTGCCTATAGAATGTATTTAAGAAGCATATTTTAGCACATTTAATATCATACATAGGGTTTTAAAACTGCGTCAATAACTCGCAGATTTTCTTGATCTGCAGTAAGGGCCGGAACCGAACCATCGCGAAAAACGGGGGTCTACTGCACAAAAACCTCACAATTATCCCTTAAACATCTCTCAATCTCTCAGATTGGTTTATAACTAGACATCTGATATAATTTGGCAGATTTAAAGAGAGATTGACTTCCCTGAAAATGATCCACACGATTATCAGCCAGCAGAACGAGGGGGTGTGGTGGAAGGGTGGTTTACAGTCATAGTCAACCTCTGATATGCAGTAATAACACAGCTATTTCCCAACTATGAGGCTTCTCCACAATCATCAATTATTAAACTACAGTCACACACACTCACTCACACACACACACACACACACACACACGGGTCACAGAGAGGCTGGAGCTTAAATCAGCTGACTCTGGGTGAATGTGGGTAAACCCTGAACAGCTCACCAAATCATCACAGGGTAACACACACAACCATTGACACCATTTACCATTGCCTTGTACATCTTTGAACAGTGGGATGAAACTGCACAAGAAACTCCATCCCAAATTTTAAGTACTGTACACGTGTGTGTGTGTGTGTATATATATATATATATATATATATAGAGAGAGAGAGAGAGAGAGAGAGAATTTTCTGAGTATTGCAAATACAAGTAAAAATAAAAGGACAGGACACTGACTTTCTATTGAAAGTTTTCAATAGTTTCAATAGAAAGTCTTTGTCATGTCCTTTATTTTTACTTATATATATATATATATATATATATATATATATATTTTTTTTTTTTTTTTTTTTTTTTAAAGTAAGATGCAGCTCAACCTCTTTACGCAACATTGTTGCCTCATTCTGCTGAGAAGCAGATAATGATGTGCATTTCTGGTATTACAGTAGTGATGACACACAGTTAGTTACCAGTCACTTAAAGCCTAGTATGAGAGTATGTGTTTGATGATGACTATAATTAAAGCTCTGGTTGACAGCATCTGCCAAATGCCTGTGAAGAGCACAGATGCCAATGTAGGCCAAACTGATCACGTTTGATTAATAAATACTCTGTCTGTGCCAGAAACCATGTACGTCCACCGAGAGTGAAATAAAGACTTAAAAATGCTTAAGATTTTAATTGAACCATCGACAAACTGTATTTAAACATTGCCTAACATGAGCCCCATGAGCTGCAGTCTACCTAGAACTAAAATAACATTCACTATTTAAAGGAAAATTAAAGTAAAGCCTTTGAAATTCTCCTGTTACACTGAAAATATGTCTATTTAAAATATGTCAGGTGGTTTTTAACCTACATTTGAAAAGTGGAAACGTGCTAAAATGAGAAACAGTTTACATTAGCCTGTTTGAAAATCCCACCATTTGTAGTCTGTTTCAGGTTCACACAGTACTGTATTTCACATAAAATAAACCCAGGCACATTGACACAGAAATCTACATTACATTTACACGTATTAAACAGATGTCTGCTCGAATACATGAGTGCATGGTATATAGCTCACTATTCATTCATTCATTTTCTGAGCCATTTTATCTTAATTATGGTTACAGAGAGAGACTGACACCTATGCTAACAGACTGAGCAAGGGCAGGGAACACCACGAACATCTTGCCATGGTATCGCAGGGCAGAAAGACACTGAGGATAATCAAATGCCCTACTCTTTTCAAAGGAATAGCTCAGTACATTTGAAATGTATACTATTTCTTCCACATTTGGAACACCCCACTTTTCACAGTACAATGAGGCCCTTGTATGAAGATTCATTTTGATCTTTCCACAAAGAAGGAAGTTCATTTTGAATAGTGATGAGCAGAAAAGCATCCTAAGTCAGAATGAGAAGTGATAATTGGTAAGTGAATGTCATATCCTACAGTATTGATGCTGACAACATGCATCCAGCTTATAATGGCTAAATCAAGTATGAGAATACACCAACACATTCCTGCCACAGAGGATCAGCATTAGTGTGAAGGAAAAGCAATGCCACTGAAAATTAATGAAGCCACAGAGAGTTAGCACTGCCAAAGCAAATCATTCCTGTCAAAAAGGAGTAAAAAATCTTGTATCCAATCATCAGCACTGCCACTGAGAATTAGCATTACTACAGTAGTCCTGAACTGCTCACCAATCAGGGGCAAAGCCAATACAATATTTTCACTGTCATTTAAACCAGCCACAACACCATACACAATTACCACTATCATGTAAATTCAGCAGCATCAAGAAAGATAACTCCAATTATTAAAACGCCACATGAACTTTGACACCAGCACTGGCATTGCCACAAACACCCGACACATCGGCACTGGCACAGAGTAGCACAGTGCTATGACTGCTGTCAAAAACATCCTGATGCAGAGCAACTGGCCTTCCAAAATTATGGGTCTACTACAAGAGTCTGACAGCCCATAATTACAGGCTGTTCATAAAAAGAGGGCTGGAGCCATATTTAGGGCACTTTAACCAGGCCTGTGTGTGTAAGTGCCAGTCGTATAAATATATGGTTTAAATTTAGTTCTCTGAAGGGTTATGAGTAAAATGATGATCCTAAATAGATGAGATTTTAAAGGAAATTTCCTGTCCTGCTTCCTGCACTGTTGATCTCAGTCTTCCAGGACCCAGGTGTAATATTTTGCTCAGCTGGACTTTATCTGATTTAAATTTTGCACTGAATTGTTTCATCATAATGGAAATTTCCCATTTTAATGTTAGACTATGTCAGTATTAGACAATCTGCTTTTCACCTACATGACCATTTATTTGTAATAATAATAATAAAAATACCATATTCAATAAGCACCCAGGGAGCTTCAAAAATTGGAGTGAGTGGGCGCTTATTAAAATGATTACCAGCGGAGTGGAACGGTAAGTGCTTATTACCATAGAGGTGGAAAACATGAATAATAACAGAATAAAATAGTTTTACTGGTATTTGTGTTATTCATTTTGTGGTATCAACCAAATTACTTACATGAAAGCTGAAAATAAACAGAAAACAGCATAATTAAAAAAAAAAAAAAAAAAAAAAAAAAACCCTTCAAATTTTCCATCCCGGTGCTGTTCCTTTAAATATTTCCCCCGATGTAAAATCGAGCCAATCAACATGAATGTCAACTTTAGAACATGGCACGTTGAACCAATCAACACAAAGGTCAACTTTAGCAACCACATGGCCAGGAACATGTTTAAATTTATAAAGTTAGTGAGCAGGAGAATCGGGTGAAAATTTCTCGTCATCACTTTCTGATAGGTCCATATCTGGCTCATCACTCCATTCATTCAGAGCATCCCATAGTTTGCTGTAAAAGTTTCTAATGGTTCATTGGTTGTTGGACATTTATGAAGGGAACACAGCAAAATATTTTCCTGTTTTTAAAAGCACGGCGGACCAATTAAATGTGTTGTTACGGATGAACATTATAGACATTCCACAGTGACCGCGGGTCTTCAAATACAGTGTAGTCACTTTTACAGGCAGTGATCGCCTCATTTTACCATTACAGAGACGGATCGAATAAAATTGGTAAGTTTAATCTACCATTTTGCTCCCAGTACAAATGGGCAGTTATTAACATAAGGTAAAAAAAACACCGGGGGGGGGGGGGGGGGGGGCTTCTTGGAACAGGCGCTTATTACATCGAATTCTGTCTGTCTTCCTTTCGGCTTTTTCCCTTTTACTTGGAAGTCGCCACAGCAAATCATCTGATTCGCACGTTTGATTTGGCAGAGGTTTTTACGTCGGATGCCCTTCCTGTCACAACCATTTTTAGCAAGGGACAGAAACACGCTGATTACTTTGCAGCTTACACAGTAATAATAATAACTAACACAAAATCAGCAGCATTTATGACGAAGCAGTGACCCACAGCATTTGTTTGTCCTTTTAAATACAATGTTTTTTTTCTTTTTTCCTGAAATCATCACCAATATCAAGTAACTGGTGTGAGTTTCCAACAAGAAGCATGAAATAGGATGTTGACCCTTTCATGAAACAAAATGTTGGAAAGAAACGACATTTTGTCCACCCCTAGGTAACACTTAACACAAGTGGTGACATTTTCTTGATTATATGCCAAAAAATAATAAAAATAAGGATTGACTGATGTTTAGAGAGGATGCTTTTACTCAGTACTGTAACTACAGTTTATAAATCAAGAGGAAAGAAAATCCTACTTCTGTGCTCATCTCGATTCATCAAACATAAAATGGAACTGTAACAAGCAGGCTGGCCTGCGGCAAAAAGTCTGTAGGACGAGTGAAATCAGCTAGCGAGTAATCCTGCTGGTGACATGATAAATCCAAGCAAACCAGATATAGTGTTGCTGACCAGTAAATATGCAGGACTATTTGATTAAGAATTTCACTCATCCTGCTTGCCAGTAGCTTATTTTTGCGAAATTCCTCCCCTGAATAAACATGGACTGACTTTAAAACACTACAGTGAAAAAGTTTACGATACATTCACTCACCCAATTGACAACCCACTTAATTCTACTAGGGTGACAGGGAGGCTTCAGCCTCTCAGCCAATACTGGGCGAAGGCAGGGTATAACCTGACCATTGCAGGGTCAACACACATACACAACCATTCACACACACATCAAGAGATGATTTTACAACAACCAAATAGCCTAATGTGTATGTTTTTGGACTGTAGAAGGAAACTGTAGCATCGAAAACAAACCCAAAGCAAGTGAAACATGCAAATTCCACACAAAAACGCCCAAGCCTGGGACTCAAACCCAAGACCTTCTTGCTGTGAGCTGGACGTGATAACCAAAACACCACAGTGCTGCCAACTCCCGAACAAATTAATTAATTAATGAATAGTTTGAACGGCATAATTCTGCTCGAGTCTATTTAAATCTACGCTCACATCAGGTAAGCCATGCATGCCTCACAGACGTCTTCATGGTATCTGTGGTTGAATTGGTCTGGCACTTGACCCAGGATTAATTTCAAAATGACTAAACTTCCTTCCCTGTTCTCAGAGAGGGTCACCGGGTCTCAGGTATTCCAACAAAAGTGTGTAGAACACTTACAGTAAAAATTGGCCACATGGCTAAAACACTTTCTTACTATGTGACACCAAGATTTAATGACTGCCTTTCAACTGCAAAGGTTACAAACTGCGATGAGAAATATTTGAAGGTGAGAGGTGAGGTGTCAGAGGCTGAGGCCAAAGAGCCAGCTAAAATCAGAGAATGCTAATATTAACACCAAATACACACAAGTGAGTCACAGCTTGGGCTTAACACAGGCCCGACACCAGATCTTATTACAGAGTTGAGTTACTGCTTTAGTTCACTACACACACACACACACACACACACACACACACACACACACACACACACACACACACACAGAGAGAGGAGTGGAATATTTACTCACATACAAAGACAACAAAAAGGAGTTATTTCACGAAGCTAAACAATGTGTCCCTGGTTATTCAAGATTGTGTGTGTAGAATGACTCAATGAAGCGTAGTGCTGTTCTTTCCATCAGAGATCCAGTTACAACCAGATTTTACAGTATTTTATGTATATTATTTTATACTTTACAGATTTACACATGTCTCATGATCTCCAACACACTTGATGTCAAAGCAAACTTTTGTACCTAAATTCAAAGCTGCTTACCTTAGAAAAAATTCCTCATTGCTCGTAAATTCATAATCCAATACATTTAGATACAGAATACATTTCTCACTCCTGGTCCTGCAGCTGTGTGCAAGAGCGAGTAGCTATAGCTTGGGAATGGGAGTGAAGCATCTCCTCATTGCCATGCACTCCAATACCCGTATCGCTACCAGTCAGTGACATCTCCCGTTTCCACGCACACATCCTGATGCACTGTGACCCTCAGCACACACAATACCATCACCAATCACCACCCCAACACTTCCTGGCAGATAAAAGACTGGCGTCAATGACTACTATACAATGGAAATAAAGTCATATAGTCAGGATAGTGATCCAATTCTCTACACAAATGTAAACATCTCACTCCATTACTTCCTGCCGAGGCAGTAACTGCAGACACAATACAGGAGTAACCCCCCCCCCCCAACACACACACACACCTGCTGTCTGCCTAATATAAGGCAGGACATGAGGACAGAAAACAAAATGCAATGCCCCAAACCTGCTGCTTTAAGTACATGAACATGCAGGAAAATCTAGAGCAATGCATTCATTCTTTACTTATCATTTCTCTCAGGATGGCCCCGGGTAAGGCAGTGCGGTCTAATTTCCATTCTGATGCAAATTCTCTATGCTGTGTAAGTCGCTACACAAGAATACAGACAACAATCATCACAGAGAACGCACACTAACTTTTATTTGTAACGATATTATGTGTAAAGGATTAAAACACTTGGGGTGCAATCAGAATGAAATATCCAACACCATGTGAAGTGCTGCAAGTTTGACACAAAACAGAGTTAAATACACCACAACAATCTGCCACTTTATTCCATTTATTAAATAATCCCCCTTACATTTATTCCGCTGGTAATTATACTCGGTTCAACTGAATGACAACGAACAAGTTACTTCTTGTCATCAATCATAGCAGCTATAAACAGCCATGTCAGCACCAGTGCCTGCCATTCCTTCTGTGGAATTTCATAAAGAAGAAAATCTCAGACTGTCAGGTCACTGAGACAGCAAGAGAAAAACCGTGAAGTTATAGTTTTATCGCAGACTGTTGAGTACAAAATCCTGATACAAGAAACTCATTCCAAAAAAAAGTTAGAAAAGTGTGTCCTAAAAATCCTGTATAAAAAAAAAGTGATATAAATAAGGAAATAAATACAAAAATAAAAACAAACAAAAAAAAATGTAAAAAATAAATCTAAATACAAAAACAAATAAATAAATAACTATAAATAAAAATATAAATAAATAAACATTTTGTCCATCATACTGTTATAGAAAATTTATGAAGATTCCCTGGTCATGTTTCAACAGTTCTACAGTGTTCAGGTATAATAACTACAATAAGGTGGCTCTAAAAGTATGTGCAAAGGGTGTGTGTGTGTGTGTGTGTGTGTGTGTGTGTGTGTGTGTGTGTGTGTGTGTGTAAGAGAGAGAGAGAGAGAGAGAGAGAGAGAGAGAGGGAGATAGAAAAGAAATAAATCCTTACAGTAACATGCAGAAACAAGTACACGACAACTTTTAAGTAAGAGTACACAAGCAAACACTAAAACTCATTCAGATTAAAACTCTGATCTATGAATGAAGCCTGCAAACCAGAAACGTCAAAGCAGAACAGCCTGCAATATAATCCTGCAGATGAATGGAACCATACACGCGATCATCCCCTCACCTATGGAGTGTTGGGGTTCATACACCCATGCATCATCATCATCATCTTCATCGTTCTCTTGGTCACGGTGCGACGTGCGAGAGACAGCGTTCAGGTCGCTATGACTGCGGAACAATCTGCGAGTTTGGCGTGAGAGAGAGGATCCGCTGAGCCAGCTGATGGCACGAGTAACCGATGTAACCTTTTCCTTCTTGTGCCTCTCCTTGCCCAAAGAGCCTGAGTGCTTTTCCTTCCGCATGCTCCAAGGAGGGGGTCAAAAAAGGCGAGGAAGTATGCTGGAGCAGGGTCAGAGACCTGAATTGGACAGAGGGACACCTCACTTCACAGCTGCATGCTCGATCCTTTTTTCTTTCAGTTTTTTTCCCCAGATATGTAGATCTTGGGTGTGTAGAATACACAAAACTATCTTAAATATTCATAGCATGAAGAGCTAATCAATAATTAAACCCACCTCATTAATCCATTTTGGAGCAGTTACACATACAGTACTAATATCGTTCTGAAATGCTGATGCCTTGTAGCCATGACCTTTATCCCTAGATGCATCTCAGTAATCCTGGCAATAAAGGAAAAAACCCCAAAGGTGTAATTAACTTAAGGCAGCAGAATGGAAAAAGAGGAAAAGCGGGCTGGTCTTCCCCGCTGACAGCGATCTCCTTCCTCTACTCGGAGCGGAAAAAAGGAATCCCAACACAGCCAAACCACACAGCTCAGCCTTGATTTGGGTGTAGTCCCGATCAAAAAGTTCAGACGACCCAAGTTTAAGGAAAGGCGATCTTGAAATAAAAGCTCCTGAATGTGTTTGGTGATTAGCCTTAGCCTGCTTGTTCAAACTATCAGATCCTCAAACATCAGGTTCAAAGTCCTCCTGCTGGTCATCTCTTTCCATGAGTTAGCCTGGGTATCACCGAGATGAGGATGTCACACTACAGTGAGTGAATGAATAAAGCCTCAGCTTACTTCCTTTTCTTCTCTTCCTCGATTTTCAGAGCCTGTCAGAGCAGGGGATCAACTCTTTGCAGTGAGCCGTGGTTGACAGCTCAGAGCGCTTCAGAGCACTTCAGTCATCGGAACTCCTTGTGCTGCCTTTCCAGCTTGAGTCTTTATGCTCACCTGTTGCTGCACTATACAAATACGAACGCTTGTTTGGAGTAAACCCTTTCTGTGCTGGATATAACGCAGTTTCGCCTGAGGCTGGTGACCAGTCTTCTGTGTAAACACACTGGACGGTTGTGAGGTTTGAATTACATAGTGAAGGAGTGCTACTGAAATACGACCCAAATGCCAACCCCCTAACTACGAGCTACCTATTTACTCTATGATCTCCACCTCTCTGATCTTTACTCCTCCCTCTCACTGGCATGGCAACGGCTTCCTGACACCACCTCTCGGCTACGCTCTCTCCCTACTCCCCTGCACCCAGGTGTGTGGCTACACACGTACCTGCCTGAGATGAGCAGTGCAGTATTGGTGAACATTCAACCAGTTACAGTCTGCGCACACAACACACACACACACACACACACACACACACACACACACACACACACACACACACACACACACACTGCAGTGAGACATAAGGTCCAGAAATATTTATATTAAAAAATTACAATTTAGTCGTATCCAGTTCCAACCCGTCAGGTATTGCTTTCCCTATGACACAAACACCACCACCCAGGGAGCGGCGAAAACATGTCCCCTCCGTGAGATGCAATGCTAGCCACCCACCATGTGTATTTGAGAGCAGTCTAACATACTTTGAGGGAAAGTGCTATCCGCCCCTTAGTACGTATGAGCTCATAGACACCCATGATTGGCTGGCAATTGCTGTGAGTGACAGGGAAGGCAACGATATATATATATATATATATATATATATATATATATATATATATATACACACACATACATACACACACATACATACACACACACACAAACAAGTGGTACCTCGACTTACAAAATTAATCCATTCCGAGGGTGAGCTCGTAAGTTTAAACATTTGTTAGATGAAACAAAAATTCCCATAGGAAACAATATAAAACCAATTACAGGGATCCCTTAGTTTCCACAGTTAATGGATACCAAGACCCCCCCTGGGACCGCCGATTTCCGCAAAATAGCATCGACCCCCCTGAATGACGTATACGTATGTGCATATGTGTATATAATATCAACAAATACATACTCAACGCTATAAATGCTTATAAAAGGGGTGCTCAATAAATCGATCACGAGCTACCAGTCAATCTCGAAGGTAATATTGGTCAATCGCGACGGTAGTATCGGTAAATAACATGACGTTAAAAAAATAGATGTATAGACGTATTTTTCTGACCTTCAGCTCACCAGGCATGTGCAAACAACAGCACTAAGTACAGCAAAACAAGCTAGTCCGCAGCCCTCACTTTTTTCTTAAAGTAAAGAAAGCTTATCAAACATGAGTATGGATGCTGGAGCAAAGAAGAAGACAAAGTATCACTTTCATACGAAATGGGAGGTGGACTTTTTTTTTTCCATGATGTCATTTTCGAAGTGCGTTTTTGGAAGCCCGCATCATGGAAAATTTGTTATAAGGGACACTCGTAGTCGAGAAACCACTGTATGTGTGTGTGCGTATACACACACGTATACATATACATACATGCATACACACACACACACACACACACACATATACATATATATATATATATATATATATATATATATACACACACACACACACACACAATGTATATATATATATATATATATATATATATATATATATATATATACTCATACAGACACAGGGATCCCTCACTTTCAACGGTTAATTGGGACCGAGATCCCCAGCGACCACTGAATTCCACGAAGTAGGATCAACCCCCCCCCCGACTGATGTATATGTACATGCATATGTGCATATAATATCAATAAATACATATTCAACGCTAGAAACGCTTATGATAATTAAAAATTCAAAAATAATACATAACATGTAAATAAAATATAAATACACACACAGGTGCGCAAACACAGATGCACACCTCATAAATATATGTAGTTTTGTAACGTTTTTGTTTGTTTGGGGGTTTTATTGCATAGTTGGCCTTGTTTTGCGGCATTTTTCCTTAACTTATTTTTCGATGAATATTTTTGTAAATAATTTTGAAAAACCCACGATGCACTGAAGCTGCAGAACCGGAAGCAGGAAGTAGTAAGGGATCACTGTATATACAGGGATCCCTCACTTTCTGAAGTTAATTGGGACCGAGATTCCCCTGCGACAACTGAAATTTGCGAAGTAGGATCAACCCTCCCTAACTGAAGTACAGACACACCCCGCTTTACGTTCATTCGTATTTTTCGATTTTACGTTTAAAAAAAAAAAATTTTAATTGTCAAATTTTGAGTTTAGCATGCTCTCTGTAGTACGAGACGTACCTACGTAGAACGCTGATGTAATACGCTACTTCCGCATGACGCTGCATACATTTTTTACAAACGACAGACTGAATGTGCCCTTCTTCCCAGTTCACTGCGTGTTACCCTTGTGTTAAGACGTCGTCTCTGTGATATTTATTTATGTTATTGTAATACAGTACATACATGTAATTGTACATAACTGAAAAACACAAATTCTGAACAAATTGTTAATTTAATAAACTATTAATATTTAATAGAAAGCAGAAAATAACTTCATTCTTTAACAGAAAGCTTATCAACATTTATTGCTTCATTTAAAAAAAAATTCACATTTGCTATTTAACGACAAAAGGACTAACAAACCAACCAAAATACTGTAACTCCTTATGATTTCATTTCCATTTTGAACTGTCTGTCTTCCTTTTGGCTTTTTCCCTTTTACTCGGGAGTCACCACAGCGAATCATCTGATTCGCACGTTTGATTGGGCAGAGGTTTTTACGTCGGATGCCCTTCCGGTCACAACCCTTTTTAGCAAGGGACACAAACACGCTGACGACTTTGCAGCTACTCTTTACGAATGTCAGCAATGGTGCTTTTACATGCCTCACACCATAGACAGTGAGAGACATGGCCCGCCTTTGATAACCCAGTTAGCTGCACTGGGGGGTACAGTGACAACCTTGTGGAGAGTGGGACTCGAACCCCCAACCACCATTAGATCAGCGATCCAGCGCCCTATACCACTAGACCACCACTTGAACTGTATTTCCTTTAAATAACTACTGGACAACAAATATAGAAGTCTTTTATATTTAATTCAAATGATGCAAAACATTTATTCTAGCAGGAGGCACTGACAAAGGTGTCTGACGTTTGAGGAACATTGTGATGGGGGGTTGTTAGCGTTGTTTTTTCTTTTGAGCCAAGATGCTCTCGTATAACGCCATGTCTGACTCAATACAGTTACTGAACTCGATGGCTCTGACTATGTCGTCGTCGATCTCCTTGGCTTTTCGTTGAACAGCCCATACCATGTTGCCCAGCTCTTGCAGGTTCTCCATGGTAAGGCCACGCTTATCAATTTCTTTGTCGTCTTTTTCGCCTGGCTTCACTTCCTCTTCACTCGCCGACTTGGTCATTTCGACAAGGTCCTCATCCGTTAGAGGTTCAGAGTGGCATTCGTTGAGGCCTTTAATATTCTCAGGCGTGATGTCGGAGAACCCTTCATTGGCTAGCTGCCGCGCCAGCCTTACAGCACTATCTACAGCGGAGTACTGGACTTCTTCAGGAATGAGGCCCTCAGATTCGTGCACAACATTAGGCCAGAGTTTTTTTTCGAACTGGCATTTAGGGTTTGCTATTTCATTTCCTTCACAGAATTCTAAATGTTGGCCAGGCACGTCGTGATACTGTAGTCCCACCAATAATTTCTTAAACTGAACTCCTCTTTCCCTTCGTCAATGGCGGAGATGAGGCCCTCCATCATTGAGTGTATGTACAGGGCTTTGAATGCTTGTATTACCCCCCTGATCCATGGGCTGTATGAGGGATGTGGTGTTGGGGGGGGGCAGAAGCCCAACCTGGACCCCGTCATACTGGAGGCCCGTTGCATGTCCTCCTGCACAGTCCATCAAGACGAGGACCTTAAAGGAAAGCTCTTCTCAGCCAGATAGAGCTTCACCTGCGATATGAAACAATTCAAAAACCAGTCCAATGTCAGGGCTTTGGTTATCCACGCTTTCTTATTGCTCATCCAATAGACAGGCAGCAGAGATTTGTTTTTATTTTTTAAGCCCGAGGATTTTTGGGACTTGTAGATTAAGCTGGGTTTGAGCATGAACTCAGCGGCATTCCCGCACATAATGAAAGTCACCGATCCTTGTGTGTCTTGAAGCCTGGTCTCCTCACCTCATCCTTGAAGAGGAATGTCCGAGACAGAATCTTTTTCCAGAAAAGACCAGTCTCGTCCATATTGAACACATGCTTAGGGAGATATCCGCCCTCTTTAGAAGGCCAAACCTTTTCTTAAATTTTTCAAACCAGCCTTTGCTGGTGACAAAATGACGCTTTCCTCGAGGGGGAAAATCAGTTGCTGCATTGGTACTTAGCTGAGGGTCGTCGAGATTTTCATCATCATCAGCACCGTCACTGTCTGACTCTCCTTCAGGAGCAATGCTATCGTACAGGGCTTTCGCTTTGGTTTGGATCATATCTGTGTCCAAACTCACCTTCTCTCTGCAATCCATGATCCCTAACGATAACACATTTTCCATTTTCACAATTTCCTGGTTCCGTGGTGTCACAACACGCTTTGAGAATCGCTGCTCAATTATTTCCTGTGATGCCCTCTATAGGAAGAAAAAACCCATTCCACCCAAAAAAGCACACGACTATAAATAATGTTTACAGCACGGTGCTTTTTCCCTACACCAGCACAGTGAGAGCACCTCTGCCCCCTAGTGGAATTGCGCATCCTCTACAGTTCCCTATGGTGTAGGGAACACGGTGAGAGCGCCACTGATACTTACTGTAGAGGATGCGCAATTACACTTAATTCAAGCACAGCATGGCAAAAAAGCCTCCAAGGTCATGTGCGGGGGGGGGGGGGGGGCACCCTACTATTTGAGAAGCACTGGCCTTGTTGGAGCTCACCACGAGCCTTTCCTTGCTGGTATTCGTAGCGTGCACATGCACAAAATTTTCTCCTCATCCTTCTCTGCACCACCTGATGCCTGCCCACGTGACATCTTCACGCCCAAGTAACATCTTTGTCACAGTCGATGATCGGAAGGGTTAGTTGACTTATTGTTTATTCTTGTTTTATCATTTATTATTAGTTATTATTAATGTTAATGTACATGTATTATGAAATATTTATTGTTTTTACATGTTTATCTTTAATATATTAAGACAAACATATGTGTTTTTTAGGGTGGATTGAAAATTGTGAAAAATTACATTTTTAATTATTTTTACTTGGAATAGGAATAAAAAGATGTGGAGAGGTGTCATCTAAAAGATTTTAAAAGTTCATATTGATAAGTTGATATCTTAGGCTCCCCCAAGAGCGATGAAAGTGACCATATTTAGGCATTTTTACCGAAAATGTTTAATTCTGATATAGTGATCCAATTTGCTTCTATATTATCAAAAACATATATTTTAGGTATTTTGGCACAGTGTTAAAATATATGGTCTCAAAAAAACACATATATTTAGATGAGCCGATATGATGGTCACATATTGAAGTCTCGTTTTGGCATTTTTGCCCTCGACTCCAGTCTTGTACGGATGAAGCCGTCTCGTCAATTGTTGCCACATACAGACTGTGATGCCTCAGTCATCACCTTGATGCACCTCTCCACAGCCTGTGTGTGGCATGGGTATCCATCGAATGTGCCATGTGCTGTGCCATATGCTGTCACCGCCTGCCGATAGTTTCTTCTAAACTACTGAGTCCTTACCTTTCCAGTCATACCAAATCTGTGAACTGTGAATGTTCTCATTATTTAGAGAATTATTCTTTTTGTTGGCTAATTTAGTAAGTCAAGGTACATATACATACATATATATATATACACACACACACACACACACACATATATATATATATATATATACACACACACACACACACACACATATACACACACATACATATATATTCAATGGTACCTCACCTTACGAAATTAATCTGTTCCAGAGACATTTTCTTAACCTGGATTTTTCATAAATTGAACCGCATATTACATGTAAAATGTGTGATTCTTCCAAGGCCCCCAATACTACCCCCTAATCTCTTTAAAAATTATAAAAGCATACCTTTTAAGACCGCCTTCTGCTTCAATATCATACCGATGGTAGACAGGTTTGGCCATATTCCTTTGCGATATCACTCGAGCCCGTTTCTTCTTCTCACTCGCACCGGAAATCACACAGGCACACGTGCGCATGCGTGTGTGTGTGTATGTGTGTGTGTGTGTGCATTGAGCATGTCTTATTAGCAGAGTTATAATCTTACAAATGTTTATGGAAGGTTTAAAGCCTGAGTCAAGAAATAAAGCATGAAACAACTGTAACTCTGTCCTTTACATGAAAAGCATTATGGGAGATGCAGCTCCATAATAGCCAATGGGAGGGAGCTGCGTCATCCCTCCTAGCCAATGGGAGGCCAGCGGGGCGGGATGTTTGAACGTCATTGATGCGAGGTGCATTGTTTGAATGGCGCGTTTTAAAGTTTGAATGGCGCGTTTCGTACGGAGAACTTGTTTCGTATACAGATACAAAAAAATTTGGAAAATGTTTTTCGTAACCTGGATTTTTCATTTGCTGTGACTATCGTAAGGTGAGGTACCACTGTATATACACTACACAAAACAAGTTAAGGATATTAGTCAATTAAAAAACTGAAATTAAGGCCGATTCACAAAACCACAAAAAAATATGTAGAACATTTCCAAATGTCCTTAACTTTTTTTGTAGTGTCTATACCGTATATACAATTTGAAATAACTTAAAAAAAGAAGGGTTAAAATGAATGGACTTCGCTACACTTGGAGTATTAATACCTATGTGGGTATATGTTCAAATAAAATGCTTTCAATCAATGCTCCAGTAAATGTTGTCTTATGTGTGGACTGCAAACAGAAATCAGTGCAGGACACAATGTGATCAGTTTAATCATTAAACCGTTTAAATGCCCCCCCACCTTTTTCTTTACTGACCTTCACGACTTCACTTTACTCTGACACAACAACTGTACAGGAACATTATCTCATCTATAGCCATAAAATTTATTCAGAAATATACACACCCTCCATTATACACAAGCAAACCCAAACGTCAAACCTTTGTCCTTCGCCATACAACCAAAGGCCATTTACACCTTCACACACAGTTAATAATTCACTAGGACCAAATGCCCACTGCTGAGATGAAGCGAAATGGTGAGCGGTATAACTTGCAGTACCTGACCACATTTAAAGACTTTATTCAAACATATTACAACACTTCACCAAAATGTATAAAGAAAAAACTAAGGAGAGGTTACACAGAGCTGAGCTGAGCATTTTCTAATGTGCGGTTAGCAAATAGAACATCTTACACACACTGTGTTTGCGATGCAGCCAAGCTAAACAATTCACTACCTACAAGATCTGCTATTTTGCTATTGTGTGATTTATTTAACACACGCACACACACACACACACACACACACACACACACACAAAACCCCCCTTTTAATCAAAGTGACAAACATTTTTATTGAATTATCATTTGTTTTTTCTAATCATATACTATAATACAATTTTACACATCTCTATAGGATCTCTCATTGCCTGAAACATTCGTTTAGCTCCTATAACAGCTATATATAAATTATTTCCCAAAACTGCACTGAGGCAAAAAGGATTTCCACATGCCAAAAGATTATAGGTCTGCCCCTGTCCACTGTGGGGGACATATTCAGGACATGCTGCCTCTGCAGGGCCAATGATATCATATTGAATGAGACTTACCTCTGTCACCACCTCCTCTCCCTGCCGCCCAATGGAGGTGATTTGTACTTTTAAGACTTGTACTGCCAGACCCAAAAACTATTAGGCTAAATAGCAAAATAGTGGTACTATATTTATTATATAATTTTGTATTTATTATTTGCTGCATACAAGTGGTGTTTTTTTAACAGATTGATTGACATTCATTATATTGATTGATATTTTATGAATAGCACTTAAATTTCATTGTACTGGTTTTGAGGGCAACGGCAGTGAAAAGATTCATATTTTGATTCATACCTTGTGGCAACTTATCAATGCCAATTATGCGATCTGCCTGCCTCTGGAAACTGAGGGGAACCTGAAAGCCTGGACAGATCCCTCAAGAACACAACGATAATATACTGTAATCAGCATATATACCGGAATCAAAGCTGTGGATTGAAAACAGGATTTGAGACCTGTGAGGTGTCAGTGCTATTTTCTGCACCAACCTGTTAAGGTTAACAAGACCCACAAAATAGTTTCAGAATTAGCTATTCAAAATAAATACACATGAAGATGAAACCATCAGAACACACTTGCAAACTATTATGAAGTTCATCACATTGAGCCCTAGATGCAAATACAGTCATAATCATGATTCTGTTTACTAATTGGGTTTAAACTGAAAGAAAAATGTACCCCTTAATAAATAAGCTTGATCTG
Organism: Plotosus lineatus; assembly: GCA_024760905.1. Classification (NCBI taxonomy): domain Eukaryota; kingdom Metazoa; phylum Chordata; class Actinopteri; order Siluriformes; family Plotosidae; genus Plotosus; species Plotosus lineatus. Next base: position 22,885,813 of record CM045737.1, on the reverse strand, counting down.
GAAACAAATTAAACTCAGCAGAACGTATCACAACCGCACACAATCCGAAACAAAACTGGTAACTTGTTTACCACAGATAAGTCTGTTGGACTGTTTACTCCTCCTAGATGGAACATTAGTCCATCACAGGTTACCTTCCCAGTTTTTAACTTATTTAACCCATTTTCTCACTAATTTAGCCGTATTCAATTCCCATCAATCAGGCATTGCCTTCCCTATCGCACAACCCCACCAACCAGGGAGAGGCAAAAGCACACAGCCCCCTCTGTTACATACAATGCTAGCCACCTGCGACTTATCAGAGGCAATTGAGTATGCTGGAGCTGAATTAATGTCCTTGATTTGCTGATTGATGATGTTGCCTGACATTTTAAGGGCCCTTTCCTTCACTGTCTTTGTGGAGAGAGACAGGTCTTTAATTTTCTGTATTATCTCTGTTTTGTTTTTGAAGTCTGAAAATAGGCGTTCTGATATTTGAATGAATGAATCCTTTATGTAATCACCACCTGTGAACGGTTTTCCATGCTTCATCTCTCGGGTTGCAACAAAACTAGCAGCTGTAGTGGAATTTGGAAATGCATCTCTACACTCCTCTAATTTCTCCAGTAATACTGCAAATGCAATTTTTCTCTCAATCCCAACTGCGCTATCGTTCTCTTTTTTCCTTTGGGATCCATGACCACGACACACCCACTGGTTTGTTTACAACAGCTGCTAGCCTGGCAAAGCGTCGCGCTGAAATGTGTGTCGCAGGCTATGACGCAAATCTTCATTGACAGAAATGTTGTAATGTAGGCCTAATAATTTTTATACAAATTTTTAAAACATTGGCAAATGTTAAAAATGTTTCTCAGGCTTGTCTTCCTACAGAAACCATATCAAAACAAACAAACAAAAAAAACCCTCCTCCCTAGCTTTTTCCATTTTCATGCAATTTTTGAAAAAGCTCCAGGGAGCCACTGGGGTGGCGCTAAAGAGTGGCATGTGGCTCCAGAGCCGCGGGTTGCCGACCCCTGCTCTGGCACAGTACATTTACCTCAAACAGCAATGTATACTTCTGGCACATTCAATAGTGTTAAAAGAATTGCAATCATTGTAAAAGGTCAGTGTTACAGAAAGAAAATGCCCTTCTCACTGATGCAACTTGTCCTGCAGAAGTTCATGGAAATATTTCTGTAGAACACCTCAGAGCAACGCGCGATTGCCATCACGTGTATTGCAAGTTGCTGCAGAGAACCATCAGCACTGCAGCCTTCAGCAACTACTCACTGTAAATTCAAACTTACTTGATTTTTTTGCCGCATTTCTCCGTAAAGACTTAAACGTGTCATTTCTGCATATCAACACAACACCACTGTCAGCATTGTATGACCTCTGTGAACAGCATGAGAACATCAACAATCACTGGTAGTACCATAAAATGCTCACGGTCATCATGCGATTTTTATTTGGCTCCACTTTAATTCAGCTGTTGTTGCAGAATCCTGCCTTCAAACAAACAAAGAAGAGGGAAAAACCCTGTCTTCCGCATATACATCCCAGAGTGTTCCTCCATGGTACCATGGTATCCGCATGAAAGTCGTATCGGTGAGAAACTGGCATAAGGCCTACTACTCATGTTCCGTCCCTGTATACTCAACTCAACTCCAGGCTACTATTTTAATGAAGGCTTTAAAAAGTAAAGAGTGAAGATGGTGGCTTGAGGGAATCGTTTCTTGACCAGCCTTTCCGACCCGTCACTTTATGGTGAACAGCTGGTGTGTAAAATGCTTAGTGAAAGTGCTGCTGTGTAGACATAATAACACATAATGAAACCGGGTGTGAGAGTTATGCGTCGTGTAAGGATTCCATTATTGAGGTGTATATTTAAAGTGTTTGTTTAATTATATGTGGTCAGTTGTTAAACTGAAAGGTTTATATAATGTAGCGTAAAGTGACACGTTCCCAAAATACTAAAAGTAAACAGCAGAATTTAAAACATAAGAATAAAAAAATTAAGGGGAGGAAAGCTTCACCGGTTTGAATACGTGCAACATCTCAGAATCAAAGGTTTTATTTTAATTTATTCTACCATAATGAAATATACTATTTTATTTTTAAATCAAATTCAGCAAATATCGCCGAACAGTTTACTCACTGTCCACTCTGCATGTCCACTGGAAAAAGTGTTTCTACACTGCACTGGATTTGTCGAGGAGAAACAAATAAAACGATGGAAAAGAAACACACAATATTCCAGCCAATCAGCAACAGGGAGCATTTCTGTTCATGTACAGTTGGAAGATGGGTGCACCCTTAGTTTCCTTTTTTAAGCAATGTGTATTAATATGGGGGTGTGAGTGTCTGAAGGAGAATTGAAAGGGAGGTGTGTATTTAATTTTCTGGTAATTTCAAATGTCAACAGTCTTGCTCCAGAACTGACTCGTACTCTCATTGCTGTGGCCTTTTATGCCTTTTTGAACCAATGGAGAAAATGAGGCTTGTGTGCATATTGCTGCATTCCATCAAGACATGGCAGTCTGATTTCCTGACCACCAATTACTAAACCGACAACAACCAACTCAGTATTTCTACTCCTAAACAGTGTACCATTTTCACAACCCTGAGTTCTGAGTACTGTGCACCACTATCCTGGTGGCCTCTGTGAATCTTTCTGCGAAGGAAGTAATGGTATTAAACACCAGAGAATATCAGAGAACTGTGTGCAGGACTTATTAGACAATCAGTCCTGAGATTACTAGAAATTATCTGTGCTCTCATCACTGCTCTGTCTGTTCACATGCCACATGAGCTTCAAAAGAAAAATAAACACAGCACTGAGGCTGGCCTTCACCTCTACCGGTATGTGTACATACTCCCCAGTTCACAAAGAGCTTACTCTAGATCTCTACGTCTTTCTCTCTATTTCTGTCTCTATCCTGGCTTATCTCACGCTTCTTCTGTATCAGCTTGCCATGTGAGTGCTGGGATGTGATCTGTAGGTCATGTATGCGCATGATGAGCAGCAGTGAATACATTCCTCAGCATTCCAGCTTTAGCTTCCACCTGCCCAGTACAAGGCCTCAGGGAGGGGTAGAGAAAGCCAGTTGGGGATGGCAGGAAGATGTGAAGAAAGAAGAGAAGGCCTTGGTACAGCACGAAAGAGGAACACAAATCACATGCATACCACATGTATATGTGAGAAACACCCCGAATACACACACACACACACACACACACACACACACACAAACATACACACACACACACACACACACACAAAAACAAGCCTCTTGTCGCATCTAATGCCATATTGACAGGGTTTGACTCCATTAAACAAAAAATATAGCGGGCAGATAGCATTACATTAAGTGACAACTACTGTGTACTCATATATGTGATTCATTATTGATTAATATATACCGTACTCTCCATGAGTGAACACACAATTTCCACTAAGATTCAACAAGCTAACTGTATTTCCACACAGTCTGATGGGTAGTAAAAAGCACTTGTTATATTTTGTTTGGTTAAAAAGAAATACTCAATCTAGAAACAATAAATATATTTGATGTCTGAAGGCAGAAAGAGTGTACTCCCAAGAAGACAACAAGATTTTTTTGTATTGACTCTGTTTAAGAGATTATCTAAGGTTACACAGAAATGGTAACATCACTGACAGAAGCCATAGTGTTTGTACAACTGGCAGATGGTGGCGTGGAGTGACATGATATTGACATCACAATAAATCGAGCCATTAAACCACTTTTTCTGATGTGCTTACATATATTTAATGTATTTCTCATGCTAATCCTTGATTCTGATTGGTTGATAGGGGTGTTTAGAAGTTTTTTTTTTTATAACAGACAGTTGTTATGGAGCATTTTTTTTAAGTTTTGTTTTTTAGAAACCACAAATATCACCATTGGTGGATCCCAAAAAACAAAAAAGAATGACTGAAGCGTGTGATCATACAGCAAGCTGCTAATTATTTAACATATTATTATTATTATTATTATTATTAAAATCATTTGACAAACACCTTTATCCACAGAGAATTTCATTTTTATCTCCTTTGAGCAGACAAGGATCTTGTTCAAGGGCCCAATAGTGGCGGCTTGGTGGTAATGGGAATTGAACCTCAGACCTTCTGACCAGTAATCCAGAGCCTTACCCACTGAGCTATCACTGCTCCAAGATCCTGTCCTGATTCCCCTGTTGAGTAATTATCCAACACATAAATTCTAAAAAATAAAATACTCAACTTTTATCATGCATTTTGTTTTGTCAGCAAGTTCAGCACTCAGCATACACATACAATTCACTAATACTTATGACACTAATATGATACTCACGACAGTGTACATGCACTGAATACCCCATTTACCGAAAATAAATACATGAATTACACAGAAGACATAAGCCTCAGTTTGCCAATTCTTATAAGTTTTTATTTCTCTTCTGTCCCATAATTCCCAGCTTTAAAACCCTATAGCCAGAAACCCCACAAGCCACTTCACTAGACTGGGTTTATGCACTACCCACAATTATTCTAACTTTGAGGCCGTCTGTGTGAATGTGGTTTATTGAAAACAATAAAAATCAAAAAAGTCATATTTTATTTTACAAGTTAGTGAGTCACTTTATTCTGACGCATTTCTCAGAATCAGCGGCTGTTTTTAAAGCACTGACCAGTTTCGCATGCAGCGGGTTTCAAAGTTCTGCTCAAGCTCTGCATCTACAGATTTATTTTCCTAGCGTTCTGGTCACAAAAACAAAACTACAAAAAGCACTGCTTCAAATACAGTGAAAATACTTTGAAAGAAATGTATCCTCCACATTCCCTCACGTAAAGTCTGCTCAATCCAGCCGAATCTTCCAAACCTCAAAACTTCATCCAGAAATTACTACTTAAGGAGGTGTTTGGGGATCAGGACCGATGAGTGAAATATGAAAGGTTTTTTTTTTTCCGCGCTTTCTTTTTTTTCAACAAGCAGATGAAAGTGAAAACAGGTTACAAAAAGATGAAGACAGTAAATGCTCTTAATCATCCTTTTCAAAATGGCATTTCTAAACAAAGTATCTCCAGTCGAACAGTTCATCATCAGTTCATTTTCTGTAACCGCTTAATCCTAATTAGGGTCACGGGGAGGCTGGCGCCTATCCCACCCAACTCCGAGCGACGGCAAAGTACAACTTGAACAGCTCGCCTGGCCATCGCAGGGCAGAAAAACGCTGACGGCTTTGCAGCTACTCTAATCGAAAGTCAGCAATGGTTTTTTTTACATGAACCTCACAGCATAGACAGTGAGAGACATGGCCGGACTTTGATAACCCAGTTAGCTACACTGGGGGGACAGTGTGGAAAGTGGGACTCTGACCCCCAACCTTTGGATCAGTGATCCAGCACCCTCTCTTACTGGGGGGGGACCTTGTGGAGAGTGGGACTTGAACCCTCAACCTTTGGATCAGCGATCCAGCACCCTATCTCCAGGAGAACCTTCATTCATTCATTATTATAAATTGCACACTGTTATAATTAATGCAGTACAACATGGCAGCAGGTGTTTGCGGTGGTGAAGAAGTTAGCTTGCTCGCCTTAACTTAAGGGGATCTTGGGTTCAAATCCTGGACTTGGGCATTTTTGTGTTTAATTCGTATGTTCTTTCTATGCTTGCATGAGTTTCTTCCAGGTACTCCAGTTTCTTTCCACAATAGAAGAACATACACATCAAGAAAATTACGACTTTAAATTGTCCCAAAGTGTGAATATGAATGGTTGTGTGCGTTCTGGTCCTGCAGTGGCCTGAGAAGCTGCTGAGTCTACACCCAGTATCAGCTCAAATCGGCACCAGCCTTCCCATGACCTTAGTGGGATTAAGCAGTCCAGCAAATGAGTGAGAGAGTCTGTAAATGATTTACACATTATATATGAAGTGACACTCTTGCTTGAGCTGTGTGCTTTTCACAAACATATCTCCATCTGAACAGAAAACCCTAGAACTCAGGCTTTGTTTAATCCAATGATCAGCTGATCGCCCTGAAGCAGGCCGGATTAGTTTCCAGACCCATGGACTTACTGGCTGAAATCTACAGAGAAACACACCGTAGTTGCAGAGATGAAGTACAGAAAAGGAGAAGCAAAGAGTCAACAAAATAGTGGAAGCTTAAAAAGAGGCAAAGGGACGAGCCGAGACTCCCATCAAATCTAACGGGGAATGTGAGGTCACTGGGGAATAAGATGGATGAGCTGATCCAGAATCAGGTAAACTGTACCGTTCACACCGTTTGGGCCGACAGAGACAGCACCGCGAGTGCTTGTTCTTGTCAATAACCATTGGTTAAACCCAGATAACCTCCAAAGAACGGCGTTGTGGACTGTACACTGAACTGCGTGTTGTTAGATTCTGACCATATTATTTGCCGAAGGAATTTTCCCATGTTATCTTAGTGGCTGTTTATTTTCCTCCTACTGCCAACCCCACAGCCACTTGTGACACTGTTGATGCTATCATAGTCCGGTTGCAGAATCCCCATGTCCTTAAAGCCTATGCATCCCAGCTCTGTGGAGCCTTACTTTACATCTTCACAATGAGCCTGAGTCTACAGAGGGTCCCAGTGGAGTAGATGATGTCATGGCTCGTTCCTGTACCAAAGACTCCACGTCCCAGTGACCTCCCGGATTACAGACCCGAGGTACTGACTTCACTAGTCATAAAGACCCTTGAGAGACTAATACTGGATCAACTCTAACCCATAGTTAGACAACATAAGGGTCTCCTTCAGTTCGCCTACCAGCCTCGTCTCAGAGTCGAGGACGCCATCATCTACTTGCTTAATCGTGTCTACACCAACCTGGACCAGCCAGCGAGCACTGTAAGAGTCAGGTTTTGACTTTTCCAGTGCATTCAACACCATCAGGCCGATCCTCCTGGGTGAGAAACTGATGTCTCTCTTGTGTCCTAGATTGTCGACTACCTGACCAGAAGACCACAGTATGTGTGCCTGCAACACTGCGTGTCGGACACATTGGTCAGCAACGCCAGAGCAACACAAGGGACCGTCCTTTTCCCTTTCCTCTTCACCCTCTACAAAGAAGGATGTCAGCTACTGCACAGAGACCTGCCATCTTCAGAAGTAATATCTGTTGGACACTATTCAGGATGTTTTGAGTCTGTTGTGGCCAGCGCCGTCTTCTGTGCTGTTGCATGCTGGGGCAGCAGGCTGAGGGTTTCAGACACTAACAGACTGAACAAACTGATCCACAAGGCCGATAATGTTCTGGGGATGGAACTGGACTCTGACAGTAGTGTCTCAGAAGCGAACGCCAATATTGAACAATACCTTCTACAGACTTCACAACCTGCTGATCAGTCACAGGAGACGTTCAGTGAGAGACTGATAGCAACGAAATGCTATACTGAAAGACATAGAAAATCATTCCTACCTGTTGCCATTAAACTGTACAACTCCTCCATATAGCAACAAACATCCACTGTTCTACATTTACATTCTACTGTTGATAATACAGTACTGTACATATCACTCGCTGACAAGATTCATTCTGTAGCTGTTTATATAGATTTCAGTAATTTCTCATTTCAGACTTGCATATAAATATACAGGGGGTGGACAAAATAATGGAAACACCTAACATTTTGGCATCATGATCTTTGAACATAATTTAAACAATCAAAACTTGGCATATGTATTGATTCATACAACTTGTGAATTGTTTCCAAAGGAATTTGAAGCCATTCTTCAGTGAGAATAGCCTCCAACTCTTTTAGAGGCGATGGCGGACTTGTGCTTTGCTGAGGACGTTTTTCCCTCTTTCAAAGGCAGTCATTACTTTTGGGACAGTACCTCTTGAAACACCGAACATTTGGGCAGTTTTTATTACACTAGCGCCGATCATACGACCACCAACAATTTGGCCTCTTTTAAAATCTGAGAGGTCTGCCATTATGGGGTATGATTCATGTTTTCAATATCTAAAAAAGGAAAAAAATTTTTTTTTTATTTTACATCAACATATCAAATGACAAAATTATTATACAAAAAATAACATATGCCAAGTTTTGATTGTTTAAATTATGTTCAAAGATTATGATGCCAAAATGTTAGGTGCTTCCATTATTTTGTCCACCCCGTGTATATGCGTATAGCGATTCTGGATGTACACACACACACGTCTTTTTCTTACATTTTCTTTATCAAGACTTTATCTCACTCTACATGTATGGAACAACTGTATGCACACAATTTCTTCCAGAATCTACAAAGTCTTCTGAATCTGAACATAACAATAACATTAGTAATACTTTATTCGGCACATAAAAAAAAAAAAAATTCAGACCTACCATTATACACCCAGCCAATCACATAGCCTAAGTGTGGTGCATACAATTATACAAGCAAAGTTCTGCTTCAGTTTATGTTCACATCAAACAGGAGGGATGTGAGCCAAGTCACAATGACAATGGAATGGTTGTTGGTACCAGGCAGGCTGATCTGAAATTTTCAGAAACTAGATTTTTTGGAAAGAGTTTCGTGCACAATGGTAATCCATTCGGACCGGTATATCTGCTAACTCAGGACAAAAGTATTCAGCCGACATGCAAAAATTGTGTTCATTTATAGAAGAGATGGATAAAATAGTATGCGATTGTGAGAGAGAAACAGAGAGACAGCAAATCATTTCAGTATATTGCTGTAACTGTTCTATCAGTGTTTGCTGCTGATCTCATATCGTATGTACAAGAAAAACTAATACCAGCAAATAGGGAGGCTGGCTAGACTGGTTCATTCTCAAAGGAAAGCTCAAATTTCTCAGTGCTCAAATTACCACTCTTACAACCACGGTGAACAGAAACAAAGGCGTCTCAGAAGACACATAAAACGGACTACGAAGAGGACGTCCTAGACTAAAATGCCTAATTCTCTAACTGCCCACTAACATTACCTGGAGCACAATAATCTGCATTTTTATAATTTGCGTCACAGTGGGTCCAACCAATTGGCTGATTGATTAATCGCATAAAAAAAAAAGCAAGTGTCCGGGCTTCTACCTGAAACATTGAACACACTGCATATACTGTTGTGCGCACCAATGAAAATGGACAACATGGTACATGAAACTGCAAGTACGATATTCTAAGTTTTAATGATGACATTTTAGAAATACAGCGTTTTAACTCTATGCTGCAAAAGTCTCTCCTTTTGCAGAACCAGTGAGACCTGGTTAAATGTATATAAATATAGTACTGCATATAAATAAATAAAAAACAATAAATCCAGTCCTTTAGTGAAAGTACTTCACAGATTGACCACTAGAGGGAGACAGCGCATCATATGTTCTCTTGGGCTTGTACTATACAACCAGTGAGGGTTGTATGACACCTTGGAGTACGGCTTCGCGAATGGGACATTAGTTTTGTGATTTTTGTGAGCTACAGAATACTTCTAGCAGGTTGAACAAATTTCGATCTGTTCCCCATTCATATGTCCCAAAATAATTTGCTTTCCTAAAACCTTTGTGCAGTTGGACATCTAGAAACTCACTTAGATTTTTGAACTGACTAAAGCCTGAAAATTTTAATGTACACAAAGTTAGGCCATAAAATGTACGTATCATTTTGAGGGATGGTTCTGACCATCTAATGGCATGATCTAGATCTTTTTATCTTCCCCCGAAAGTTTTGACTAGGTGTCCAAATTTGTGGTTCCAGTAGCAAAGCCATACACTTTGGCGAGACAAGGCTCATATACCATATCTAACCCAAGCAGGAAGTAGCACGGAAAATATACAAAACTCATGTAGCATGAATTATTTCATGAGTGTGTATTTAGACTCGTGTCCTGCAGGTCCTGGATTACTACCAAAAGGACATATTGCTTTATGACAAACTCATCACTGAACTGTCTCTATAACACCCAAGTCTGTACATGTCCTGCCTTCAGGATTTATCTATATTACTAAGACAAGCTCTGAATTTATCCTCATGTTCAAAGGAATCCCAGGAACGATCAGGATGCCTAACTACCATGTGAAATTAAAGCAAACGCAGGTGTTGACCTTTCACCCCTAAACTTTGACCATGCATGGATGAGATAAATGGTGTGGAATGGGCAGGGATTGAGCCTTGTCACATAGCTGCTGCATGACACCGAATTGAACAAAAACAAAAACTGAAAAACCGGTCCGACCGCTTGAGGAACATTTAGCCCTGAAGCATGTTAAGCTCTTCTTGGCCATGTCTACTCCCTAAAACCTGTGGATGACTCACACACAGGCACACACATACACAAACCATGCCCAAAAGATATGCACACAAACAAAAGAGCATTCATAAGCGTTTACTATTATTAATATTGGACAAATACTGTATATAAAACAATTATAGACAAAGAGGAAGATTACAAATACTAGGTTCATGATTGACAGCTACCGTGTATGTCCTGATGTCTTGTAGACAGTGTGAGTGTTGGGGTAAAAATGAGGCAGCAGGGGGGCTGGCAGTGGGGTCATGGGGTGTTGAATAAGTTCCATCTGCTACTCAGGACATCCTGTTGACACTCTTTCTGCTTCCTGTGAACTGGTGTCTCATTCTCACCAAGATTCCAGGAAATGTAGCACTACAGCATACTGACGCAAATGGAGGGGACAAAAGTCCTTAAAGAACCGGTTTTGACAAGGCTAAGAAAGAATGGGAGGATGAGAAGAGGTTTTCTATGGAAGTTTCTACCTGATTATGGTGTGCTTTTATCTACATAAAATTTCCTATAGACTCACTTATCCCTCATACCAAGCCCACAAATTCAGGTCAAATCACTACTTATTTGCTTGTACGTTCCAACACAAGATTTATAAAAGTCCACAAAAATTGGGGGGAATATGGGACCACTCTTCAAGTATTGCTTCCATATCATATTTGACCCTGACCAAGCAGGGAAGGGCATAAGCATGAACTTTCCCCTCCAGGACTCTCAACACTGCCACTTACATCTTACAAACTAAGGCACATATATAATTGGGGTGGCTTAACACTCTATCCGCCGCTTTTGTACGAATGAGATCACAGACAAGACAGCAACAGTAAAATAAAAGTTATGTCACCATTTCAGGAGGACGAGCTATACCGTCTAAGAAATGAATGAATAAATCCATAAAGCAGAACCTGAAGCTACATTGGGCACAAGGTCACGGAAACTCTTGGTCACTGGTCTCTGGTTTCCTCCCACAATTCAAAAATATGCACATTAGGCTAATTGGTTATTCCTGATTGCCTCTAGCTGTAAATGGGAGTGAGAATGACTGTATGCATGTTGGGTCTGCTTATTGGACTTTTTAAAGCAGTTTTGGGTGTACCTCGCATTCGCCTCAAATAGGCACCAGCCTCCCTGCAAACCTTACAGGATTAACTGATCCAGAAGTTAGATGAATGGTTTGATGGATGGATAGATGGATGGTAGATTATGTATAGTTTATAGATAAAGATGACCCAGTTAGACTGTTAGTCCATTTTTATGGAGCAGCCGTCATAACAGCGGTCTTTCAAAGCAGTTCATCAAAATGAACCTATGAAGAACTCACTGATGCTCAGACATGAGCTTCCCGATTCAAAAATAAAACAGCTTATTCAAAAGGAAAAGAGAGAAACCAGCTGATGCAGGATTTTTTAGTCACCGTTTCATATAACTGTACTTTACACAAGTGCAATGAAGTAATCTGGAGATGCCGAGTCTCTCATACGTATCTCATCTGTTCCTTTTTCTCCATCTAGTGCATGTAGGTCAATCTTTCACTACTGCTCAGAGGTCAGAGATGATGGACTGACAAGTCTAAATGCGACCAATGCAGGGAAACACATATATATGCACACTCATTGACTGGCATCTGTAAAGAATCTGAGATCAGTGAGTTGTAATTTCTTCGAGGTGTCTCATGTTCCACCCAAACCCACATGATTATTTAACCTGGCAGTTCGCCACTGTGTGTGTTTGTGTGTGATTTATAGAATAGTTTGATGAGGTAGTAACTGTATGAAAAGTATCTATCTGGGATGGTGATGGACAAGTTTCACAATGGGCTACATTTTAGAAAAGTACATTCATACTGAAACGAAGAGAAAATTGTCTGATAGTGAAAAGCATGAAACACTCAGTCAGTAATTTGACAAACTGCTCAATTCTACTAGGGTCACGGGAGGCTGGTGTCAGTCGACGCTGGGTGAAGGTGGGGTACACCCTGAACAGCTCTCCAGACGATCACATACACGCACGCACATAGACTCTCAGATATTGGTAATTTGGAAAAACCAATTAGCATAAAGTGCCTGTCTTTGGACCATGGGAGAAAACAGTAGTACCTGGAGGAAATCCACACAAGCACAGGATGAACACACACAAAACCACCTGAGGCGGGGACTCAAACCCAGGACCTCATTGCAGTGAGAATGTGGTAACACACTACGCCACTGACCCTCTGTAACATTATAATAAATGCAAACAACTAGCATGGCTAGATTTTAGCAATGGTGTAAGCAATATGAGTGTCTAACATTGTGGAACACACAAGGCAGAGTGCCCACATGTATAAATGTAGGTAGAAGGGTAAACAGGCAAGAAGACCATTCAATATTTTAATTTGGCTCTTGCAGCCTTGTGAGTGACAGATTTTCATATAATTGTCAGTGAACCTGTAATGTTAAAAAAAAAATCAAGAACCCCTTGCCTGACCCCATCTTTAGGTGCATTGCATTACAGAACCAAAAAAAAAAAAGAAGAGGAGGAAGATAAAATATAGCACAGCTTACTTTGGTTCACCATTTCAGCTGTCAGCTTTGACATTCTCTAATTTCATCACATGCAGATGATATAATTCAAACTACCTGGTTATCTCTCGCCAAGTTTAACCACAACATGACCGCCTGTACAAGCAGATGAGTTACACAACAGCTCATAATTTTGCTCATTTTTGGTCATGTTTCCACAGGCCTGCATATCCAATTCTGTCATCTGGAAAGGCTTTTTTTTTTTGTAAAGGCTATTCAGTCTCGGAATAACAATTTAACAAAAGTATCACCAATAATAGTTCTTCCAAATCCAGCCAAGATGTTGGTATGTGCTGCAACAATAGCTACAGATAAACTGCTTGTCCCAAACCATAAGGTTACGACAGGATTTATAGATTTAGACAAGACGGAAGAATACACAAAATATAAAGGATGATTAGAGTAGAATAGGGCAGCTGTGGCTCAGTGATGATCAAAATCAGGATCCAGGAATTTTTTTAAAGGATTCTTTAACACTGTCTGGCTTGCCATTCTTACTCTGGCCTGCAAAGTGCTACAAGCTTTTCTGCATGCTGCCTTGGCGGCATGATCAACAGGCTTGGATAAGAGGTGGATGTAGCAGGACCATTTCTTGTCCAGGAGTCCTTGGATGGCTGGATCAGACTCATCGAACCAGCCTCTGTTCGATCTGAATGAGAAGCCGAGTGTTTCTGCTGTGGTTTCTTGGACTCCAGTCTTGAAAACCTGCCATTGAAAGTGTTTGGGTCAGGGTTTGATGGGTGCTACGGCCTTTCCGCTAGCTTGGCCTGGAAGATTGCTTCCGTCTCTGGTTGTTGGAGTCGGTGCACCTGGGGTTTCTTGGTTTGTGGACCTTTCTTCTTGGGAGGCGACTTGAAGGTGAATGCAAGCTTTGCACGCACAAGTCTGTGAGCTGTATAAGAGTCTGCACTGGGCATGACTCTGGTGTGTAGAGCATCTCTGGTGTCACTCTGGCAAGCTAGGATGTAGTCCACTAGGTGCCAGTACTTTGAATAAGGGTGACGCCATGTGGTTTTGAAGCGATCTTGCTATTGGAACAGTGCATTAGTGATGGTTAAACTGGTGTTGGGTGCAAAACTGCAGGAGCAAGTGCCCATTGTCATTGCAGTTCCCAAGTTCGTTTGCCAAGGACTCCTTTCCACACTTGGGAGTCACTGCCCACCCTAGCACTGAAGTCGCCGAGGTTGATCAGCTTGTCCTTGGGGTCTATACGTGTGATGACTCTGTGCAGATCACCATAGAAGGCCTCCTTAACAGCCGTATCCACTTGAAGCGTTGAGCTGTAGACAATGAGCAGTGACAAGCTTGTCCCCTTGGAGTGGTAGTCGAAGGGATATGATACGGTCAGAATGACCTGTTGGTACTGCATGAAGCTTGTTGGCGATGACCTTTATCATGAAACCGACACCTGACTGGTGATTTTCTTCCTTTCCTCTCCCGCTCCAGAAAAGGGTGTAGCCTGCTCCATGTTCAACAAATGATCCTTCCTCGGCAAAGCAAACCTCAATGAGAGCTGCAATGTCAATAACAAGCCTAGAGAGTTCTTTACCCACGAGAGCAGAGCGTCTTTGTGGATGATAATTGTTGTCCGAAGTCAACAAGGTATGTACATTCAAGCACGCAATTTTCATGTGATATTTTCTTTGTTTAGCACCGCATAGGGAGATGACCCGTTGGCAGTATTGAGCCAACTGAGTAGGGTGAGGCAAGCGATTTTTGAGTCCCCTTTTCTAGACCCGTCTCCATGTGGAGCAAGCAGCGCTGTTCCTAAAAAGGGCTGCTTGGTCGTCCTGTGTGAAACCGGATGATGCTGTTGCCTCGTTTGACAATCAAACGACCGATTACAACAGGATCGCCTACATGTAGCCTTGAGACTGCAGCTTCCAGTACCATCTTGCTGTTTTTGCTCCTCCCCCATCGCTGTAGGACTTTACTGCTCCCCTTCCCACCTGCGCTGGTTGCTTAAAGTGACAGTCATCCAGCGCCAACCGATTGTCACTCTTTAGGTCCAGGGACGTTCTGCAGTAGCTCAGCAGGCCGAGACAACTGTGGTGACCTCAGGACTGTAGATTTTATATCAGAGAGTTTCCTTCTCCTAGATGCACTGTTTACCAAGACTAACAAGTTGTATCTGCCCGGGTTTGGAATCAGTGTTATCCTCCTGGGTTGACAAGCCCATCTGCCCAGAGGAAACTGGTTTTAAAGCACCAGAGGCCCGCTTTCGGCCCTTCTTGTCGGTGGATACAGGTCTCGCCTGTGCTCCCAAAAGGCGTGCTTCAACAGAGCGTCTGTCAACGAAAGCCCAGCTCCCTGGCCTTCACGTGCGGCATGAGCACTATAGGGTCAATATAAAGCCCTCAGAAAGCCTAAATGTCACAGTGCCAAGGCAGAGAGAAGAACGAAACATGCTGAAGGTGTACAAAGAATCTGTTAAGAACATAAAAGTGAAACGTGCCAAACGTGTGTGAGTGTGTGTATGTGTACAGGAAGTGCCCTGGGCTGTTTCCTTCCAGCCAGAATGCTGGCTCATCAGAGTGAGCTCATTGTTATGGAATGACAGCAGGACAGCATTTCTCACAGCTCTGTCTGTTGTACAAACACAAACAGAGGTGTTCTTTACAGCCAGGCAAAACTAATGACACACATTTCCTAACACTGATCATTCATACAGGGAAGTTCAGCAGGATACAGCAGGGAACGATGCTTTTCCCACATTGTAGAAGGGCATATGGAGGAATTGAGAGTAAAGAAGTTGAGGGTAAATTAAAATGGTCTATTACAATACAGGCTTTTGCTAGTATCAACTGTGCTAGTACAGTGGAACCTCGGTGATCGAACGACTCCTTAGTAGAACAAATCAGATTTCGATCAAAAAATCTGAGGAAAATATGCCTTGACGTTCAAACAAATGATCAGAGTTTGAACGAAGCAGAGCCGATTGTGTTGAACGCTGCTCAGTGTGTAGTACTTTGAACAGCCATTGAGAGAGTGTTGTGCGTATTGTTTATTCATGACATTACGGCTACTTTAACATTTAACCAGGGGTCCTAAGAAAAGCAGCAGTAATTCTATTTGAAAGGGAAAGAAAAAAGTCATGAGGACGTGAAGAATCAACTGCAATCAAGAAACAGAGAAGGAAAAACCACCAGACCCCCTCAAAGCAATAAACCGTCCCCCATCTCTCCCTCCTCATCCATCCACATACGCGGACACATCACAACCAGAAAGGTATGTACTGTAAACAAATACTGTACATAATTAGGTTATTATGTATTATCATTATGTTTTACTCTTTTGTACATTAATGTATGTATCGTATACAAATACCATATTTGACGTGATAAGCGCACAAGGCACGTTAAAAATTGGAGTGGGTGGGCGCTTATTAAAATATTACCAGCGGAGTGGAACAGTAAGTGCTTATTACCATAAAGGTGGAAAATATGAATCACAACAGAATAATACAAGAGTTTTACTGGATTTGTGTTATTCATTTTGTAGTATCAACCAAACTACTTACACGACAGCTGAAAATAAATAGAAAACAGTATAATTTAATATAAAAAAACGACCCTTACTTTTCCCTCCCGGTCTTCTTTTCCTTTCGGCTGTTCCCTGAAACATTTTACCGGAAGTAAAAATCGAGCCAATCAACACGACTGTCAACTTTAGCACATGGCACGTTGAACCAATCAACACGAACATAAACAAAAGCACATGTCCAGGAACGTGCTTAAATTTATGAAGTTGGTGAGCAGGAGAATCGGGTGAAAAATACTCCTCACTTTCTGATAGGTCCATATCTGGCTCATCGCTCCATTCATTCAGAGCATCCGATAGTTTAGCTGTAGCAGTTTCTGATGGTTCATCGGTTGTTGGACATTTACCAAGAGAACACAGCAAAATATTTTCCTGTTTTTTAAAGCATGGCGGAACAATCAAATGTGTTACTGATGAACATTATAGACATTCCCCTGTGGCAGGGGGTCTTGAAATACAATCTAAACTCACTTTTGCAGGCAGGCAGTGAACGCCTCATTTTACAGTTACAGAGACTAATCGAATAAAATTGGTACAGTGGGGCCAATAAGTATTGGGCAATGTAAAAATGTGCAAGTTTACCCATTTAAAAAGATACGAGAGATTTGTAATTTTCATCATCGGTACACATCAAGCTTGAGAGACAGAATGTAAAAAATTTTTAAAAATCCAGGAAATCACATTGTAAGGCAGCCAACAAAAGTTACTTTTAATACTTTGTAATTTAGCCTTGGTTGGCAATGACAGAAGTGAAATGGTTCCTGTAATTCTTGACCAGGTCTACACACACTTTAGTTGGTATTTTGGCCCACTCCTCTGCACAGATCTTCTCTAGAGCTGTGATGTTTGAGGGCTGTCGCTTGGCAACTCGAAGTTTTAACTCCCTCCACAGGTTTTCGATTGGGTTGAGGTCTGGAGACTGGCTAGGCCACTCCAGAACCTTGATATGCTTTTTACGGAGCCACTCCTTGGTTTTCTTGGCTGTGTGCTTCGGATCGTTATCATGCTGGAAGACCCAGCCATGTTTCATCTTTAATGCTCTGACTGAGGGAATGAGATTTTTACCCAAAATGTCACAATACATGGCCCCATTCATGTTGCCATTGATACGGTGCATTCGTCCTGTCCTTTTTGCAGAAAAGCATCCCCAAAGCATGATGTGTCCACCCTCATGCTTCACAGTAGGTATGGTGTTCTTGGGATGCAACTCAGCATTCTTCTTCCTCCAAACACGGCGAATGCTGTTTAAACCAAAAAGTTAAACTTTGGTCTATTCTGACCACATTACATTCTCCCAATCCTCCTCTGGATCATCCAGATGGTCTTTAGCATATTTCAGACGGGCCTTTACATGTTTTTTGTCGAGTAGGAGAACCTTTCGGGCAATGCAGGATTTCATCTCATGACGACGTAGTGTGTTAGTTATTGTCATCTTTGTGACGGTGGTTCCTGCCGTCTTCAAATCATTGACCAGTTCCTGCCATGTAGTTCTGGGCTGATTACTTACTGTTCTCAGGATCCTTTGAACCCCACAAGGTGAGATCTTGCATGGAGCACCACTCCATTTGTTATTTGATTATGTTTCAAAATCATACTATGTGATTTCCTGGATTTTTTTTTACATTCTTTCTCTCAAGCTTGATGTGTACCTATGATGAAAATTACAAACCTCTCATCTTTTTAAATGGGTGAACTTGCACATTTTTACATTGCACAATACTTATTGGCCCCACTGTAAGTTTGATCTATGATTTTGCTACCGGGACACATGGGTGGTTATTACATGTAAGATCAAAAACATTGGGGGGAGGTGTGCTTATTGGAGCAGGGTGCTTATTACGTCGTATACAGTCTGTCTGTCTGTCTTCCTTTCGGCTTTTTCCCTGTTACTCGGGAGTCGCCACAGCGAATCATCTGATTCGCACATTTGATTTGGCAGAGGTTTTTTTTTTTACGTCGGATGCCCTTCCTGTCACAACCCTTTTTAGCAAGGGACAGAAACACGCTGACGACTTTGCAGCCTACTCTTTACGAAAGTCAGCAATGGTTCTTTTACATGCCTCTCACCATAGACAGTGAGAGACATGGCCCGCCTTTGATAACCCAGTTAGCTGCACTGGGGGGGACAGTGACAACCCTGTGGAGAGTGGGACTCGAACCCCCAACCTTTCGATCAGCGATCCAGCGCCCTATACCACTAGACCACCACTATTACGTCGTATACAGTACGTTTCATAAATACACTTCGTTTTCAAATTATATATAACTGTATTGACATAAGTAGATACGCATCTGAATGCATTAATCAAGTTTTAACTATTTCTTATGGTAAACATTTTCACTCATCAGACAAATCAGTAATCGACCATATCTTTGCAAAGAATTGTGTTTGACTACCGAGGTTCCATTGCATCACTTTTTACTAGTATCAAAACTGTAAATAATAAAACCAGACAAGATTTGTATACGGGTCAAGTGCTGAAAAAGCTCTGGGAATGCTTACAAATACAGTATTCAGGATATGACAATAGAGCACAAACTAGTGTACAAACTACAGTTTGTACATTTTTAAGTGTTGGATATATAACATCGCATGAAAGAATTTACAGAAAACAGGTGATTGGAGTTGAGGTGTGTGTGTGTGCATACAGATCAGAAGTAGCAGAATCAAAGTTGCTGTGCAGATCTGCACCACAATCTTAATGGCTGCGCTATAGTCACATGCTATAAGTGGTTCCTGAAACAAAACACATTAGAGGAGTTCTTCTATTTGTTCTTACTGCACGTGTGTGTGTGTGTGTGTGTGTGTGTGTGTGTGTGTTGCCCTTGGAAGATGATGGTTTTCCCATCCAGGATGTGTGCCCGCCTCACACCCAGCATTTCCGGATGCACTGGAAGACTCTGAATGCACCACAACCCTGACCAGGATAAAATGCTTAAGTGAAGGATAAAATGAATAAAAGAATGAATATAATAAATAAACAAATGAACAAATGTTAGGATGTGTCATGCCTTTCCCACATTGTATAAATTTGACAGCTATAACTAAAAATGACATGAAAATACCACCCTATTGCTTCATCACACACTGGAAATGATGACTCCACCCCGGTGAACTGAGGACTAGAATAAAGTTAGGCTTCGGGAAAATCTTATTTCTTAGAGCCAGTTGGCTAGTATTAGCTTTTAGCCTAGCATAGAGTCATAACCAGCTCAGTTTCTTTCTGTAGTAATATAACTATTAATAATATGTGAACTAATGTCCTACTAGTGGGTTAACAAATCAGAACTTATCATTGCTTGTATAAATTTCCAAGAATAGAAGAATCAGTGTTATTCACTTCACCTGTCAGTCAATGTCAATGGCGTTAAAATGATCAGTGCCATTAATCAGCACCACGGATGTCCAACAGTTGATATAAAACAAAAATTCTAGGCTTTGCTTTAGCAACCTATCAAAGAAGTTCAATGTCATTGCACTTTGGCAATTGACAATATATCCCGTATTTTTCCATGGTAAAGTATATACCTTGCTTTGAAAGTGAGGTTATCAAAACTTATCGTAATTATCTTAATGTTTTAAGCAGAATGTCCAACTGTACACCCCAAAAACATGTTTATTTCCCTTTAAATTGTAATATTTGTACAGTGGTCTAACAGCCAGAGAAAGTATTCCAAGCAGAAGACATGCTTTTAGATTAGCATATTAACAGACATGGTTTTCCCTAGGGAGCCTTTTGAAAAAAATGCCACTAATTCGTCACTCGTGTTTCTGGCATTTTGCCCAAAATCCTAACGGTTCTAAGCAGATCATACAATGGTTGACCACACACAGCCAATCCGAGCTTCACCAGCAGCTAAGCACCGATTTTAATCTTATTAATTTTATGACACAGCAGCACACGGCTTAATTAGAATGTGAATCAGATCAAACATATTCGAATTGAACCAAAAATTTACATTTAAGTTAGATTTAACTTTTTATTAAAAATTTAAACAATCCTGTCAAATATTCAGTCTGCTTTAGACAGGACAATATTAATATACTTTCCTTAAAAGTAAATATTATAACAATTAAAATTATTAATAATAAAGCCATCATCTCTCTCTCTCTCTCTCATATATATATATATATATATATATATATATATATATATATATATACACACATACATATATACACACACACACACACACACACACACACACACACACACACACACAGTCGGCCCTCTACTTACGAAAGCCTCTGAATACGAAAAATCCAGGTTACAAAAAACATTTTCCTAAACTTTCATCCTCTTTTTATGAAAACAACCTCTTTTTACGAAAAGCGCCAAACGCAAATGCGCCATTCACAAATTCTAAGAATGCGCGAGTTGCTCTCTCATTGGCCGTCTCCCAACATCTCGCCCCGCTGGCCTCCCATTGGCCAGGAGGGAGCTGAACTGTGCTGATACGTCCTGTTTGTCAAACGTGTGAAAGAGGAGAGTTGAACAGGAATGTTGGCTCGAGTGTTTATTTTGAGATTGACCATTGCAGTGTTATATTTCGTTATCCATCGTGGACCCGGAAAATACAGAAAAGCGGAAATACAGTGACGGAGGCGATTATTTCAGAACAATATTAAAGCAGAAGGAGCATGAAAACAGTGCTCCGTGGGACAAGACCACCGATCTCGCAAGGAAGCAAGTTAATATTGAATCAGGACCTCAGATCTTCCGAACAGGTACTGTAATTCCGCTTTAAATACAACATCCTGTCCATTTAAACTTTTAAATACAATTTCTCCGTCAGCTTCAGGTTGCATGTGGGCGGAGCCCGCATTCGGCAAAATACGACGTAGAGAGAGAGAGAGTTTTGTGTGCGTGTGTGTGAGAGAGAAAGAGAGAGACACAAAGTTGTGTGTGTATATATGTGCGTTAATAAAAAATGTTTAATAATGGTTTAATTAATAAATATGTTATTGTGATCTGTAGTGAGAGCAGAGAACAAGTGGAGGAAAATCTAGAGAGGTGGAGGTATGCCCTGGAAAGGAGAGGAATGAAGGTTAGCCTCAGAAAATCAGAATACATGTGTGTGAATGAGAAGGACCCAGGAGGAACGGTGATGTTACAGGGAGCAGAAATAACGAAGGTGGAGGATTTTAAGTATTTAGGCTCAACAATCCAGAGCAGTGGAGAGTGTGGAAAAGAGGTGAAGAAGCGTGTGCAGGCAGGCTGGAATGGTTGGAGAAAAGTGTCCGGTGTGATGTGCGATAGGAGAGTGTCAGCAAGAATGAAGGGAAAAGTGGACAAGACGGTGGTGAGGCCAGCGATGTTGTATGGTTTAGAAACAGTGGCGCTGGGGAAAAGACAGGAGGCAGAGCTGGAGGTAGCAGAGATGAAAATGCTGAGGTTCTCTCTGGGAATAACGAGGATGGATAGGATCAGAAATGAGTACATCAGAGGGACAGCACATGTAAGATGTTTTGGAGACAAAGTCAGAGAGCCTAGATTGAGATGGTTTGGACATGTACAGAGGAGGGATAGTGAGTATATTGGTAGTAGGATGCTGAGGTTGGAACTATCAGGCAGAAGGCCCAGAGGAAGACCAAAGAAGAGATTTATGGATGTGGTGAAGGAAGACATGAAGGTCGTTGGAGTCAGAGAAGAAGATGCAGAGGACAGGGTGAGATGGAGGCAGATGATTGGCTGTGGCGACCCCTGAAGGGAGCAGCCGAAAGGAAAAGTAGTAGTAGTTAATAAAATAGTTTAATGTGTTAATAAAATGTTTAAATGGTTGAATGAATAATTTTCTTTTAATTTTAACACATATTTCATATAAAATTGGTGTACTTTTATAATTTCTAAAGGGGTTATGGGGTAGTCTTGGGAGCCTTGGAACGAATCTTGCGTTTTACATGTAAAATGCACCTCTACATGCACAAACTCCAGGCTACGAAAAAGGCTCTGGATTAATTTCGTAAGTAGAGGGCCGACTGTACATATATATATATATAAAAAATACACACACACACACACACACACACACACACACACACACAGTCGGCCCTCTACTTCTGAAAACCTCTGAATACAAAAAATCCAGGTTACGAAAAACAGTTTCCTAAATTTTCGCCCTCTGTATACGAAACAACCTCTTACGAAAAGCGCCAAACGTGCCATTCAAAAATTCAAACAATGCGCGAGTTGCTCTCTCACTGGCTGTCTCCCAACAGCCCACCCCGCTGGCCTCCCATTGGATATATAATATTATTATATTATATGAGCAGCATGTATGCGATGTGTCAGGTCCGCAGTGGACATATCCCTGGGCAACACTCCCCTACTTGGGATCGATAGTAATTACAAATTACTTGTACAATATCTTTCATAAAAACCATGAAACGCTTCAGTATGGGTGACAGGACATCCCATTCCACCCACACTCCAGTAATGTTAGTCCATCCCTAATTACTATACCAAGACTAACTGATCATAGTTTTAAAATAGAATCACTGAGGCTCTAGCTATACATCACGGTGAACCAGGGGTCTCAGGGAACACTCAGACAACACCAGCAATACAAATCAGATTAACAGAGAGATAGACAGAATGGGCTCCTTTAGATTTAATGAATAATAAAAGAGGAGGAAAACATTAGTAGTAGCTGCTGCGTGTCAAGGTCTGAGTCTTTCCAATTCACTGCCTGGACTCCTTTCTTGACTTAAGCCCTACAGATGATACATGCGGTGAGGCCAGAGCACAGACATCCACTCCATCTCTGTCAATGTCCTGTGCACTTCCACTCACCACAGAGCCATTAAGTGCCTGATTTAGTAGGAGGTTAAAAAAGAGAGAAAACAATAGAGAGAAAGGGCAAGTGCGAAAGTCAAAAAGGCTGGGCAGGGAGGCTGGGCACTTTGTCTGGGTGGTGTCGTGCTGATGAGCCAGACGCATTGCGAGTGTTTGTTACCGTGACAATAGATCAGCTGACACGCAACCGACCCTCTGCCTGCTACAGCTGGGAGTTGTCTGTTACATGATTTACATCCAACACACACACTCAAAATGACTAAAAAAGGCAATTGCTTGATCCTAGATGCATGTGCAGTGCACGAAAAGTCTGCTGTATCCTTCAGAATCTCAGCAAAAAGAAGCAGCTGAGATCTGTCACACACTCAGTGTCCAAACTCAGCACTTAGGCCTGAACAGCTACAGCCCTGAAAAGGTTTGCTAAAGGATGTGAGAGCTCCACAAGCATCTGTGCATTTAAGGCTGTTAGAAAGTCAGCACTCAGAATCCACTAGTTTCCTCTCTTTTCCACACAAAACTCAGGGTTCAGTAACTTCACCAGCTCCATGTGACCCATTTCTTCAAATGTTACCAGTTCCAACCTTCATGTAGGATGTAAAAGTCATCAGGATATGATGTCTAAAGCTTGCAAACAATAATGCTAATGACCAAATAATTACTGACGAAGCCCTGTTCGAATTGTTAGAATTATACAACACAACCTTGTTCAATTTTATGTGACAACCAACAGTGCAAGAAAATAAATAAGACCAGGGAAGATAAAAAAAATTCTACTTCTTAACTTCATTCAGTTGAATCTGACTCATTGTAACTCGATGGCCATAAAGCTTTGCACCTGCAAATGCACCTGTTTGGCTAGACAGAGCAACTCACACACAATCACACATACAGTAAGAGCAATCTGGGACAGCCATCAGCAGGCGCAGACTCAAACCCAGGGCATTCTTGCTGCAAGATGAAAGTGCGATGAAGTACATGCTCACTGTGATGCGGAAGAGTGTATATAAGAGAGGAGGGCTCTGTGACTCCTCAGACTAAATGCGACAGACCACATCAAGCCCCAGACAACCGAGCCATTGCTAACCCCTGTGTATCTATCTAAATAAATTGCCACATTGACAGAGTTTGCCTCATTTGCATTATTCCAGCTATCCACCCACCGGTCTGTCACAACTCTTTTCCACCAAATTTAAAGTGCTGCTCAAGTTTTCCCCAGTTCCTCTGGCTCCATTTTCATCTCTCGCTCTCTTTGTTTTGCAGTGAGAGGAAAGTATAATCAAGTTCAGAAAAAGTCCACGTTCCACACACCATCTTTAACCTGTGCACACACTTTTCCAAACAATGTTTGTGTTTATTCAAATAACAGGACACTAATCTGTATACACCTATGTTGAGCTACAACATGTTTTTCCCTGAGGGATAAAGCTATTATATGACTAATGATTTTTCTGATATCATTTTGTGTGTGTGTGTGTGTGCGCGCGGGCGAGCGGGTGCAGGTGGGGGTGGGATGAGATACGAGTGAAATTCACTGCAAGAGCTGTATGTTATCCTAAAGGCTGAATCCCTACTACACATCTTTGTACACAAACTACACTTGACACTACCATGCAATAACCCTGTAGGTCAGAGAACCCCATCATCTTCTCAGTGGCAACCCCTCCGGTCTCCTTAATCACTGGGATCCTTGTTATGAGAACACAACAGTATAACAGACTCTACAGTAGGCAGTAGCCAGGTAGCAGTTGCGGTTGGTCTGCCATGATTTTAAAAGCAGTTTACAGCGCATATAATGTAACACATGCTTCAACTGCGCACTTCATGCCATAGAAAAAACAAAGAAAAAGGGTCAGATTCAGACAGCGTCACATATCTGATAGAGGTGGTGTGAACAGAACCCTTTGGTTCGCTGGAGAGAAGGAATATATATAGTGAACAGACAGAAGAAAGGAAGACTAGAAAGAGAGCCAGAAACACTGGAGAGAGATGGATTGGTTTCACTCGCCGCAGGGCAGTGTGAGCTGTAAAGTATTAGCAGTAATAACCGAGAGAAGACGAAAGAGGGAAAAGTCCAGCCTGAAGGGCGGCTATGTCTTTGAAAAAGTTCTGTCAGACATACAGGAGCTCATACACACAAGCTGTAGCTCAGACTAAGCATTTTATATTTGTACAATAGTTTGTGTTGAAAAAAACCCAAACTAACAAAAAAAACTTCTCGAACCCTTACACATGCGGATTATACCATGCATACTCAGCCTTCCTTTCTTATAAGACTGCGGTTTTTCTCACAACTAGTCCAAACCCTGATTTCATTCATACAGCTTTAATTTCATATCCAGTTTCAAAAGAATTCCTCTCCATCAGCTTGGTAAGTTATTACATGTACCATCCTGATAATCTCTTGCATGGCCCGGTTGGGTATTAGAAACTATTGCACAGTAGAATATGCATTGAAACTGGAAGGATACAACTTTTGCATCAAGATGTTTTAAACATCAGTGTTACTTTACAAATCAGGGCTGACCTCACTCTGGTCAGCGTGAAGGCAGATCACATTGCGGGAGAAAACCAGATTACCGGGAGGAAACCAATATTAGTGGCGGTCTAACTCAGCCCCAAACTTAAAAGAATCTGAAAAAACACTAAGATCGATTTTTCATTTGTATATTTTTAGGTGCATATATTTTCATGCCACACTCACTCACCCACCATGTCCAAGTGCGAACATTTTAAGTGAGGAATGTTTATTTTGCTTTGATTTTGGATGGATGACTTCTACAAAACCAGAAGCACTGCTTTTGATGCTCAAGTCTACATTTATATATTAATTGTAAATATCAACTTCTTCGCCACTGAAACAAATTGCCCTCATTATCATGTTCACAAAACCGGTTTGGAACGATTTTTCTGGATATAGACATTAAAGGGTGGGTCAGTTGTGGTTATAAAGTAATGCATGTGGTTAGCAGAACTACTCAGACAAATTATGGCATTTAAACAATGCTTAACTGGATTAATAGTTTATGAAAGGAAAAGAGCCGCACAGCGTTAGAGAACCCCCACCAGCTGAAACATGGATGCCTCAGATCCCTGGTCTTTGTTAAATCCAATAAGGGGATGTTCTTTGGGGAAATAAGGAATAAAACGAAGAAGAGACAGTCCACTCCAGTCCAATCGCATCAGTACAAATGTGTAGCAGTTACAGAGCAGCTCAGTGTCAGAAGATAACACACTTCCTTCCTGTGTGGTCTGTTTAACAGGTTGATTAGAAGGTATCTGGATCAGAGCCTGCTGAACTCCACTCAGTATTGCACTGGTTTTAGCTGCATCCTTTCCAACACCATAATAGACTTTCTCTCTTTTCCTTTAGGCATGTAATCTAAACATAACACTGTCAAATTGAAACTGATGCCTAATGACATCGGCACAAGTAGTCATATTTCACCACTATGTGCCCTAAATCTTTTTTTAAACCATGAAATTTCAGGGCTACAACTGAATGGCCTGTACAAGCACAGGGTCATTTGCATGCATTTACAATATGTCAATTCTTTGGGAGCATTCTGCCAAAGCCGAACACCCATCACAACGTGTGCAGCATTTTTTTTTTTTTTAAAGCAGGCTTTAAATAATGCCTGACGGAAAAGAACATGTTGCTGACTATAAATAAAAAAAATTAAAAAAAGCTGCAACACTTACCTGTTCCAGCAAAGTAGATGAGATGATGCATACAATCATGTCCATACAGGCATGAGGGAAGAGAGAGAGAGAGAGAGAGAGAGAGAGAGAGAGAGACTTGTTAATTCAATCAAAATTATAGAACAGTTGAGCAAATTTATGAATAAACACATGAGGTTTTTGAAGTGAATTCCAGTCACCTGTTTCAATATCAATTTAATCAGCATTTCTGTACAAATATGTGAGGCACTCCGCCGAAAGAAGGCACTTGTCGCACAGACCACTTTTGAGATAAAGGCCAGAAAAGTAAAAAATGGTCCATTTTTATTGAAATTTGGATTTTTGCATGAACTATTAAAACAAGTATTCAACTATCACTTGCTTATGTGAAATCGACGAAACTCACTAAAAATGTCTTTTTTTTTTTTTTTCATTTTTCTGGCAAGTACCCTCATAAAACTTGATAAAAACAGTAGCAAACTTACTGGTTTTCATTGCAATTATTCACCGAGTTCAATACAAGACACACTATAATCCATATACCAAACGAACGGCCGTGAAGTCGTCTCTCAATTTTGGATACTGTTTTGATATTAAAATGCCATTTCAGCGAATAAAATAAAGGTTATGAAGACGATATGCTCGTAAACAATGCAGGCTAGTTGCTAAGGAAGATCTGAAACGAGCACACTGATTGATCAGCTCGGGCTTGCACATACGCAGTGCCCGTTACATGTTAACTTCGGGTTTACTTGCTGACTCTAGTCATGCGGAACTTATCTCTGACTTTCTTTTCAATAACGGTCATTAAGTTTATTTATAAGATTGTGAATACACATAATTTCTGGAAAAGGAGAGTGAAATGTCATCTGTGATGTCTAGCAGCATTAGTATTGATGTTAAATTCGACACGAGAATTGGGCTTTGAAGATGCCGGAATGCTTGGCGTTCTTGAAGATTATTTCGCCAGTGAGTATTTTTCTCTGCATGCAAAATTCGGTTATGGAATTTTTTTGATTATTTGATTTGTGTGTAATCTTATCTGGACTGGACATGCTGGATCGTGGGTTGTTTAGTTTTGTATGAAAATTGGTCAAGACCTGAAAACTACTTAAATGTTTCATTCCTTTTACAGATGAACAAACTGATGATGATGCCAGTTGTGTTGATGAAGAGGCATCTGTTAATAAAAGTGTGCATGAGTGGTGATTGTGAAGGTGATGTGATCCTTTCTGCTGAGCAGGATATAGAAGATTATTATGATGAAGGCAGAGTTGATGAAGCTTACTTGTATAAAGAGATCAGAGAGTTTTGTTATATAGTTTTCTTAATTTCAGTGTGATTGTTTGAACCTGACAGTGTTTTTGTTTTTTTAATCAGTATCATTTGAAGGGATTTGAACCTTTATATAATTCTCGAAAAGATACATGCTGATCTTACTGGAATGAACAGAAAAGGGGGAAAAAAAGTCTGTTTTTTTTTTTTCCTTTTGGGGTGGTTACCACGGTGATTGATGAGTTTAAAAGGGGCGTGTCAGATTAAAATGAGGATGATTTCTCTCATCTTCCTAAAACTTTTTCTAGACATGCTTTCTAAAAGTTAATATGGCTGAAGTGCATAAAAATGTTTGGTTGTTAAGGACTAATGATCTTGGAAGAAGTGCAATCTTTGTGCTCATTTTTCTCCAAAACGCCTTTTGAAATTTTTAGTTGAATGCTGACACAAGAAATGGCACAGCTCGGTCAGTTTTCAAGGTATTGACAAACTTTTTTCTGCATTTTGCAGCTTTGGGCCTCTTCTATCGGTCTGTGTAAAAATCTCATTTATCATTTTTGGACACAAGAGCCTACTTTCGGTGGAGTGGCTCATATATATGACATTTAACAGTCAAATTTGACCCAGTGTGACAGAGCATTTACACGACTGACAGAATGAGAAGCTATAGTTTGTATAGCTTCATGAAAAACTATTAAACGTTTTTCTTTGTGTAAACTTTCAAGCAAATATGTCTCCAGTTTGAACAATAACATCTCGTTAATGCTGACACGCTGACACACACACACACACACACACACACACACACACAGGATTTATAGAGAAAAGGTTTCATTTTCTGTGTCTACTTACTATATTTTCAAATCTATGGAGAGACACGTGTTGCCAGGGCTCCCGAGAAGTACAACAGAAAAACCTCTGTCTGTTGCATTCATGTCGAGATAATGTTTTCGAATCGCAACACTGACTGGGAGCATAATAGTAATAAACTGGCCATGCTTTCAAGTAGTGAAGGGTGGCACGCGGTCATTAACAACACTTAGCGAATTATGGATGTCTTTATGTGTGGAAGATGGGTGAATATTGCTTTAGGGATAGTGTTAAGCTATCAGAAGCCCAGAAAAGTATCCTGTTTGACCACAAATGCAGTTGAATGGTTTCATTTGCCTGAGAAAAAACAGACAGCAGCCCTCACCCTCCCTGGCTGGTGCCGGTCATGTAATAGGGGGAGCTATCTAGTGGACAGGAATTGGCCACTATGATGTGAGGTTTTCACACACATGAAAAGAGAGAAAGAAAGAGCGTGTGTGTGAGAGGGAGTGAGAGAAGATGTATTTGAGAGATAACCTGAGCAAGAGAGGAGACTAAGCTTCAAGTACGAGACTAAGCTGCAGTATAGCAAAGAGAAACTTTGTTCTTTCACTTTTGTGTGCTTGTGTATTTGTTAATCTGTCTGTGAGTGTGTGCGTGTGTGTGCACTAGGGTGCGTTGAGGTTCAGTGAGTATGGGTTGAGGATTTCGGTTGAATTACTAGACAAAAGAGTGCACCCCCTGCCCCCCCGCCCTGCATTCCTGCCCCACCAAATCTGCACAGGTCAGGAGGACAGAGCAAACCCTACTGCGTTAGGCTGTACAACACACATATACTTGGAGAGACAGAAACCAAGACAGTTAGACAAAACCTCATACACACAGACAGACACATTTCACACACAGTCACTCAATAAATTCTCCTCATTCTGTATACAACGATCCACACATGTTTAAAACAAGTCCTGTGTACTGTATGAAGTGAAGCTGAGGTTATCATTCAGAGATCTGTCTAACAGCTGTTAGGTGATGTATGAGTGGAAAAGGCATGCAGGTCTCCAGAAACTGACAGGAACACATGATGGACAAAAGACAGAGGAATCTGTGCTTTACTGTGCGCTGAGAGAGAGAGAACTTCCTCAGACTGCTGTGTGCAGCATACACACAGGGGATACAAATAAATAAATCAGACAGACGTTTAAAATTGTCAGAATGTTTTAATTTGACTAGGATTCTGAATCTGCTGTTTTAATTCTGATCTCTTGCACAGTTCATGTTGTAATTAAATAAGAAGTAAATCAACATTTAACCTAAATAACCCAAACTCTTCCTATCTTCCTATACCTTGTATCACAGACCAAAATATTGATTGAAAGATATTGTATACTACTTGAGATCTTTTGATGGCATGAAATAAACCATAAAAACTACAGAAGGTTCTTGATCCTGTCAATTTTCCACCCAAAGCCAACAACCAAAATAACTGTACGCATGAGGAGGACCTGTAGAGGCCATGAGCATCAGTTCAAACAAAGAAATCCTCAGTAATTTATGGTATTAAGAAATACTTAGAAGAACTTTAAATCTATGTGACACCTGAATGACACATTCTATGGGTGCAATGGACTGTTCTAAGACAGACAGACAAACAGAGACACACACACACACACACACCAGAGTACCTGAATAGGGACTCCTTCTCTTCCCGAGTCCCCACAGACGGATCCCTCTCACAGGCATGACCGTGACTGTTTATCTCTTCAATCTCCACACACACACACACACACACACACACACACACACACACACAGCTGAACCGAGCAAAGTACAACTATTATCTGATGTCACAGTGATGCCTGGCTGCATGCATGCATAAGACTTGCACACACCCCAGTAAAGGGTCTGCCTCAGACATAAAGAAGGAATAGGGGATTAAAAGACACCTAACTGGAGTGACCCCCACTGGGCAGGTTGCCAAGGTGATGCCCATGCTATCTAGGGAGGTGCAAGGTTGCTAAGGACGGGCCTCTTTTACTCCCAGTTAAATATTCTATACTCAAGACTTAGAGCACCAGTGGCTTCTAAAACAGTGCCGGACCGACACCTGGAGAAAGAAGTGTGACCCTCAGTCCATCACGGCATTAAGAGAACACAGTGTGTAAGTGCTGTAGTCACGGAGTTCCATCGAGTGCACAAGATTAATTCATTTCTCTCTTCACAGACACAAAATAGCACTTGTTAATATCGATTGTAATGTCCATTATTACATTTGGCACTATATTTATTTAATTTTTCCGAGGTAGGAAGTTAATAAATGGTTGTGACTTCTTAATACATCACTATAATCGGGAAACTTTAAGATAGAATATGTAAAAATCTCTAAAGAGTGAGAGATGTAATGAATTCATAGCTCTCGGTTAACTTTATTATAGATGCATATCTGCATCCCTTTTATTTTTATAAATCTATTTTAATAAAAGTTTTCCAAGATATGGTATCATATAAATAATGTCTTAATACCTTCAAATAATATTACTAGTAATAATTATAATAATAGCTGCTTGCTTCACAGTATGCTTTATCAAACAAACACTTAAGTTTTAATGCATGTACTATATCTGTAAAGAACTAGATGTTTGGTTCAAAATAAAGAGTCAAAATTAGAAAAAAAAATTGTATGATGAAGGTGAATCAGCAAAATAGGAAGAAGAACAGAAAGAAAAAGAAGAAGCGAAGCTGAAAAAAATGACAAGTTGAATAAGAAAATGAAGAAAAAGTTTAATAAGAAAAATAAGAAGTTGAAAAAGAAAGCTGAAGAAGAACAGCAAGAAGTCACAGTCATACAGTAGGAACAATACTGTAGTGGGAGTAAAATAGAGCTTGATGACTACGATTAAACTAAATTTACTTGACAATAACACAAACACATTTGACATAACACACCTCTATTAACAACATGCCACATTGTCTACATGCCTGGGGTCTTGCACACAAATATACATATACATACATTATACAGGGATCTCTCACTACTTCGCTCTTCCATTCATGCAGCATCAGTGCATCGCATTTTTTTTTTTAATATTCACCGAATTAAAAAATAAGAAAATTAAGAAAGAAGAGGGAATGTTAAGGAAAATGCTACAAAAACAAGGCCAATAATGCAAAAATCAGTAAATGAATGTAAAATTGTACTGTAAAAGAGATGTGACTGCGATGGTATCTAGTCACTGAGTACTGTGGTAGAATGCTGCGAGTGTGAGATGCTGTGCTGCCACAACTATCTTACTCACAGTGCTGCCAGACATAGACAGTAAACTCATAATAAGCATCTGTAAGTACGAGTGGTCATGACTCACGTACGTCGTAACTCGGATAGTGACTCTCTCTCTCTCTCTCTCTCTCTCTCTATATATATATATATATATATATATATATATATATATATATATATATATATATATATATATATATATATATATATATATATATATATATATAAAACACCCTTAAATTAATTATTATAAACATAATTTTGTAAAATACTACATATATATAGTATTTTACAAAATTATGTTTATAATAATTAATTTAAGGGTGTTTTATGAGATATGGTAATGGTATTTATGGATGTATAGTACAGTATGAGCGTCAAACATCACACGTCATACATGACTGTAACAACTTATGTTCACTTTCAACTTACGTTCAGCTGTCCAGAACCAATTAAAAACGTAAGTTGGGGAGCGTCTGTAATTTAAAAAAAAAAAAAAAAAAAAAAAAGACCCTTTAAATTTTCCCTCCCGGTGCTGTTCCTTTAAATATTTACCCCTGATGCAAAATCGAGCCAATCAACATGAATGTCAACTTTAGTACATCTCACCCTCAACCAATCAACACAAAGGTCAACTTTTGCACATAGCCAGGAACGTCTTTAAATGTATGAAGTTAGTGAGCAGGTGAAAAATCCTCGCCATCACTTTCTGATAGGTCTATATCTGGCTCATGGCTCCATTCATTCACAGCATCCCATAGTTTAGCTGTAGCAGTTCCTAATGGTTCATTTTGTTGGACATTCACCAAGAGAACACAGCAAAATATTTTTCTGTTTTTTCAAGCACGACGGAACGATCAAATGTGTTGTTACTGATGAACATTGTAGACATTCCCCAGTGGCAGGGGGTCTTGAAATACCATGTAAACTCAATTTTACAGGCAGTGAACACCTGATTTTACCATGATCGAATAAAATTGGTAAGTTTGATCTACAATTTTGCTCCCAGTATACATGGGCAGTTATTAGACGCAAGATCAAAAACACTGGGGGGTCTTATTGGAGCAGGATGCTTATTACATCGAATACGGTATATACATACACACACACACACACACACACACACATATATATATATATATATATATATATATACACATACATATATTATATATATACACACACATACATATATTATATTATATATATATATATACACACACATACATATATATATATATATATATATATATATATATATATATATATATATATATATATATATATATATATATATACACATACATATATATATATATATATATATATATATATACACACACACACACACACACACACACACACACACACAGTAAAACCTCCGCTGACAAACGCTTAAGCTCACGAACTTTTCGCCTCAAGAACATTAAATTTGTCTCTGCTGACGAGGGGCAGTGGTGGTCTAGTGGTATAGTGCGCTGGATCACTGATCCAAAGGTTGGGGGTTCGAGTCCCACTCTCCACAAGGTTGTCACTGTCCCCCCCCAGTGCAGCTAACTGGGTTATCAAAGGCGGGCCATGTCTCTCACTGTCTATGGTGAGAGGCATGCAAAAGAACCATTGCTGACTTTCGTAAAGAGTAGCTGCAAAGTCGTCAGCGTGTTTCTGTCCCTTGCTAAAAAAGGGTTGTGACAGGAAGGGTATCCGACGTAAAAACCTCTGCCAAATCAAACATGCGAATCAGATGATTCGCTGTGGCGACTCCTGAGTAAAAGGGAAAAA
This sequence comes from Plotosus lineatus, assembly GCA_024760905.1. Lineage (NCBI taxonomy): Eukaryota > Metazoa > Chordata > Actinopteri > Siluriformes > Plotosidae > Plotosus > Plotosus lineatus. The sequence continues at coordinate 22,851,842 of CM045737.1, read as the reverse complement.
GCCGAAAGGAAGACAGACAGACAGTCTCTGCTGACGAACTAGTTTTCAGCGGACGAATCAAACCACGCGGTCGAACAGCGCCACGGTGGCGGCCACGAGAAGCTGACGCACGCTCATGGCGTCACAGTTCGTCTCCCCCTTTCTTTGAATGCAGAAGTGGTTTGTGTTTGCTAGACATTTTGGACCATATTGAGTGTACTTTTGCTATTATGGGACCGAAAAAGACCCCACCACAGGCGGAGATCATTGAAAAACACGAACGAGGTGTGCGTTTGTGTGACTCAGCGTCCCAGTACCAGTACGCTATGTCTACCATTACTCCCATCCTTAAGAACAAGGAAGCTATTAAGGGTGCGTGTGTGGCTAAGGGTGTTTCCAAACAGTAGGCGTTTCCAAACACGCCTTCCAAACAGTAAGTCCCTCCCTCCCTCCTCCTCCCACTCCATTCCATCAAGCCATCAACTACCATCACAAAGGTAAATAAAACCACTTTATTATACAGTACAGTTTATTTCTTTAATTACAATACAATAGCACATTTATTATACATAAAATAAGGTATATTTTTGTGTAGTTTTAAGGCTTATTTAGTAGAAAATTATGTTTTATGGGGACCTGGGAACGGATTATTCTCATTTTAATGGTTTCTTATGGGAAATAAATGTTCGGAAGACGAACTTTTCGCCTCACACACACTTTCTGGGAACCAATTATGTTCGTGAGCTGAGGTATCACTGTACATACATATATATGTATATGTATATATATATATATATATATATATATATATATATATATATATATATATATATATATATATATATATATATATATATATATATATATATATATATATATATATATACACACACACACACACACACACACACACACACACATACATACATATAAATATATATACACACACACACAGGGATCCGCACTTCAATTAATGCAGCTTCAATGCATCACGGTTTTTAAAAAAAAAATAAATAAATATTCATTGAATTAAAAAATAAGGAAATTAAGGAAGAATAGGGGGAAACGTTCAGGAAAATGCAACAAAAACAAGGCCAATTATGCAAAAAAAAAAAACCCTAAACAAACACAAAACAACCCAAAATCTCCGATCAAAACCATCCGGAAATACAAACAGGGTGAGGTCGAAAATGAAAGTGAAAGTGAAATGAAATTGAAGAACAAATGGAAATAGAAATGGAATAAAATCTATAGAACTATATATCATAAATATAAGTATTAAATATGATTAAACATTATCCTGAGGTACACTTAATACTAGGCTCCGACAGAGGGGTGCGTGGCTGACACGGTCTGGAAAGAGAAGCAGAACGAAACATTTCTGAACTCCTGCCAAAACTTTCAAAGAAGAAACAAATTGGGATTTATAACATATATATATAGAGAGAAAATTAATTTTATAACAAATCTGAATTTAGAAACTATCCCAATCCCAATCCAAACTTGATGAGGACACGATCAGTAATTAGGCTGTGCCATTTTCATACAGCAGAGAGATTAATAATGTACAAACATCCAACTCAAAACAAAAATTCTTCAACTACGCCGAGCAGAATATCACAATGATTCACTGAAATATGGCTTCATTGAGCCAAGCAGTTCTACAAGCACTCCATCACCATGACTGTGAACCACTGAGTGCCACAGACAGGATGGAGAGCAGAAACAGAGAAAAAGAAGCAATGAATGGAGCCGTGTTCTATAAAACCAAAAAAACTACTACAGAATTGGAGGGAACACCTTGGCCTCAGTAGTAGTATGAATCACTGAGACCTTGACATTCTTCTCTGTGTGTGTTTTCATAAGAAGAATATTGTGAAAATATCTATGACCTATCTATACTGTGTTTTTTTCCCCATGCACAATGTTCTCAAAACTCCAGAAGATAAAACAAGAAAAATAGACGAGGTCCTGAAACCAGGACCTAAACCAAATCAAAACAAATCACTTTTCCCACATAACTGCATGAAGTTTAGGAAAATATTGAACTCCAGCCTGAAAAGACAGGCAGAAAAAGGGTGTGTTCATGAGAACTGTAAATAAAAGGATCGAGTTCTTATTTGCACAGAGTCCATTACTGAGAGGTTAGAATTTCAAAGAGGATATTAGTCCATGAGTATTATTTAATAATAACTACAGGAATACAATCATCTTTAGCACAGGCGGGGTACACATACCACAAGCAAGGATTTCTGCTCATTCAAGCTATTTACTCACTCACTGAACTGCCTACTTCTTGTAAGGTCCCAAGGAGGCTGGAGCCTATCTCAGCCAACACAGAGAAAAGGCAGGATCGACCCCTCATTCTATCCCAAGAGTCTTTTTTTTTTTGTGCGTGTTGTTTTTTTGAGAAAGGAGGAAAATGTACCATTTTTCCATTATCTTGACAACTCATTGTTATACAGAACACTATAAATGATTTATTCGACTACTCACAAGTCACCATGGAATATCTGCAGCCTGGTGTGACAGATTTCTAAATAAGACCCTGATGGTGGAAGTTCCAGCCACGGTTCTCATATTCATGTCCAAACTAGTTGTAGTAAATTAAATTCAAAGTTAAAATATTCTATTTTTGTAACTTTCCTTTTGTTTTTTGTTTAAAGTAAATTTGTAAAATGTAAATAGTATTTCCATTACTTACTCTACCAGAAATAGAGAACCTTAGAAAGCATCTATTAATCTCAGGATGCTTCGGAATAAAGTGCATACAGGGCTTTTCTCTGAAGTTGCTGTTTGAAAGGTAAACATTCAAATTGGAGTCGGATTCACTTTAGCGGAAAGTATAACTTGCAAATTCTCTCAACAAGGCGACTGAACGGATGTGAATGAACACATACCTTCACCACTTTAAGAGAATGACTTTTGTAGTGATGACTTTCTAGCGATCTGATGACTGAAGTACATGATACGTCTTGATTTGTCAGTTTTATATTTTTGCCCCCAACTAACCGAGTCCTCTGATAATGGTTTTAAATAAATATCTATTTATAGGGTTCTTCAGAACAGTGGATATGAAAATAGAGGAAATCTGACCGTAGTGATGGAGGACAGGAAGAAAATGAAGCCAAGCCTGTTTCGGAGAGTGTGATTACTGAGGGAGTGTCACTTTCCCGTCCACAGCGCAAACCCAAAGACAGAAATGGAGATGAATGAAAACAGACTGTTCAGTGGTTCTTCTGGCTTCCCCTCCTCATCCAGGCATACAAAGTTAAAGCTGACAAAGCTTTTGTTCCCTTTTTGGAATTTAGTTTTTTTTCAATCCTATGTTTCTACCACTTCAGCAAAAACAGACTATGGGCAGGCTACTGTAGGCGGTCATGGACAGCGCTGCAGGATGTTTATTTGACAAAAAGGGGCTTTTGTAGCACACAGGCAGCAGTACCTTTGTTTTAATTGGTGTCTCTGATAGGTTCCAGGTGCCATTCAATATAATGTATGGAAGAGCTCTGAGCCAGAGGTGCATCTCTCCATCATAGTGGATGTGGCTACGTGTGTGTCTCTGAAGGCGTCTCTCCCGAAGGGAAGGAACATACCACATGAAAGACAACCTGGGTGTGTCCCCATATGGCCATAGGGTGAGTGGGGGTTGGACAGAGAGATGGAGGAAGGGAAGAAAGAGAACATGAGAGGAAAGGGCACTCTGATGTTTGGAGGCCCCAAGTGTCTGCAGGATTCAAAAATAATAATAAAAGCAGCTGCATTGACCAAACCTCCTCCCGCACACCAATTAGCACACTCTGTTGTGTTGTTAGTTCACGAGACTCCTCATAAACTCTCTCCTCTCCTCAGATCGCAATCTCTTCATTGCTCTCACATACACTTGCCATGTTAACAAATGTCAATCCTCACCCTAAAAATATGTTCTTAAACATCGACAGAATGTAAAGTGGTAGAGAAAAAATAAATAAATGAATACAAAATAAATCAGAAAGGGGTTAAGACTGCAGGAAATTTATTTTTAGAAAAATGGTAATCAGATACACCGGTCAAACATAAGTCCTCAATCATTAAAAAAAAATCAACTGCTGTCATTACTGACTCTCATATTAAAAAAAAAAAAAAACCTCACATCCAGCATCTGTGCTGTCCAGAAAAGCCATCTATCATCAACTTGCTGGTCTGGGAATGCCTTGGTGTCCCCCGAAAGAGCAGGAGGAAATGGCTAGGGAGAGGGACGTCTGGGCCTCACCACTTAGGCTGCTGCCCTCGAGACCCGACACAGGACCAAGATGATGATGATGATGTTTTTAAATATTTTTGAGAACAGAACATTACACATTTTGTTCAAATATTGTTAAGTAAGTATATTTACACACAAGTATAAGTATAGCATAATGCTATGGAAATAGGGTATACATTCATTTGCCAAACCTTCTACGGTCCCGGGGAGCCCGACGTCAGCTCACTCGGGGTGAACGTAGAGTCCACCCTGAACAGATTAACAGTTAGTTTTAGGGCCAACACAACCACAACCATTCACAGTTACACCTCGGCACAATTTGGAAGAATCAGGAACTCCTGATGTGTCCAGTGTTTGAAAATGAAAATAGCAATTACAGACACTCCCCACTACGTTCATCCGTTTTACGTTTTTTTCGATTTTATGGGGGGTTCCCCCCCCCAAAAAAAAAGTCAAATTGAGTTTAGACATACCTACGTAGTACGCTGACGTAATGATTCAATGACACTGCATTCACTGTTTACAAACTACAGACTGAATGTGTATATATCAGTTATATATAGTGTTACCCTTGTGTTAAGACGTCGTCTCTGTGATCTTTGTGTTTACACTGTTTTGCGGACTTTGTAACCTTAAGCAAATATGGTTGGTCAGAAGTGTAAGCCTACTAGCATGGGTGCAAGTCTCATACACAGAGATGAATTAACTATCTGCTCAGATGGCACAATCTACCATGCATACTCAGTTAAGCAAAGAGAGTTGTAATATGAATGAAAACCCGAATGCACAAATTACAGAACAATTACAGATATTTATTATCTTTTAGCAGAATCCTAAGAGTGTATACTTATTTTTATATTAATATTCATTAGGATTTGTACTTGTTCTTTGTATGCATCCCTTGAATAAAGTTTACTTACACAAAAGAAAGAACTCTCCGCTTTGCTGGGATTCAGATCAGAGCAGGCTGTGTTCTAAATGAGTTCAACGGCACCCTTGTGCACTTGAAAGACCGGAAGTCTGTATAACCCACAGCAAGTACACTACTCTCAGTGTTGAGTGCCTCACATATTGTAAGCGTTGATTGGCTGTTTTAAGCTTCACGTAAAGTAACTCGGTATAAATAAGTGACTTATTTGAAATTAATGTTGATATTATTTGATATTATTTTACAATGTTATGTTGACAATGATTGATTTAGGGGTGTTTAAGGAGTTACGGTAATGGAATTTATGGATATATATAGTACAGTATGAGCATCATGCGTCACACGTCACTGTAACAACTTATGTTCACTTTCAACTTGCGTTCGGCTGTCTGTAGCTAATTACAAACGCAAGTCGGGGAGCGTCTGTACTTACTCACTCATTTGGCAACTACTATGGTTGTGGGGACAAAGGCAGAGTACACCCTAAACAGCTCTCCAGACTATCGCAGGGCCAGTACATCCACACACACACACACACACACACACACACACACACACACACACACACACAAATAGGGGAAATTTGGAACAGCCAATTAGCCTAAAGTACATATTCATAGTCTGTGAGAGGAGACCAGAGTGCAAGAGGAATCCCACACGAGTACACTGAGAACATGCAATCTCCACACAGAAAGGCCTAAGCCTGGGACCCTCTTACAGTGAGGCAGACATTCTAAACACTATGCCACTGATAACTAAAGTATAACCCACTGATAACTAAAAGGCAATACGCTACACCTACGATCATTAGAAGCAAGCAGAAGACCAAAGTAGTAGAGAAAGTGTGAATGATATATATATATGAGATATATAGATGAGAGTCCAACAGAGATAAATCATCTACAGTTAAATGACCCTCACTGTGACAGACACAAAGGCAGTGCGGTATAACGAGCATCAGGAAAACGGTCCGAGCAGAACCATATTCCCTGAGGAATCACAGTACAGGCTTGGCTGATTAACCTTACCGGCTTTGCCATTCTCCAGCACAATATGCATGCATATTACCCAGAAGCCTGTGGAGAGCAGCTCAAAAAGCTGATGTACCATGATTAATGTACAAGATCCCAATAGATGAGAGCAAATTAAAATATGCCACTAGAGAAAAGACAAAGATTTGAAACTTATTGAAAGCATTCATTTACTAAGAATTCCAACTCTTTCTTCCATTCCACACACACACACACACACACACACACACACACACAAACCTGAAAGACATTATGCAGAAATTAAATTAAGTGAAACAAGATCTGTTTTGAATTCCCCATTCAAACTCCTGCACAGTCAGGACATGGTGGCAGCAGCAGCAGTAGTAGTAGTAATGACATCAGCACACACTCAGTGGGGACCAAAACCACAATCGCGGTATTATTAGAGTCTGAGGCCTGGGTCTTGAGCCTTATTTTCCCGTAGCTGGAATGCATTCATGGTAGACAATTTTTTTTGCTGTTCGAGTGTCTGTTGGAATTATCATTAACGTGTTTAAGCCATGTCCGTCAAAATACTTTCGAGACAGGCAGCTTGAGAACAAGAGAGCAAGGTTTCTATTCAGAGAATGCTTGGTCGTGTTAAAAATTACCATGGGGTTATATAGCCCAGCCCCCCCCCCCAGCACCATTATCATGTCCTCATATTTCTTTCAACCATATTTGTGAAAGATCACCTCAACAATCCACTGGAAATGCCACCAAAGTCCCAGCTATCATTCTCATGTGCATGAAATTAGCATTACTGTACTGTATACTCCCCACATACTAATCGTTCAAAGAAGAGAAAATCCCAACAGCTATTCATTTGGAGTCAACTGGAATTGGATTCATTCAGCACAGCACATTTACAAATGTTTTACTCATGAACATCCCCTTCCCCTACCCTAGTTATTTAATACATTCACTCTCTAAGCCGATTTATTTTAATTATGGTCACGGGAAAGCTGGCACCCATCTCAGCAGATTCAGGGTGACAGTGGGGTATACCCTGGACAGCTGGCCAGGCTGTCACAGGGCAAACACTCATACAAGAGGTGATTTGGAACAGCTGATTAACCTACTGTGCATGTTTGTTGGACTCTCTGAGAAAATCAAAGTACCCGGAGGAAACCCATAAAAGCAAATGGAGAACTTAATTAATTTCAAAGCTTTATTTACATAGCATAATTTACAGCTGGCATTGCCACAAAGCATCCTTACATAGTAAAACAAACTTCGGAAAATAATTTAAACTTGTGATTTTAAACATTTATCTATAAAGTCTATATATCCTGAATATCCCTTAATTAAGGGAAAAACTCCCTTAGATGACACAGGAAGAAACCTTAAGAAGAACTGGATTCAAAGGGGAACCCAACCTCATTTGGATGAAACCATATAACTGTAAAGGTAACTGAAGTACTAAATGATTTTAGTAAGAGTTTATATCATGGCAGTAGGTGGCATAGTGGTTAGCACATAAGCCTCACAGTAAGAAGCTCCTAGGTTCAATTCCCAGCCTGGGCGTTTTGTGTGGTTTGCATGTTCTCTCCATGCTTGCATGGGTTTCCTCCGGGTACTCCGTTTTCCTCCCACTGTCAAACAAACATGTACGGTAGGTTCATCGGCTGTTCCTAATCACCCCTAGGTGTATGAGAATATGAATGGCTGTGTAAGTGTTGGCCCTGTGATAGCCTGGGGAGCTGTCCAGGGTGTACCCTGCCTTTGCCCGGAGTAGGTCGATATAGGTGCCAGCCTCCCCACGACCCTAATTAGGATTAAGTGGTTCAGAAAATAAATGAATGAATGAGTTTATATCACCAGTAGTAAAAATTAATTTTCTTAGTTTCTGAGTACATATTTCGGTCCAAATGGATAATCAGCAGCAGGAGCAATTGACTTCTAAGATGAGCGCTCCAACCAGTAGTGGAACATCAGGATGGATCACCGGATTCAGAGAACAGAAGGATCAGGATCACTGGTATTTCAGAAGTAGCATGTATAGCTCAACAAATCCCAGGAACATTTTCCTGTGAAAGTTTCTTAAATAACTTCCAGAGTATGACTGCGATAATTTGCGCTAATTCCTTCACTCCCGCATTAGTGAAAGATGTACAAGATGGCCTGGGTTACAGCTTGGAGTCAAGTTCATTCCAAATATGTTCAGTAGTGTTGAAGTCAGGGTTCAGTACAGGTCACTCGAATTCTTCCATGCCAACTTTGGCAAACCACATTTTCATGGAATTTGTTTTGTAGGTTGGGCTCAACCCTTTAGTTACAATGTAGGAAAGTCATAATGCTACAACATACCCAGACATCTGATACAAGTGTGTGCTTTCAACTATGTGGCAACAATCAGGGGAAGATCCAAAAATGAGTCCATGATGCATTTTCTTTATTGGTTGGCATGGTTTACTATGATAAGAAAATACAACTGTGGATTTTAGTTTCCTAAATCAAGTTCCTGACTGAATAGGTGCGGGAATTTAAACTCTTTACCCGCCAATCAGTGGAGCAGAGGTTTAACCAATCAGCAAAGAAAAAAGTGTTAAATCAAAGCCACTCACTCCACCCGCTCAATTCATGGTGATCTAAAGGATATAAATTAATCTCATTTCAGTTATAAACATTTACACAATTATCAGGATTTTGGTAACCAGTGATTTGTAAACTGGTTCATATGACAATCATTCTTTCACTCATTTTAAGTAAATGCTCATCCTGGTCAGGATCATGGTGGATCAGGAGCCTATTCTTGGAACAGTGATGAATGTATTCACAAAGTGTTTGACTGGCAAATGCAAAACTGGTTCCATGAGGCACACAGGGCTGTGCAAGGCTGACCAAAAGCCGAGACCTGGCAGTGTTTCTAAAAGCAGTTTTTACTCGAACAATGCGCAGAGCACAAGCTCACAGCGACAATTCATTCCTAAAACCAGCGAACCAGTATGGCTGCTTGATTCTTAACATTGATACTCAGCCTGTACACATTATCTCTGCAATGAAAAGATCAAGCAGGAAGTCAGAATCTGCTTTTTACACGGTAGAAATGCTGTGCCTGTTTTATTCCACTGCAACACTCTGTCTAGAAAACCATAATACAGAATTGAGAATCTGTTCATCTAGCCTTGGTGGAATAATTGGTAGTGACAGAGCTGGGCTCTGTATTGCAGAACAGCTGGGTTATGGTGTAGACATTAGCATTCTTGTTTTTGAGTTGAGAGAAAACTCAAATGCCAATCTACAAATGTATAAAGTCAGTAGACCTGTGTGTTTTGAATCGCTTCCCACTTCAATTTATCCTACAGCAGATTGCTCACGGTATTCGGTTTCCACTGCACAGTGTGTTACATGCCAGCATAAACACTGATGCTCAGTGGTACATGTCACAACACCGGCTCTCTAATAACACATTCTAATGATACACCGGCACTAGTCAGATCACCAGAGCTCATTTATGGCTAATTCAAATGTTAAATGGACAGGGAGGCACTCTGGAGAAAATCACTGTAATTGTTTTTTCAGGTGAGCGAATAAGGGGTGGTGTATAGATCAGTATGTCCACCTCACAGCATAAAGGTCCTGGGCCTGAGTCCCGGGCAGTTCTGTGTTGAGTTGCATATTCTCCCCAATGCTTAATGATCTTCCTCTTACAGTTCAAAGACATACACATTAGGCTAACTGGCAGTTCCAAATTGCCTCTAAGCAGGAGTGTAAATGCTTATGTGTGTGCTGGCGCTGCAATGATCATGCGAGCTGTTCCGAGTGTCACCTCATTCGGTCAGTGTTATCTGAGACCACGCGACTCCTGAAATCAGTTGGAAGGCAATTTCCTCTCGTTTTCTGGATCCTGATTCTTCCACAAGCAACACATCAAGGGTTGACTATGCCAGGGCAAAGGTCTCATTAGCCTTATCCTTTGATTAAAACTATCTGTAATGAGCCAGCAAGAGCTGTGAAAATTATAACCAAAAAGTGAGTCGTGTACGTTTTAAGTCTCCGCATTCTGATGGCTCAACTGAATGAAGAATACAGAGGAGAATCACCTGCATGTAGAGTTATTCACATTTCTTCACATACTGAAGCAGAAAATACATGCTAGCCACAAGTAGATTTGTATTGTTTGCATGCATAACTTATTTGTCCAGACGACAAGCTACATGAAATGATGAACTAGCGGATCTTATATCTCCACGAATCCCTGAAAGTCAGATTGCTATGTTCCAGGATTTCCTAGTTATAAAATATGGTAATGACATGAAAAGACTTTTCTGAGGGAGGCATGTTGATTTGCCTCGCAGTCAGAAACACTGTTGGGGCTGTGCTGAGAAAGAAAACCAATGAACACTTTCTGAAAAATCAGGATGAGCGCGATATAAAAGGAAACATTCACACACGTATATTCCAGATGTGGTGGACAGTGGTCCTGAAGCCTTCCTTTAACACATCTGTCTTTGTGTGTACATGTGTCCCTGAACAGTACTCTGAAAAGGTCCACTTTTCATTATTCATGGCTTATCACTAACATGGACATGTCCATATTAAATGGTGAGTATCATTTCCTGGATATCAGTTAAACCATGAAGATGAAGATCGCTGCGCTTCAATGTTCCAAACAATATTTTTCAGCCAGGCCCATTACTACTGTTTTCAGCACTCATCTGTTTAGTTTTCTTTGTTGTGGTGCAGACACAAACCTCTTTAACTGTGCATTTTATGGACCAAATACTGTGCATTAAGACAGCCAGAGGATGATGGATGGGATGGGATTTCCCTTATGGCTAAAACCAACTTCTATAAAAGCATTTCTCATCGCTCAGGCTGTGCTAGTATAGAAATACCACCGAGAAAAGCCTGGGATATGGTGACGCCATTGTCAGAGTCTCATTCTGAAGAGCAGGCTGACTGGTTCAGAATACTGTGGAATTCTTGTGTTTCGTGCAAAGTTTGAATAACATTACTATTAAAACAGTGACATACAAATTATATACACATATTGATATAATTATCAACAAAATCAAGCTCCCATCGACTCCCGTTTAACAATCCACACACAGCCGCTCCAACAGTGTGAATGACCAAGCAGTAAAACAAACCTGAAACATGCCAGCATGCCTCTACACAAAAAACCATCAAGTGCAGCACACAAAGAGAGAGAGAGAGAGAGAGAGAGAGAGAGAGAGACAGAGACACACACAGACAGATAGACAGACAGAGAGACCCAGCTCCTTATTTTTAGTGCTTTATAATTCCATGGGACTAAACAATGTCTGGAAGAATGGTTCATATTACAGCCCAGACTACACGCTATTACAGCGCTCAGAAGGACATCATAAATCATAAATTTTATTTAAAAAAAATAAATAAATACAGATCTGACCACCCACAAGCTGCCCAGTCCCCATTGTGCATAAGCAGCAGAAATGAAGAGGGTTCCCAAAGCACTTTAACTGCAAAACGACTTCACTGGCAAGACCAAGTTTCCAGAATAATTATCCTTCCTGAAAAACATCCTCTTGGAAAACAATATTCAAGAGATCCAGCACAGCTGTGTAGGAAGTGTGTAAGTGTCAGCAGTGGGAGTAAGAATGAGGGTTAAGTAAATAAATAAATACTTTTTTTTTTTTTTTAATGCAACTCTCCTTTTCCCTTTATGATCCCCCTGTAACTGGCCGTAGATAGTGTGGGGCTTTTGTCAAATTTTAAACAGCAGCATGGTGTACGGTATGTTCATGTACCGAGTTTAATGCAAGTTGCTTACGGGACAATTCATCAGCACTTTTATTAAACTTCTAAATTATTGTGTGGGTAAGTAGATAATATTAGGGCTCAATAAACACATAAACACACACACACACACACACATATATATATATATATATATATATATATCACAGTAAAACCTCCGCTGACGAACGCTTAAGCTCACGAACTTTTCGCCTCAAGAACATTAAATTTGCGAGCATATAGTCTCTGCTGACGAACTAGTTTTCGGCGGACGAACCAAACCACGCGGTCGAACAGCGCCACGGTGGCGGCCACGAGAAGCTGACGCACGCTCACGGCGTCACAGTTCATCACCCCCTTTCTTTGAATGCGGAAGTGGTTTGTGTTTGATAGACATTTTGGACCATATTGAGTGTACTTTTGCTATTATGGGACCGAAAAAGACCCCACCACAGGCGGAGATCATTGAAAAACACGAACGAGGTGTGCGTTTGTGTGACTTAGCGTCCCAGTACCAGTACGCCAAGTCTACCATTGCTACCATCCTTAAGAACAAGGAAGCTATTAAGGGTGCATGTGTGGCTAAGGGTATTTCCAAACAGTAGGCGTTTCCAAACACTCCTTCCAAACAGTAAGTCCCTCCCTCCCTCCTCCTCCCACTCCATTCCATCAAGCCATCAACTACCATCACAAAGGTAAATAAAACGACTTTATTATACAGTACAGTTTATTTCTTTAATTACAATACAATAGCACATTTATTATACATAAAATAAGGTATATTTTTGTGTAGTTTTAAGGCTTATTTAGTAGAAAATTATGTTTTATGGGGACCTGGGAACGGATTATTCTCATTTTAATGGTTTCTTATGGGAAATAAATGTTCGGAAGACGAACTTTTCACCTTACACACTTTCTGGGAACCAATTATGTTCGTGAGTTGAGGTATCACTGTGTATATAGATACACACACACACACACACACACACACACACACACACATTATATATATACACACACACACACAGTGGTACCTCATCTTACGAAATTAATCCATTCCAGAAGCAGTTTCATAACCTGGATTTTTTGTAAGTAGAACCGCATTTTACATGTAAAAAATGTGATTCGTTCCAAGGCCCCCAATACTAACTTTTTAAACCCTTTAAAAATTATAAAAGCATACCTTTAAAGACACTTATTTCGTGTTGACCATGTCTTCTTAGCAGAGTTATAATCTTACAAATGTTTATGCAAGGCTAAAAGCCTGAGCCAAAATATAAAGTTGCAATGAGCACACTCGGAAAAACTCATGAAACAACAATAACTCTGTCCTTTACACAAAAAGCATCATGGGTATTATGGAGATACAGCTCCATAATAGCTAATGGGAGAGAGACGCATCATCCCTCCTCGCCAGTGAGAGGCCAGTGGGGCGGGATGTTGGGTGATAGCCAATGGGAGGTCAGCGGGGCGAGATGTTGGGAGCTAGCCAATGGGAGAGTACCCCGTGCATTGTTTGATGCTATCCTCCCATTGGCTAGGACCGATGACGCAGCTCCCTCCCATGTTGTTTCATGAGTTTTTCGAGTGTGCTCATCGCAACTTTATTTTTTGGCTCAGGCTTTTAACCTTGCATAAACATTTGTAAAATTATAACTCTGCTAAGAAGACATGGTCAACACACGCGCACACACACACACACACACACACACGTGTGTGATTCCCAGTGGAAGTGAAAAGAAGAAGCAGGCTCGTGGCATGCGGTTCAGTGATATCGCAAAGGAATATGGTCAAACCCGTCTACTATTGGTACGATATTGAAGCAGAAGGAGGCCTTAAAAGGTATGCTTTTATAATTTTTAAAGGGTTTAGGGGTAGCTTTGGGGGCCTTGAAACGGATCACACATTTTACAAGTAAAATGCAGTTCAACTTACGAAAAATCCAGGTTTACGAAACCACTTCCGGAACGGATTAATTTTGTAAACTGAGGTACCCCTGTATTATCACAGTACAAAATTAAGAAGTTTTCACGTAATCATTACTACATTTTACTTCATTATTACTGTATTAATGAGTAAGACTGTTATAGATTGTGTTTTAAAAGCATATTTTAGCACACTTGCGGATTTTCATGATACACTGGAAGGGCCGGAACCAAACCATCATGAAAAATAGGGGCCTGCTGTACGTACATACGTACCTACCTACTTACATACATACAGGTTTTTTTTTTACTTGGCACCAAACTGCCTGATTGATTATTTGTGTTATGAAGTGTGATGCAGTATTCATCAGTAATGTTATACTGCCTGAGTCACCAGTTAGTTACTCAGATTAAAGTTTCAGTAATGGCATTACAGACTCACTCACACTCATAGAAACAATGTAATAATTTTTTCTTATTTAATCTATTTTTCAGTTCATCAAAAATAATCAACTAATCAGAAATTATTCAATATCTTCAAGTTACTAAAATAACTACCATTGCAGCACAATAAACATTCCACATTAATAAAGAAGACATTTGGTATTCTCGATTTTACTCGCAGCTACTTTTCAAAACAGTTAGTGTGTGTGTGTGTGTGTGTGTGTGTGTGTGTGTGTGTGTGTGTGTGTGTGTCAGTCAAAGTAATAATGCCTCACTTTTCTCTTACCCTCTCAGGGTATTTTTCCACTAAACATTCAAAACCATCAGCTGTCTCAAATAGGAAGCATCAGAACATCTACAACCATCTTCTCACCTTAAAGCCTTGAGTTCTGTTCTGGTTGTTTTTCCATTAACACCAACTGATGTTCTGTAATATTTAGTGTGGATTTGTACTGTACTATGAATTTATCCAGCAGCATGCATGCAACGGTGCACACCAAACAGCCCAAGTACTGATCTTAGGAAAGGTTCCTTGCTTCTCTGAACACTACTAACTTCAACATTATTGTTTAATCTGGTCCTTAGTTGTTTTCTTTCCCAATCATTATCTCCAGCTTGTTTGCTATCTGGTTAACTGCTAATTACAGTGTAATAAAAAAAAAAAAAAAAAAAAAACACCAAATGGAGGCCATTTCCTGGTACTGCACTGACTGCATTCATTGGTATTCGGGGGTCAGAGTATGTGTAAAGAAACCATTCCTCACAGACCATCACCATTAGCTGCGTGAACTGTTGACACAAGGTAGGCTGGGATCATGGATTCATGATTCAGATGTGAAATTCTGCCATTTTTCAATTCATTTCTCAATCAAAGCGGTTTAGCTTTTTGGCGTAAGCCTTCTGTAGCCTGTTCATAGATATAGAAGAAAAACTGATAAAATCTTCTTAACGTTTTCTATGTTCACAGATGCTTTTCCACACACCGTGGTTGTAAAAAGTGGTTGCGAGTTAAAATAATCTTCCTGGCAGCTCAGACCACCGTGGCTGTTCTATTCTGATGTCTCTCATCGACATGTGGAACTGGAAGCAATAATTTTTTCCCCCTTGCACAATTCTGAGTTAACTCTGGAGACTGCTGCGTATGGAAATCTCAGGAGGTCAGCAGTTTCTGAAATACTCAAACCAGTCCGTCTGGCACCAAAAACAATACAACGGTTGACGTTTCCTCATTCTGTTCCCTGTAGACATTAATTGACAGCTTTAGACCTGGATCTATTGTACATACTACAACAACCCAGTCATTTTCAGAGGAATGATGAGAGGATCACCTGGTTTACCTGTTACAGTGTTTCATTAAAATGAAAAATGAATAGTTTGGATGGGAAAGACCGTACTTGAGTGGCGTATCGATTCGTCAACTTCTATTAGAATACTTTAATGTAAAATATGCATATTATGTTCTTATTTGCATCATGTCTAAAGTTCAATATAGTAGTCACTTACCATAAATAGAAATCAAGCCATGTGATCACATCAATTCAAAGTTTTCGCTCGCCTCTTTTTAAAATTAATTATGGTCGCATTTCCTCACTTGTGTTCTCACCAGTGGAGCCAATTGCGTAGTGGTTAGGGTGCTTAACTCACGATTAAAGGGTTGTGGGTTTGAATCCTCACCATGATAAGAGCCCCAAGATCCTCTGTCCATCAGTAGTATTAATGTGTTCTTGTAAAATACTGGTCAGGTAACTCACAATGACCAGCATTCAATTGAGGCAGAATTGAACTCCTAGTTCGCTCCGGCTCTGATGAACCACTAAAAACCACTAAAGCTGCTAAAAAGACCAATAGACTCACGTGTGTGTGTGTGTGTGTGTGTGTGTGTGTGTGTGTGTGTCCTGCGTCTGTGTCCACCCTTATCATAAAGGTTGAACGACCACCCTTCTATGAGACCAAGACCGTGAACACTTCAGCACAAAGCTGTTGTATGTTGATGTACTTCACAGTGGAAACGCACTTCAAATCAGCAAGACAACATTTTTTTCATGATCTTACCAATTCTATGCTTACAAAAGCTGATCTTTTAAAAATATACATCCAGATAAACAGTCATGGAGTTGAATAAAAAAAAACATCAAAAAAGCAACTAATTCATAATTCATATCCATAAAAGAAAATGCGAGTGTATAATCAAGAAATCAGGGAGATTTTAAGAGACAGAAAAGAAAGATACAGAAAAGAAGAGAGTCTGGCTGTGGGAGGATAAGTGATGAGGAGAAACAATAAGAGCCTCTTGGTGACAGATATGCTGGAAAATCTAGGTTTGTTTCTATGAGCGTGGCAGCAACGATGAGCAGAGCAGTAAAGCACAGCCACACGGCCTCAATGAGCTTTGTGCTCCTATAAGAGAACAGGAGCCTGTTGCAGGGCATCACACCACACCCTCATACAGTCGCCACAAAGGGAGAGAATTATTACTTTCAAGGTGTGTCACATACTATAGTATGCACAGTATGTCAAATGTATCATCAACAAAGTTTTATTTTAGAGAGAATGCTGATTCAATACATGCTTGTGTGTACTGACTACTGTACTGTTCAAGGTCATGTGATGACTACCAACAAACAGTCAATCTTCTACTCTTATCCATTCAAATTGTGCACTCACTTTGGTTCCCATACAGGTTGTGTCAGCACTAAATGATTCCTGCTGTTCAAAAAAAAAATGAACAGTTGTTTATTGGACATCTTAGATCAACAGTTCACGGCAATAAGAATACCACGAAGGAAAGGCACAATCGGATTGGTCTGCGATCTAGGGGTTCACATATTATTTGGAGTGGATAATGTTTGAATGAAAATAACAACAGATATTTATGGTTAGTTATGGACACAGAGAGCAGGTGATGTCATCATGATCACAGTTCAAAATAGAAACCACAAATGTTTTGTGCTTTTTGTGTTTCTCCGTAGTGTGCACTAGAACTATGATTGAATACAAACCCGCAGCTAACAAAACATAATCTTGTATATTTTTAGTTACTATACCTAAAACTCAAAACTTGTGATGACAAAAAAAATGTCATTAGTTACACAGTACTAAAGCTTTGTGTGCCTCGGCAAAAATTAAAGTATGTAAAAATGAACAATAATAGTTTTTTTCTTCTTTTCTCGTGTATTAGATGCCAAAACAATTATTCACCCCAGGCTCACTGGATGTCACTGAATCGATTTCCACCTCACTATTGGTAAAATAATAATAATAAATATGAATATTATTAATAATAATAATAATTCCACCTCACCTATTGGTGTGTTGATTAACTTTAAAATGAGGGTTCGGTTGTTAAATCTCATGCAGTCAATCTAAATAAATTAGTAAGAATATTTAAAGTGCCATCAGATTATCAGAAAATCAGACGTATACTTTGTGTGGTGTTCACAGAGTTTATTCACATATTTATTTGACCCACAAATTCATATTTATATGCGGTTTTACACTACAATGTTTTGTGTGTACTTTACCGGCTTAAAATTTGAAATTTATTCATTTCTTGAAAACCTTTCATTTCAATTTGGCAGTGTGTAAGAGAGAGACTGATTTTACCAGCATGCAGGTTGTACCTTACATATACTTTAACATATTCACTCAATAATAATAATACTAATAATATTAATAAACAATAAATAAAAATAATGAGGACATAACGAGGAAAGCCAATGAAACACTTCTTCTGCACATCCATAAAGGCCTAATGATCACACCGAAGCTGGTTCCCCGTTTCACCTCTGACCTCAGTTTAAAAAGAGGCTGTTTTAGCTCCTAATCCAAACCCACTCCAGCAGGCCACCCTGTGACTTCATTAAGACGGATGTGAATCGCTTCCGTTGTGAACAGGGAGAGGATGACACTCACTGAATAGTCATCAGAATTGAAGAGGGAGGCTCAGGAAATGCTTTTAAATTCCAAAACAAATGCGGTTTCAGAGTTTAAATGATAGACTTCTCTTCGTGAATGACGCACTGCTATCTTATTACAATCTATACAACTTGAATTATTAAAAGCTGTGGATTATCCAGCTGGAGAGGTTTCCAGTGAACAATGACAGGGCTGTTCCTTCATAGTCTTTCATGCGTTGCAGTTTACAGTCACTGTGTGTGTAAGCAGGTGCTTGTATGTTTCTGTTTGAGATAATGCACCAGGTAGAGAGATGTGTCCTTAAACACAATAGCTCCTGAATTTGCCCATCAGCAGCAGCACTAGACCCGGAATACAAAAGTCAAGCTGAGCTAACACAAATAGTGGACATGCGTGGGCAAAGCAAACACATGTATAACCCTCTACAAACTAGAGCTGCTGCTGCGAGGTGAAGGTTAACTTCAGATAATCGGAATGAAGTTTGAGACACAGCAGAACATCGGCCAAATCCATCGAGTCGTTTATCTACACACTCTGGCTATTTGTTGAGTTTGCACATTTTACACCCAGCCTGGTTGAAATCGCGAGACGGATCGGTCATCAGGTATGTGTTGTGTTTGGGTAATGGCAAGGCTTTGACAGGCCTGACATGACTGAAAGTTCAGATTAATGAAAACTCTAGGACAACAATACTTGCAGCACCAAGATTTGTATAGGGACGAGTAAAGTGGAAGCTCAACAGAATCCAAAATTAACAATCAACATATGAAGTAAAACAAACATGCTGATGTATCACAAAGTAAAAATATAAACAATTTACTCAAGATTATTCTTTGAGATACATTTGTTAGATACTGAAGCTACTGAGGAGTTTATGCATACTGGGAACAAGCTATGATTCAGGGGGGCAGAAATACAGAAGAAGAGGAAGAGACAGAGAAAGAACCAAAGTAAGAGAGAGAGAAAGGCAGAGAAAGAGAGACAGAGAAAATGAGATGAACAAAAAGAGAGAGAGAGAGACAGACAGACAGAGTGACAGAAAAAGAGATGGACAGAGAGAAAGACAGTGAGGAGGCATAGAGGGAGAGACAGGGAGCGAGCTAGAGCAATATCGAGAGAGAGGGAGAGAGAAAGAGAAACAAGCAATGAGAGAGAGAGTAGTAAGAGTGAGACAAACAAAGCGAGACAGTGAAAGAAAGACAGTGAGAGATAAGGAGTGAGACAGTAGGAGAGAGAGACAGAGAGAGAGAGAGAGAAAGATGAATAGAGCGAGAAAGACAGAGACAGATACAGGTGAGATAAAATCAATGTTTATTGTTGCTTTACTATAGGTGAGAACAGGAACTAACTTGTCTCAAACTTTCACATTACATCAGATAATCTTCTTTTCCTTTCGGCTTTTCCCTTTTTCAGGGGTTGCCACAGCGAATCATGTGATTCGCATGTTTGATTTGAGATAGGTTTTTACATCAGATGCCCTTCCTGACATAACCCTTTAGCAAAGGGAAGAAACACGTTGATGGCTATGCGGCTACTCTTGACGAAAGTCAGCAATGGTTCTTTTACATGAACCTCTCACCACAGACAGTGAAAGACATGGCCGGCCTTTGATAACCCAGTGAGCTGGAATTTGGGGACAACCTTGTGGAGAGTGGGACTTGAACCCAAACCTTAGGATCAGCAATCCAGCGCCCTTTACCACCAGGCCACCACTGCCCTACATTAATTACATCAGATAATAACCCACTGAAAATACAGTCAGCGTGTACTCAGTGGAATGAGACACTTTAGCCTGTTAAATGAAAGATATATGTCCACCCTAAGCCTACTCCTCAGTGTATATTAGTTTTACAGACGTGCACGACCCACTGGTAGTTACTCCTTACACAAACCACGCCCACCCATCAATAAAACCCAGCCTCTGCCTCAGCACCACTGACCAGATATTAAGGGTGTATTTGAGTGTGTGTGTGTGTGTCACTTGCACATACTAAAACCATGATTAATTTCTAGGGACATGCTGTTAAAAAGAGCAGCTGGAGAAAACCAGCAAAACCACGGAGAACATGTGCAGAAAGTCCTCGGTATCCTCAGTTTAAGAACAAACCAGGTTTCTTTCAGCAGAATTGAAGTATTATTCTGTTATTGCAAATAAAAAGCAGAAGTGAAAATGAAGACCACAGACATGGTGGCACGGTAACAGAGTGATCATGAACATCCGCCTCACAGCAACAAGACCTGGGTTCAAGTCCCAGGCTTGGGTGTTTCTGTGTGGAGTGTGCATGTTCTCCCTGTGCTTGCATGGGTTTCCTCCTACAGTCCAAAGACGAGTACATTATGCTAACTAGCCACTTCAAATTGCCCCTAACTATAAATGTTTGTGCATGTTGACCATGCATTGGTCTGGTAATCTGCTCAGGGTGTAGCCCACCTTCGTCACGTGTGGGTTGAGATAGGCTCCTTAATTCTAACAGAATTAAGCAGCAAATTATTGAATAAACAATGAAATTTAGCAGGCATACAGTCCAAAGACATATCACCACTATACTGATTGTTTGCCTGGTTTTCTTCTGCCGTTCCTTTGTACGAGTTTGTTTATTGAATACACCTGAGGACAAGAAGCCAAAATCAAGCACTATCTCCACAAACAACGCTCCACCTCAACATCTAAAGCCCCCACCGATGTCAGTCCACACAGACTCATCTTTGGGCACAGATAGGGAACACCCTATTAATTATTGCAGCTTCGGTCAATTGAGGAACAACCTACTATTACACAATTGCAATACATTCCTCTCACTCATCGTACTGGGCCTGGCCTTTCCTGTCATTCAATGTCCTTCGTGTTACGTGTTTCTCTCCCGTCTTCCGCACATCGCCACAAATGAGCTTGACCTGCTCAGGACAAAGTGACAAAGCTAACGCCACGTTCCAATCTAATGAATAGTTGAAACACTAGTTTTAGTGGAAACCTGGCCAAGTTTCATTCTCCCACAGAAAATATTAACTTGGATTAGTTACACATATAAGCCCAAACTGCACTGATAAACTCGCTCTGGACTCTGGTAGAGAATGGCAACAACTCAGAAGACACAGAAGTAGACAGTAGCTGGGTTTCATTGCAGCTTACACAAAACAGAAGCGTTATTTTACTTTTTTTTTATTAAAAAATTGACCAAACACATTATTGAACAGTCTGAGTTACCTTGGTATGATCTTGTGCAATTTGGTCGATGGTGTTTTTATGTTTTAAAAAAAGTTTGTTTCCATGTGCTCTACAAGTCTAAAATGTGAATATTTTTGCATGTCAATGTTGTGTAAAACTGCTTCCTGAGATCATCTTAAATGAAAAAAAAAAACAAACATTTGAAACAAGTATAACAACATTTCGTAATACTTCACAGATTTTTCAAGATTCAACTGTTTCCTTTACTCTCTCTCTCTTTTTTTTTGATCCCCGGTCTCAGCTGTTTCTGAGTGGAGTCTGCGTGAGTAATGTGTGAGTATGACTGTGAATGGTTGTGTGTGTTTGTGTTGCTCTGCAATGGTCTGGCGAGCTGTTCAGGGTGTACCCTTTCTTAACCCAGTGTCAGCTGAGATAGGCATCATCCTACCTGCAGCCCTCATAAGATTAAAGGCTTGTCAAATGATGATGATTTGTTTTAAGTTCACAATTTCAAACTGTGTATTAAACTCTTGAATGTAAACACAGCTAATAAGCTCCTACATCAGACTGCAGACAGCACTGCGTGATAGTTCTTTAATTGTGCAAAGAAATCAGATGATTTAGATTTCAGATGAATTAGATGTTAATGAGTTTCTCTGGAACAACAACAAAAAAAAATCTGGCTCATGGTCCATGTTCAGACCTGCTTATTTATTACGGTCTTCATCCTTAAGAAGTTGAATACCTGACTATACCATGAACTTGGGATTCTGCCTGAAGCAGTTTCGGTGGGGGGAAAGGAATCTCAGACTCTGGAGTTGCATCTGATACATGATACTGATGCCATATATCAACCACAGAAGGTACACATGAAGTGCTTCCCAATTGCAGCCTTGGTGAACATCTCACCTACATATCTGGGTGGTTTACCATCACCAACACTCATTACTCTCTCTCACCAACTTTCCAAACCAATTGTGGGGAGGCTGAGTTTATCTCAGAAGACAGAGTACACCCTGAACAGCTAATCAGACCATTGCAGGGCCAACACGTACACGTCTACACACACATATTCGAACTCATGTCTAGGGCCAATCTGAAATAACCAATTAGCCTAATGTGCATGTTTTTGGACTGTGTGAGGAAACCAGGGTATCCAGAGGAAACCCAAGTAAGCGCAAAAGGGAACATGTAAATTCCACCCAGAAATTCCTCAGCCCGGGACTCAAACCCCGAGCCTTTCTGCTGGAAGGCAGATGTGCTAACCACTATGCTGCTGTGCCACCCCATCACAAGCACAAATCCACAAATCCCACCCAAATAATTTCTCTGCTTAAGAATCCAATCCTGGACTCCTCACTCCCCTCCTGGGTGGCACTTCTATGTTTAGGAAAGACTTACTAAGGGCAGCGAGCGGAACTGTTTTAAACTCTGCCTGCGCCGAGTCATGACCTGGGCTGTAACCCTAATAACTACAACATATTTTTAGATACTGTACGGTGCAGCAGGTTTCCGAAACCGTCTCCCACAGGTGCTAATTACCGTCAGTCTCATCGCTTTTCCTTCAAGCTGTGCTGGTAGCTACTCACTTCCTGACATAAAGGCTCAAGGCACACTCAAATACGGGCTCTAGCATTTCTGCATGAACTGTAGATGTTCTCCTTGTGGTCGTGTGGGTTTCTTCTGGGTATTTAGTTTTCCTCTGCCGTTCTAACACACGTTCACTGCGTACCAGATTATTATGCAAAGTATATTTTTAGGATTCGATCCAAAACTAATTAAATTACTACATTCAAAATGTTACATAAACATAAATGGTAAATATCTTTTCTATTTAGAGCAATTATCCAAAATTTTCAATTTTTATTTTTGATGATGCAGGATTTTTTATATAAATTATATATTTTTGATATTTTTAATATATTTGATATAGTAATTGTTTACAATTAATAAAAACTATGAAATCTTGTCTAGGTGTCCATTTATTTATATATTATTAATTGTAAACAATACTTTTTTTTTAAATTATATGAATGCAATAAAATAAAGGGCAGTGATGGCCTATTGGTATAGGGCGCTAGATCGCTGATCCTAAGGTTGGGGGTTCGAGTCCCACTCTCCACAAGGATGTTACAGTCCCCACAGTGCAGCTAACTGGGTTATCAAAGGCCGGCCATGTCTCTCACGGTCTATGGTGAGAGGTTCATGTAAAAGAACCATTGCCGACTTTCGACAAGAGTAGGCTGCAAAGCCGTCAGTGTGTTTCCGCCCTGCAATGGCCTGGCGAGCTTTCCAGGGTGTACTCTGCCCTAGCCCAGAGTTGGCTGGGATAGCTGCCATCCTCACAGAGACCCTAATTAGGATTAACCAGTTTCAGAAAATGAACTGAACAATAAAATAAATTGTCCATTAAACTGATTTAACAAATGATGTCGACGTTAGTAAGCCTTGTAAAGTATAATAAAAAATAATTTAACGTTTAAGATAACCTCCTTTCATTTCAACAAGTTTAAACAATCTCTGATCGACTGATGTAGTGAGATTTTGGATAATTTCCTTGCTGGTACCAAATCAGGTCCTTTGAGCTGTACTGCTTGACTTCACAACATACCATCTTTATTATTGACCACAAATTTTCAGTTGGATTTAGGTCAGGTGACCATACAGGCCAGATCTTCAGGTGATAATCTTTGAAGCATTGAGCTGCCAACCAGTCTTGAGAATAGTGTGATGCATGTGAGGGTGCGTTGCCATGCATAAACACAAGTCTTCTTTTCCCTTGAAGCCATCTCTTTTTCCAGCAAAGCAGAATATTGGTCTTTAAAAAACTGCAGTACACCTCTGAGTTTATTCTTACACCATGCTGAACACGAAAAGGTTCAACAAGTTCATCATCAATTATTGCTGCCCAAAACATGATGCTTCCACCACCTTGCTGATGACACAACGTAGTGACCACTTACAATCCACCCATATGCCCATCCATCTGGTCCATCATTGCCTGGCATTCATCAGTGAAAATAGCCTTGGAGAAATCAGTTTTTGTATACATTTCAGATCATTCAAGTCATTTTGCTCGATGTTTTCTGTTTGGAGGTGGTCTAGTGTTTGCCTTTTGAACCCTTGCCACTCGCCTCAATGCTCTTCATCGCATTGATCTGGGCACATTTTCCAGCCCTGCTGCAACAAATATTGCTTTACTAACTGCTCAGGGTCTTCTGGAGGCTTCTCGTTTGATTCTTGTTAAATCTCGACTTGATCTTTTTCTTTTCCTTTCGGCTTTTCCCTTCAGGGGTCGCCACAGCGAATCATCTGCCTCCATCTCACCCTATCCTTTGCACCTTCTTCACCACATCCCGACTTGATAAATTTCAATATTTCTGTTCAACTCGTGGTTTTCTCCCTTTCTGGCTATTTTGGATATGACGCTTAATGTTTTGGTGGTCATGATGTAATTTTTAGCTATTTCAATTGTTGATTCCTTTCTGCTAAGACTTTCCAAGATTTGGCTTTTCTCCTTGTCGCGCCGGTCCCTTTTCTTACCCATGAACAAAGACGAACTGAACGTGCATAATAATCTGGCACACTTCTATACCCAATATCTGTGCCATCGAAAGTTAAAAATTATTTTGGACTTAAACAAAAGGGTCTTGTGAAGAGAAACGGTGGTGAAGTATTATACCAAAAAACAAACATTTTTGAGCAGTGGTGCTTTTAGAATATTTAAGAAAAAGCAAACTGTTTAATAATTTAGCATGCAGTTCGAAATTGCCCCAAGGCATGAGTGGAAGTGTGAATTTTGAGTGCATGTTGGCCCTGTGATGGTCTGGTGAGCTGTTAACGCCCGGTCTCAGCCGAAATAGGCTCAGCCTCCCTGTGACCCTAATAGGATAAATCGGATCAGCAGAATGATTAACCCCATGAAGCCCAATCATAGAAGGCCACATAGGAAAAATTCTAATTAGAATTTATTGCACATATGCAACATGGGGTGCTGCAGGGTTAAGAGCATGTTTCAGAACTTCTGTCAGACTAATTCACCAAGCAACTCATAACAGTCCTGCAACTTCATTTAGTGTCAATCTCATTCATCCTTTTACTGACCCGCTTAATCCTAATTACAGTCGCGAGGAGGCTGTCGCCCATCTCAGCCGATTCTCGGCGAGGGTGGGGTACACCCTGGAGAGCTCGCCAGGCCATCGCAGGGCCGGCACTCACACTATTCACACTCACACCTAGGGGTGATTTGGAACACTCAATTAACCTACTGTGCATGTTTTTAAACTGTGGGAGGAAACCAGAATACCCACAGAAAACCCACGCAAGCACGGGGAGAACATGCAAATTCCACACAGAAACATCCGAGCTGGGGATCGAACCCAGGAGGTGGATGTACTAACCACGACGCCATCTGTGTCAATCTCCTGAGTGTAATATCCCTGTAGAGCACATTATGCTGTTTCTCAATATGTAGACATTTCAAAATTCTTCTTTTCCTTTCGGCTTTTCCCTTCAGGGGGCGCCACAGAGAATCATCTGCCTCCATCTTGCCCTATCCTTTGCATCTTCTTCTCTTATACCAGCTACCTTCATGTCCTGCTTCACCACATCCATGAATCGTCTCTTTGCTCTTCCTCTAGACCTTCTGCCTGGTAGTTCCAACCTCAGCATCCTATGACCAATATGCTCACTATCCCTCCTCTGTACATGTCCAAACCATCTCAATCTAGCCTCTCTGACTTTGTCTCCAAAACCTCTTACATGTGCTGTCCCTCTGATGCGCTCATTCCTGATCCTATCCATCCTCGTTACTCCCAAAGAGAACCTCAACATTTTCATCTCTGCTACCTCCAGCTCTGCCTCCTGTCTTTTCCCCAGGGCCACTGTTTCTAAACCATACGACATCACTGGCCTTACCACCGTCTTGTACACTTTTCCTTTCATTCTTGCCGATACCCACCTTTCACACATCACTCCGGACACTTTTCTCCAACCATTCCAACCTGCCTGCACACGCTTCTTCACCTCTTTTCCATACTCTCCACTTCTCTGGATTGTTGACCCTAAGTACTAAAAATCCTCCACCTTCCTTATCTCTTCTCCCTGTCACCTCACCGTTCCTCTTGGGTCCTTGTCATTCATACACATGTATTCTGTTTTACTGAGGCTAACCTTCATTCCTCTCCTTTCCAGGGCATACCGCCACCTCTCTAGATTTTCCTGCACTTGTTCTCTGCTCTCACTACAGATCACAATGTCATCTGCAAACATCATAGTCCATGGAGATTCTTGTCTAACCTCGTCTGTCAGCCTGTCCATCACCATAGCAAACAAGAAAGGGTTCAGAGCTGACCCTTGATGCAGTCCCACCTCCACCTTGAACTCTTCTGTCACACCGACAGCACACCTCACCACTGTTTTACATCTCTAAAACATGTCCTGCACGACTCTAACAGACTTCTCTGCCACTCCAGACTTCCTCATACAATACCACAGTTCCTCTCTTGGCACCCTGTCATATGCTTTCTCCAGATCCACAAAGGCACAATGCAGCTCCCTCTGACCTTCTCTGTACTTCTCTATTAACATCCTCAAGGCAAACTCTGCATATGTGGTGCTCTTTCTTGGCATGAAACCAAACTGTTGTTCACAAATGCTGACCTCTGCCCTAAGTCTAGCTTCCACTATTCTTTCCCATAACTTCATTGTATGGCTCATCAATTTTATCCCTCTGTAGTTGCCACAACTCTGCACATCTCCCTTGTTCTTAAAAATGGACACCATCACACTTCTCCTCCATTCCTCTGGCATCCTCTCACTCTCTAAGACCTTGTTCAATGTTCTTGTCAGGAAATCTACTGCTACCTCTCCTAGACACTTCCATACCTCCACCGGTATGTTATCAGGGCCAACTGCCTTTCCATTCTTCATCCTCTTCAATGCCCTCCTCACTTCACCCTTACTAATCTTTGCTACTTCCTGGTCCTCAACGGTCACCTCTTCTACTCTTTTTTTCTCTCTCATTTTCCTTATTCATCAGCTCTTCAAAGTACTCTTTCCATCTTCCCAGCACACTTCTGTCATCAGTCAATACATTTCCCTCTCTGTCCTTAATCACGCTAACTTGCTGCCCATCCTTCCCATCTCTATTTCTCTGCTGTGCCAACCTGTATAAATCATTTTCTCCCTCTTTATTTTCCAACCGAGCATACAAGTCATCATACGCCCTCTGTTTGGCCTTTGACACCGCTACCTTCGCCTTACGTGGTGTCTCCCTGTACTCCTGTTTACTCTCTTTGGTAGACATTTCGAAATTAGGAGGTGATTTCTTTAATGCTGCCTGAGATTACCTAGAGTCTACGCCTGTGCAGACAGAGACAGGAGCACAGCTTATTACAGTCAAGATCATTTACTTACTTCTTTTGCAAACACAACTAAACATCAGTATTATAGAGCTACAGCCCATAATTAAAGCATATATAGATCTGTTATGATAAAGATCTTAAAATACCGTCACAGGCATATAGATGTGAACTTTTCTATTATATGAACCATGCCTGAAACCTTATTGGACCAATAATGACATCAGAAGGACACGTTTTTTTGAGGAAAATACAAATTAGAAATGAAAGGGGCTCTCATAGTGTTCAAGGTTCTTCCACCGCACTACATGTACAAAATAGCAAATAGATCCTATAGGGGTAACTAATTTTAACTAACCGGGGGCTCATCTTACAATACAGCATGTCTAACAGGAAATATGGCCAAAGTTTGAGCTTTGAAGATCACTCCAGGTGAAAAATAACTCTTAAAAGTTCACATATAGTGGAGCATCAACAAGACGCATGCCTATCAACCAGGAGATCATCGGTTCAAATCCAAGTTGACGTCGCAGGTTGCAACCATCCTTGACCAGGACGCTACGTGAGTTAATTGACACGGTTTGGAGAGATGCCATACATTTTCTCCAATAATTTATATCTGTAGGCTCATTCGTGGGGGGCAGCGAGTGCATTCCCACAAGGGGTGTTGGGTCACCTCCAAATACGCACGCACAACAGTTTGTAAAGAGGCAGGTGGCAGCATCACATGTCAAGGATGGGGAAAATGCATGCTGACACCTCTCCCTGGTTGGTGGTAGTCCTGTGAGAGGGAAGGCAACACTTGACAAGTGGGAAATGGATATGACTAAAATCAGGGGAGGACCATATATGGTGTAAAATTGTGTTCCATAATAAATAGTCTACTGGCACCCATTACCAAGTTATATGCCTTCATAATCATGTGACCTTGAATTGCACCTCTCAAGGTCATTCAAATTCAAAAGGTAATAGTCTTATTCCACTCTTTTTTTTACGTGCAGCAACTTATAGCTTTTCAACCATAATCACAAACTTGGGCAAGCCCTGAGGTATGCAGAACAGATTTAGGGTAAATAGCTCCTGCTTGTCAGGCATGTCAAGACGTCATCACTATTCCTGTACTTCGTTCATCAACAGGTTGCCTAGATAGTAGGAGGAATATTTGGGAAGTGCTGGTGCCCTGAAGGCAAAACCTTTTTGGCTTTTTGCATTGAAAGTTGCACAGCATGTGTCCTTCACATAGTCTTTTATTGCAATTTATACTACACCTCTAAATTCTGATGTCTAATTAATCCAAAGGTGGTAAATAGATTTCGAGCAGCTCTGATGATAGTTTAAGTTGTAAAACAAATAAACTCATTAAAAGGAATGAGTTTGATCATGAGCATTACAAAATAGAGACTGGTTATAGATGCTATAATGCAACAGTCAATCACTTGTTTTGTATATGATTCATGGCACGAGCATAAACACAACCCAAAATAAATATACTCCTTTGTAGATACTAAAAATAGATTAGAGCTGGCATACGACATACCCCACATACTTTATTCTTTACTTGGTATCGGCACATGCCACATTATGTTTAAGAATTAATAGTTACTTTTTATATCTGAAATGAATACCTCATAACTGTCTATATATGTGCATGAAAGAGCGATTGATGGAGAGAGAGAGAGAGCACGAGACAGAGAGAGAGAGAGAGAGAGAGATAGCATACCACACAGCCAAAAACTTGGACTGTAGGCGTTCAAACAAACCAAGTGATCATCTGAACACAGGGGTTTGTAATAAAATATACACTAGTCCTTCTCAAAAAATTAACATATTGTGATAAAGTTAATTATTTTCTGTAATGTACTGATAAACATTAGACTTTCATATATTTTAGATTCATTACACACAACTGAAGTAGTTCAAGCCTTTTATTGTTTTAATATTGATAATTTTGGCAAAAAAAGTAAAGATAAACCAAAAATCCCTATCTCAAAAAATTAGCATATTTCATCCAACCAATGAAAAAAAAAAAGTGTTTTTAATACAAAAAAGTCAACCTTCAAATAATTATGTTCAGTTATGCACTCAATACTTGGTCGGGAGTCATTTTGCAGAAATGACTGCTTCAATGTGTTGTGGCATGGCGGCAATCAGCCTGTGGCACTGCTGAGGTGTCATGGAGGCCCAGGATGCTTCGATAGCGGCCTTAAGCTCATCCACAGTGTTGGGTCTGGTGTCTCTCAACTTTCTCTTCACAATATCCCACAGATTCTCTATGGGCTTCAGGTCAGGAGAGTTGGCAGGCCAATTGAGCACAGTAATACCATGGTCAGTAAACCATTTAGCAGTGGTTTTGGCACTGTGAGCAGGTGCCAGGTCGTGCTGAAAAATGAAATCTTCATCTCCATAAAGCTTTTCAGCAGATGGAAGCATGAAGTGCTCCAAAATCTCCTGATAGCGAGCTGTATTGACCCTGCGCTTGATAAAACACAGTGGACCAACACCAGCAGCTGACATGGCACCCCAGACCATCACGCACTGTGAGTACTTGACACTGGACTTCAGGCATTTTGGCATTTCCTTCTCCCCAGTCTTCCTCCAGACTCTGGCACCTTGATTTCCGAATGACGTGCAAAATTTGCTTTCATCCGAAAAAAGTACTTTGGACCACTGAGCAACAGTCCAGTGCTGCTTCTCTGTAGCCCAGGTCAGGCTCTTCTGCTGCTGTTTCTGGTTCAAAAGTGGCTTGACCTGGGGAATGGGCACCTGTAGCCCATTTCCTGTACATGTCTGTGCACAGTGGCTCTGGATGTTTCTACTCCAGACTCAGTCCACTGCTTCCACAGGTCCCCCAAGGTCTGGAATCCACCCTTCTTTCACCTTTTCCTTCCCACAGACGTCCCACTGAGGTGGCTTGATACAGCACTCGGGAGCAGCCTATTCGCTCAGAGATTTCTTTCTGTATCTTACCCTCTTGCTTGAGGGTGTCAATGATGGACAGCAGTCAGGTGGGCAGTCTTACCCATGATTGCGGTTTTGAGGAATGAACCAGGCTGGGAGTTTTTAAAAGCCTCAGGAATCTTTTGCAGGTGTTTACAGTTAATTGGTTGATTCAGATGATTAGCTTAATAGCTCGTTTAGAGTACCTTTTCATGATAGGCTAATTTTTTGAGATAGGAACTTTGGGTTTTCATGAGCTGTATGCCAAAATCATCAGTATTAAAACAATAAAAGACCTGAAATATTTCAGTTGGTGTGCAATGAATCTAAAATATATGAAAGTTTAATTTTTTGATAAATTGATCATTGACATTACAAAAAATAATTAACTTTATCACAATATACTAATTTTTTGAGAACAACTAGTAATTACAAAGAAAGGAGAAGGACAATGTGGTACCGAGTCTAAACACATGGGTGGGTTGTGCAAATGTATTATATACACACAGGACAGATCACTGAATTCGAAAGACAGTGGTGGTCTAATGTGGGTGGCGATGCTGCTTTCAGGTCAATCGGATTTTCTTGATTGTCAGATGACACCAGACAGATCTATGACTAGCCTGGGTCGTACCAAATAAACACACCAGTCTATAGGATTAAAGAGATGAATGCCTCTGCTCACAGAGAGCTCCGAGTGTGCGAGTACGAGTGTGTGTGTGTGTGTGCAGGCTGGCTCCAAAGGTTCTTCTACACATATGCATGCACATCTTATTTTTGTCTGTTTGCCAGCTATAGAATCAAACGTGTCAGCATGTATTTGTGTTACAGCGGGTTTACACTAGGCTATAATGACGATGATCGCCACTATTAGAAAAAACTGTGATGAGTGTGTTGGATCATGGGATCGAGTAATGATACACACCAGCCTCCCCACGACCCTAGCATGAGTTAACTGTTCGGCAAATGAGTAGGGTGTCTGGAAAACCCAGAAAAAAAGGCATGTTTTCCATGTCCAAGGACAGACACAGAGTGAACTGCCACATTTTAAACTACACCTGGCAGCAGATATGGGTAATTTCCCTCGTATTCCTTGAACACTGTGAGTGCTAGTTATGTGTGTTTCATGGGAAAAATAACTTGCATAATTCAAATTGGTCAATGTGCACCACTGGGCAAAAGTTTGAGGAAACTAATTTTTTTAGTATATACACTGTACTTTGGGACTGTATAGATTGTTATTTTATGACTTCTACAGTACGTTGAGCCGGTGAAGAAGTTTTCGATTTTCAAACATTAGATTTGGCTCGATGAAAAAAATACCGCACCTGGAAATTGGCATTACGTCACTTTGTTTTTTTTTTTTTTAAATTACACTCAAAACTTTGAGGAAACCTCAGACAATGTAAGAAAACAACACAGAACATGATTGTGATTGTGAGATTTGTTTAGTTCTGTTTAAAATAGATTCAGAGTTCAGTACATGTTTAATGCACTGGTCGTCTATAGTGTTTTATTTTATAGCTTCAGTCACTTTACCCACATGTAGCTTTAAAAGCTTTTGGGCTTTGACAGTCACCTCAATTCTTTATAGAACAAAATGTAAAGAAAAATGCTTGCCGCATTTGAGCTTACAAAAAGTTCTGATGAAAAACAGAGAATTTTTTTCAACCCAGCTGTGCCAGCACAAAATTAAATGTTCAAGTAAAAATGCTCGTATGCCAATACAGAAAACAACATGCAGACAACTTTTCAAAGAAAAACATCATGAAGGCTGCTGGGTTTTGCATGCAAATCAAGAAGCGTGAGAGTCAAAAATCTCCAGAAGAACTGCGGCTGGTTCAACTTAGAAACACTTACAGTTCATTACCTTGCAAAACTGTACAAACCATATCTGAGCTTCTTTATTTTTAAAGCAAAGGGTCGTCAGACCAAATAGTGACCCTGGTTCATTCACTATTTGGAATTTAAGTTGAAAAAAAATAATTAGCAATATGTAATGGTAAAGGGCGCTGGATCGCTGATCCTAAGGTTGGGTTTCGAGTCCCACTCTCCACAAGGTTGTCACTGTCCCCCCAGTGCAGCTAACTGGGTTATCAAAAACCGGCCATGTCTCTCACTGTCTATGATGAGAGGTTCATGTAAAAGAACCACTGCTGACTTTCGTAAAGAGTAGCTAATAGCTGTCCACGTGTTTCTGTCCCTTGCTAAAGCATTGTGTCAGGAAAGGCATCCAACATAAAAACTTATGCCAAAGGAAACATGCAAATCAGATGATTCGCTATGGCGACCCCTGAAAAAGGGAAAAGTTGAAAGGAAAAGTACTGTATATAAGACATCTATATAAAAGGAATATAAAGACATCTTTTCTTTACAGCATTTCTTTCCATGTACCCAAAGCTTTTACCCAGTACTAGATATGTGCATTCACTTACTCGTTCAATTATAATAAAAGTTAAATCCTAAAAGGGTTGTGGGAAGGCTGGAGACTGTCTCAACCAATACTAGGTGAAGGCGGGGTACATTCTGAACAGCTCACCAAGGACCTTCACACAAAACAACCATTCACAATCACACTCATATTAGACCATTAGCTTACTGTGCATGTTTTTGGACTGTGGAAGGAGAACAGACACACTCCATACAGAAAGATCGAGCCTCGACCGCAGGACCTTCTTCACCATGCCACCCACTGTATTCAGATTTAACATGAGTTCCTGAATCCATCTTTAAACCATGTGTGTCCACACACAAATGGTCAGTACAGTATGTTGCAAATCTACCAATCCTGGCAGGACTTTTGCCTTCATTATGACCATATTTGCATAACCTCAGATCAGACCCACAGCTCGCCATGTGCTACAACACATAATACATTACATCAGCTTCACGTCACACACTATAACAACCCTGACCTGCATTTCACAGAGAAACACCACAACAGTAGTCCAGGTGAATCGATTCACTGTTTACAGAGACATGTGGAAGACCCTCCACACACACACACAAAAGGTATTCATATTCCAGTATATTATAAATGTTAATCAATTGCTGAGAAACAGACAACCTAAACGTATAATAAGAGTCAGAATCGGTTCATTGAGAAGAAAATGACTCGCATACTGAGATGTTCAAAACAAACGACTCGGAGTCGAATAACTTCTGGATATAACAGAAAAACAAAATAATTGTTAGAAAGGAAAAGGTATTAACTTTTTCTATTGTGAAGTAAACAGAATAAAGAGTTCGACAATATATAATTCGTGTGAAAGTGTGAAATAAAGGCGTGTATGATCCTGACAAGGCTGGCAGTTGATTCGACTCGTTAATAAAGATTCATTGGAAGTCGGGTTGTAATTAACCGATCCAATAAACCCCTTTTCTGGAAACATGAGTATTAAATAAATGTAATAGACTTGCGAGAGAAAGCTTAAACAAAGCATTCTATGTTTTTTTTTTTTTTTTTTAAGTATTCTACAGCTCGTTTGTTCTTAACGTCAACAGGTCACTGCGCCTGAATAACAACATATTCAAACATCCAACTGAATTTCATTTAATTAACCGTCCACCACAACAGAAGCTCGGACTCGTGCAAACTTACGGACTGGAACCTGCTTGTGGTTGAGCTGACACACGGTGACGTGTAAACTGTCTAGTCGCTGTTGGATGCGGGAAGTCCGCTGCAATACCAGTACAGCCTGGAGCTCCACATCGCGGAAAATGTCGCCGGCATGCCG
Source organism: Plotosus lineatus (assembly GCA_024760905.1). Classification (NCBI taxonomy): domain Eukaryota; kingdom Metazoa; phylum Chordata; class Actinopteri; order Siluriformes; family Plotosidae; genus Plotosus; species Plotosus lineatus. The sequence continues at coordinate 22,817,448 of CM045737.1, read as the reverse complement.
GGATACATCACCGAGCTGCCGCAGGATCAGCGCGAGCGCCCGCGAGCTCACTTCATCCAGACACGCGAACAGACCCGGACTGGGACCGTTCACTGCCACCTCCATTCGGCACAACCGCCGCGGTTCCACTGTTCTTAGGTGAAAAGGCATGTTTTTATTTGATTTAAATAGAAGATTTCTCCTCAGAAAACAAGCAGCGTTAAAGCCAGTTACAAAAATCCACCGAAAGGAAAAGGAGTCCAACTTGCACAGAGTCCCGCCATGATTTTCAAAAGATGCGGTGATTCAAAAAAAAAAAAAGGGGGAAAAGACTCTGAAAGACGTTGCTGAGGAGTCGGTGTGTGTCACACACTCCAGTCACTGCGAGGAAAAGTGTGTGTGTGTGTGTGTGCGTGCGTACGAGGGCGCGTGCGTGTGTAGGGAAAACCTGGAGCCTCTCAGAGGAACCACCTGTAGTTCCTGGAACCGGAAGTGTTTAAAGCTCCGAGTCCTGAACGCGCACTTCGCTCCTGCAGAGTCGAACCCACGAGCCAGGGAAGCTCCCGGTCTTCTCCGCTCCACAATAACGAATAAGGAAGAACGAATAAGGAATAACGAAAGGTTCCACTGCACAGCCATGGGACTAATATTCATTCAACTAAGTAAAATAAGCAATAACATTTAGGACTGCAGCCACCTTTTATTTTGCTCATTCATATTCAAACTGTTTGGAATTCAGTTGGACTCGATGAATTTTGGACTGAACTTTGACTTTCCTGAAATAATGTAAAGTAAAAGTAAAGAAAATTTGATTTTAAAGTAAAAGGAACACAAGTACATAAGTTATACATATATATATATACATACACATATATATACATACATATATATATACATATATATATATACATACATATATATATACATATATATACATACATATATATATATATATATATATATATACATATATATATATATATATACATACATATATATATATATATATATACATACATATATATATATATATATATATATATATACATACATATATATATATACATACATATATATATATACATACATATATATATACATATATATATATATATACATATATATATACATATATATATATATACATACATATATATACATATATATATATACATATATAGTTTTATAATGGTGTGGATGGGAAGAGAAATGGAGTAGGAGTCATCTTGAAGGAGGGGTTTGTTTGTCAGGAATGTTCTAGAAGTGAAAAGAGTGTCAGACAGAGTGATGAGTCTCTCAAGTTAGAAATTGAAGGCGTGATAGTCAATGTTGTTAGTGCTTATGCCCCACAGGCAGGATGTAAGCTAGAAGAGAAGGAGAGATTCTGGAGTGAGTTAGATGAAGTGATGCAGAGTACCCCCAGAGGTGAAAGAGTGGTCATTGGAGCAGACTTCAATGGACATGTTGGTGCAGGCAACAGAGGGACGAGGGAAGTGATGGGCAGGTTTGGTATCCAGGACAGGAACGCAGAAGGACAGATGTTGATAGATTTTGCAAAAAGGATGGAAATGGCTGTGGTTAATACTTTCTTCCAGAAGAAACAGTAGCATAGGGTGACTTATGAAAGCCGAGGCAAGAGCACACAGGTAGACTACATCTTGTGTAGAAGCGATGTAATTTGAAGGAAGTCAGTGACTGCAAAGTAGTAGTGGGTGAGAGTGTTGCCAAACAGCATAGGATGGTGGTGTGCAGGATGACACTGATGGTGAGAAAGGTGAAAAAGGCAAAGGTAGAGCAGAAGACAAAGTGGTGGAAGCTGAAAAAGGAAGAGTGTCGTGTTGTCTTCAAGGAGGAGTTGAAACAGGCTTTGGGTAGTCAGGAAGTGCTTCCAGAGGACTGGACAACCACAGCCAATGTGATCAGGGAGACCGGTAGGAGAGTATTTGGTGTGTCCTCTGGAAGGAAAGTAGATAAGGAAACTTGGTGGTGGAATGAGGAAGTGCAGGAGTGTGTACAAAAGAAGAGGTTAGCCAAGAAGAAGTGGGACATTGAGAGGACCGAAGAGAGTAAACAGGAGTACAGGGAGACACAGCGTAAGGCGAAGGTAGCAGTGTCAAAGGCCAAACAGAGGGCGTATGATGACTTGTATGATAGGTTGAACAGTAAGGAGGGAGAAAATGATCTATACAGGTTAGCACAGCAGAGAAATAGAGATGGGAAAGAGGCGTGCAGCAAGTTAGAGTGATAAAGGACAGAGAGGGAAATGTATTGACTGATGACAGAAGTGTGCTGGGAAGATGGAAAGAGTACTTTGAAGAGCTGGATGAATGAGGAAAATGAGAGAGAAAAAGAGTAGAAGGGGTGACCGTTGAGGAGCAGGAAGTAGCAAAGATTAGTAAGGGAGAAGTGAGGAGGGCATTGAAGAGGATGAAGAGTGGAAAGGCAGTTGGCCCTGATGACATACCAGTTGAGGTATGGAAGTGTCTAGGGAGGTAGCAGTAGATTTTCTGACAAGAATATTCAACAAGGTCTTAGAAAGTGAGCAGATGCCAGAGGAATGGAGGAGAAGTGTGCTTTGCCCATTTTTAAGAACAAGGGCGATGTACAGAGTTGTGGCAACTACAGAGGGATAAAGTTGATGAGCCATACAATGAAGCTATGGGAAAGAATAGTGGAAGCAAGACTAAGGGCAGAGGTCAGCATTTGTGAACAACAGTTTGGTTTCATGCCAAGAAAGAGCACCACAGATGCAGTGTTTGCTTTGAGGATGTTAATAGAGAAGTACAGAGAAGGTCAGAAGGAGCTGCATTGTGCCTTTGTGGATCTGGAGAAAGCATATGACAGGGTGCCGAGAGAAGAACTGTGGTATTGTATGAGGAAGTCTGGAGTGACAGAGAAGTATGTTAGAGTGGTGCAGGACATGTATGATAGATGTAAGACAGTGGTGAGGTGTGCTGTCGGTGTGACAGAAGAGTTCAAGGTGGAGGTGGGACTACATCAAGGGTCAGCTCTCAGCCCTTCTTGTTTGCTATGGTGATGGACAGGCTAACAGATGAGGTTAGACAAGAATCTCCATGGACTATGATGTTTGCAGATGACATTGTGATCTGTAGTGAGAGCAGAGACCAAGTGGAGGAAAATCTAGAGAGGTGGAGGTATGCCCTGGAAAGGAGGGGATTGAAGGTTAGTCTTAGTAAGACAGAATACATGTGTGTGAACGACAAGGACCCAAGAGGAACTTTGAGGTTACAGGGGCAGAGATAAAGAAGGTGGAGGATTTTAAGTACTTAGGCTCAACAATCCAGAGCAATGGAGAGTGTGGAAAAGAGGTGAAGAAGCGCGTGCAGGCAGGTTGGAATGGATGGAGAAAAGTGTCCGGTGTGATGTGTGATAGGAGAGTATCGGCAAGAATGAAGGGAAAAGTGTACAAGACGGTGATGAGGCCAGCAATGTTGTATGGTTTTAGAGACAGTGGCCCTGGGGAAAAGACAGGAGTCAGAGTTGGAGGTAGCAGAGATGAAAATGTTGAGGTTCTCTTTGGGAGTAACGAGGATGGATAGGATCAGAAATGAGTACATCAGAGGGACAGCACATGTTAGATGTTTTGGAGACAAAGTCAGAGAGGCTAGATTGAGATGGTTTGGACATGTACAGAGGAGGGATAGTGAGTATATTGGTCGTAGGATGCTGAGGTTGGAACTACCAGGCAAAAGGCCCAGAGGAAGACCAAAGAGAAGATTTATGGATGCAGTGAAGGCGGACATGAAAGTCGTTGGAGTAGGAGGAGAAGATGCAGAGGATAGGGAGATGGAGGCAGATCATTTGCTGTGGCGACCCCTGAAGGGAACAGCCGAAAGGAAAAGAAGAAGATATATACATATATATATACATACATATATATACATATATATACATATATATATATACATACATATATATATACATACATATATATACATACACATATATATATATATATATATACATACACATATATATACATATATATATATACATACACATATATATACATATATATATATACATACACATATATATATATATATATATATATATATATATATACATACACACATATATATATATATATATATATATATATATATATATATATATACACACATACAATTATATATATATATATATATATATATATATATATACATACACACACACACACACATAATTTTAATATACTAAATATATATTATAATGACAAACTTTATTTTTCCATATATTTTTTCAAAACCGACATATAATCGAGAACAATTTAACTCGAAACGACCTAAGTCGAGGTATACCTGTAGAATTCTGATTGAAAAATACCCGATGGATGGCACGGTGGACACAGTCTGCCTCACAGCAAGAAGGTCCTGGGTTCGATTCCCAGCTCGGGTGTTTTCTGCGTGGAGTTTGCATGTTCTCCCGGTGCTTGCATGGGTTTCCTCCGGGTACTCCAGTTTCCTCCCACAGCACAATAGGTTAATTGGCTGTTCCAAATCGCCCTTATGTGTGAGAGTGAGAACGCACGTTTGTGTGAGTGTTGGCACTGCAATGGCCTAGCGAGCTTTCCAGGGTGTACCCCGCCCTCGCCCAGAGTGGGCTGAAATGGGTGCCTGTCTCCCCGTGACCCTAATTGGGATTAAGCGGTTCAGAGAGTGAATGAAAATACCAGATTAAAATGTTCCATTATTAAGACTCATCAGACAACACTGGACGAAGGCATGGTACACTCTGAATTGCTTGTCAGGGCATCACAGGACCAGACACACACACCCTCACATCTAGGGTCAATGTAGAACAGCCAGTTAGTCTAATGTGCATGTCCTTTGGACTGTAGGAGGAAACCAGAATACCCAGTGGAAACGTAAGCCAGCATGGGGTGAACGTTCAAACCCCACACAGAAACAAACCCAGGACCTTGTTGAGATGAACCTGGTCATCACTCTGGCACCCTGCTTCCTCCGGCACTGTAGAGCCGGGCTATTCGACAGTAATGGTTAATAATTGCATTAATAGCTACAGCAGATAAACTAAACACCAGCATGTATCATGTGGATACTATCATGGACCTTTATTTTATCCCAATTAATTTCTGACATAGAATGAATTAAGAAAAAAAAAAATGGTTGTTGGCCCTGTGGCATAAATGGAAGTTTCCAGCTCCCCCTTGTGGTATCAGCAAAGAAATGTCTACTAAAAAATGCAGTGAGAACTTAACTTCTGAAAGTGATATGACGATTAAATCTGATAATATAATAAATCAGAATAGACTTGCCAGACTCACTCATGGCATACTGTGGTTCAACACCAAGCACGTTGAACCCTTGTGCATGACCCTTAACTTCTCTGCACCATGGATGCAGTATAATTGCTGGGCCTGGATTCTGACCTCTTCTTTTCCTTTCGGCTGTTCCCTTTATTTTTTAAACTAAACTAAACTAATTCTTTATTGTCAAAGTACTTTTACATACATTGAAATTTGGTTTGTGCTCTGGGCACCTGTCGCCACTGTGCAGCGCCAGTTATTGTGTTGTTCTATCCTTTGATGCTGAGCGCCAAGCAGGAAGCAACAACTGCCAAATTTTAACGTATGTCGTATGCCAATTTTATGGTATGACGCGGCCAGATTCGAACTCCGACCTTCCGGAGGATAAAGTGGACGCTCTACCAACTGAGCTAAATCCCCGGTAAGGGTTTAGGGGTCGCCACAGCAAATCATCTGCCTCCATCTCACCCTGTCCTCTGCATCTTCTTCTCTTATGCCAACGACCTTCATGTCTTCCTTCACCACATCCATAAATCTCTTCTTTGGTCTTTCTCTAGGCCTTCTGCCTGGTACTTCCAACCTCACTATCCCTCCTCTGTACATGTCCAAACCATCTCAATCTAGCCTCTCTGACTTTGTCTCCAAAACATCTAACATGTGCTGTCCCTATGATGTACTCATTCCTGATCCTATCCATCCTTGTTACTCCCAAAGAGAACCTCAACATTTTCATCTCTTGCTACCTCCAGCTCTGCCTTCTGTCTTTTCATCAGTGCCACTGTCTCTAAACCATACAACATTACTGGCCTCATCACCGTCTCGTACACTTTTCCTGGCCTGGATTCTGACCCAACCTCCGAAAAAGCTGAGATGAGCAAGATGTAGCAGAATGAAGGTAGGACGAATGAATGAAAAAAAAAAAACAAACAAAAAACCTACTATGCCAAATATGACCGGACAGGTGAAGTGAATTATATCTTGTTATAGTGGCACCTTCCAAATGACTGGGTGACATTGTGATTGCCAAAGAACTGGCTTATATCTCTTCAAAGTGTCAGATATTGTGGTGTGTTCTCGGTATTTGCACCTGGTATAGGTTAATTGGCCATTCTAAATTGCCCGTAAGTAGTTAACGACCTGGAAAGGGATGGGCGCTGCCAGGCCAAATTAGCCCAAGTCGCCCCAACGACATCCCCGGATGTTATGGGATAAATGAAGAATACCAATGGTGATCCAACAAGGGGGCAGTGGTGGTCTAGGGCACTGGATTGCTGATCCAAAGGTTGGGGGTTCGAGTCCCCCCCCAGTGCGGCTAACTGGGTTATCAAAGGCGGGCCATGTCTCTCACTGTCTATGGTGAGAGGCATGTAAAAGAACCATCATCAACCAGTGTTTCTGTCCCTTGCTAAAAGGGTTGTGACAGGAAGGGCATCTGACGTAAAAACCTCTGCCAAATCAAACGTGCGAATCAGATGATTCGCTGTGGCGACTCCCGAGTAAAAGGGAAAAAGCCGAAAGGAAGACAGACCAATGGTGATCCAACAAAGCACAACCAGTGTACTTGTAAGAGGGTCGTACATGCCCAGTGCTCATTGATGCATGTCGATAGTGACAGCTGGTACATCTGGTCCAGTTCTACAAAAGAGCCAGTGCAGCACAAACTGTTGAAAAGGTGGCAGAATACACATTGCAACTCGACGTACAGAGAGCCGCTGGGGTACGGACCAGTCAGCAATCGAGTTGTTAATGTTATGGCTGATCAGTTGGTGTCTCACTCTCCCGCTCTCTCCTTTCCTCAAAATATTCTGGGTAGTATCTAAAAGCAAGGAGACACCATTACAGAAAAATACAGATGAACTTGGGTTTAATCAAGATTAAATATAATCCTCAGGAAAAGTGACCCTTGAACTCACTCATGTCAAATCAATGAAAAGAAAAGAAAAAAAAAATCTCATTACTTCATGGTATGAAATTTACATTGATTTTCATTTTGCAAACAGGAAAAAAAAAATGTACAATGTGATATTTACCACATTTTCCATCTTTCACAACAAGTCCTTAGTCCAAACGCAGGCCCAGTTACATTCCACACAGAAAATAAAACATCGGGGAGGGGGTTGTCCATGAAAAACACATCTGTACACATTTCACTATTAACTATATTGAGGGTGTTGGGCTGCTGCTGGATTGCAGGCTCATCACTGCTCTGGGCAGCACTATGCACAATCATTATATAAACATGTACTCAAACTTCTAGAATAAATCATTCAGAGGAAGAGTAATTCCCTCACATGTAATATCTCAGCTATACTTGTGATAGTAATGCAACCAAACATCCAGTGATAAATATTTGAGGGTGTTCATGTAGAGTGGAAGGTTCTTCGTTGAAGAACAGCTCAGAACGAAGCATGTAATGGTGGAGTTCACAGCAGTGCTCAGTGTAAATGCTCTTCAAAACTACCAACAGCTCATAAAAAGCAGGAACAGTCAAATCAAAGATTCAGCTGTTGCTTTTGGTAATTAGTCTGACAATCACAGTTATGATAAAACACAGGACAGTTAGTCTGTAATAAAAGGTAATGAAGTGTCTGTGACGGAGAAGAGCAGGACGTTACTCGGAGTTTGTGTTTTAATGTGGCTTTCTAGAACTACATGCACTGAAAGATGTAACAGCCATTGACCAAAAACAAAGTCAAGAAAAATGAACAGAGTTTAAGCCACGATAGAAAAGCCGGTACTTCCAGAACCCCCCCCCAACCCAAAAACACCCCAAAAACATGACAATTATTTGTTCATTCATGAGATGAGCTCATTGGAAAGCAGAAGAGTTCAGAAATGGGAGAAGATATATGACAGACAGTAATGACCCTAAAATTTACAACGTGGGTGAATAAATATTTATTAAACAATTTCCACATAGATGAACCCGTTCCCAAATTTCTGCAAGACAAACTTCTTTTTCTGCACCAGTTTAATACTCCTCCCCTCCATCGGTCAGCTGGCTGGTTTGTATTAGCAGCCACTGGTTGGTCATGTCTATTGTACATTGATTTGCAAAGCACCATGAACTATTGTAGATGTTCACATCTGGCAGATATTCTGCTCGTCAACAAAAAGACGAAGTGTTGCTTTTCTACAACCACCTGAACCAGTGTTTAAGAATACCAGATTATACTTATTTCCATGAAATAAAGTGTCTGTTTCTCTTGTCATGTTCATGATGATGATGATGATCTAGAAACATTGCTGGAATACCACTGAAAATTACACAAGATTATAATAAAAATAATAATAATAAAAAAAAACACCAGGAAAGATTACTCATTTCAACTAGGGTTGCACAGACACTGAAGCCTCTCTCAGCCAACACTGGGTAAAGGAGGGTACACGCCGGAAAGCTCTCCAGACGACGGCAGGGCAAACACATACACAACCATTCACACCTAGGGGCAACTTGACATGGCAAATTAACCTAATGTGCATGTTGCTCTGGTGGATGAAATCTACACAGGCACTGGAAGAACACGCAAAACTCCACACTGAAATGCCCGAGTCTGGGATACGAACTTGGGACACGACCTTCTTGCTGTGAGGTGGACGTGACTTTAATAGAAATTACCTGAAAAGAACAGCAACCAATTAAGGGGGGAGGGGAGTTTACACACAAATTTAAAGCATTGCTCTTGAAAATGAACTGTTCCATTACTCATTGGCAACATGGTTGCTTATACAGTAAAGTTAGTGTTACTCTGAGGATGAATATCTCGCAATAAAAACCTTACATCATTGTGATCAGAATAGCAGTAACATTTAATATCGTAACTAATAATAATAATTACCAAATACTTGACTGTTCTGGAGCTGAACTTGAATTTTTTTACTGTGAGTATTCAGTAACTACAAGATGTAATCATTTTCATCATCATCATCATCATCATCAGTACCATTAACATTTTCAGAAATATAGCACATGAATGTTTGAATATAAAATGACACTGAAAAAAATTTTCATGAACAAACAATGATGGGCTTGCTGAAAATGCTACGCATTAATACCACCAGCCACAGGTTGGACTCGTTTCATTTAAAAAAGAGAAAGAACAGGGGGAAAAAAACCCCAAACAAAATAGGGTGCAGAATAGAGCCCATCATCAAAACAGTATAGTTCACAATGACCGTGACATGGTAAATGGACAATACAAATAACAGTGGCTTCCACAAAAAAAACAAACAAACAAACAAAAAAAACCCATAACAGCGGCATGAGGTCACCCCCCCCCCCCCCACACACACACAAGACCCCCCAGTTTTAAATCATACTTTCTTCACTCTTTATCTGAACATAAGTAAATTGGTCAAGTGAACATATCCAGCTCTCTTAGTGGCCAGAGCACCTCTTTGGATGGCATTAGAAGATGGAGGCTGAGGAGAAATCACGCTGCGAACAGAAGACAACGCTATCAACAAGCACATTAACCAAGAGCACGCCTTTCAGAGTGCAAATCAGAGGTGGCACAGATACATCAGAGGCCAATCCTCCTAAACTCAAACAGCATGAGACACACCCCATACACACATGCGCACACACACACACACATTTACTCTTTTGCTCCACAGTCCTGATCCCAGGCTTATCTGGTGTAGTAGACTCTGTAATAAACACTCTTCGACCTCCAGAGGGAGTACGAGTTGTCAAATTTGAGTAGGTATATGCCACGGCCGGGGTACTGGTGACTCCCTGCGTACACCTCCTCATGGCAGTCCCGCCGATAAACCGGCACGATCTCATCCACCTGAGGCTTCCCTGCCTCCTTCTTGGCCTTTTCCTCCTCACTTTGAGGCTCTATACCAAGAGAAGAAAAGCCTATTGAGCATTTCTTATACAATTCATAAACAGGGAAAAGAAAGGCTTAATAATGAGAATATATAAGCAGATCATTGCTACATTACTCTTTGTTCCATGCATCGTGAATACAAAACCACCCCCCCCCCCCTCACCATCCTCATCTTCGTCTTCGTCACTGGACTCACTGACGTGCACACTGACTGAGGCGTTGGTGGAGTCGGTCCATTCGAAGAAGACACCAAACCCAATGTCATAATGATCTGTGGCAAATTCCCAGAAAAGGTAGGAGCCCTCCTCATGGGTTGGGACCCTGACTGTGACCACTTCCCCTCGGCCAACTGTGATCACCGAGTCCACGTCCTGGCGGATCTTCTCCTTAAAGTCTTTTATCTGTGGCCGTGTCCACATAGAAGGTGCTGCTATCACTGGGGGAGAGTCTGGGGAGGTAGCGTGAACAAATATTTGTCATCTTTGTGAAAACACACACACACGTATATATTTACAAAAACAAAAAAAGTAGGTTTTTTTTTTTTTTGTCTTTTGTGTGTATTTTTACAAACATTATAAAAAAATAAAAAGGTAGTCCATATCTAGTACAGAATCCATTACCAGATGCACAACACATAATGCAATAAATGTGTACCAAATGAGAAGGAATAAAAAAGACGAAAACACTGTTCAGGTCGTCTCGCTGAGCACTCCCACCTGTTGGGCCATTCTCAGTGGTCTCCTCTGCAGGCTCCAGCTCCGCCTCTCTATCGATGCTCTCAAGGGATGACTCTGCCTGGCCATTTACTGTAGGAACCTCTTCACTGACAGCAGACACAAATGCCTCACTGGCCTCCAGCTTAGAGAGAACTATCGCATCCTCCTGCTGCTTCTGCAAAGCTGCCTGAAAGGTACAAAAAAGGGGAAGGTAAAAGGTCTAGATATAAATTAGGCTAATCTGCAATCTTCTCTACCATGGGCCTGTGCAGCTCCAGCTTCTCAAACAAGCCTAAGTTCACGAGTGGAAACACTCGAGGTTCCAATTGGTTAACACTGCATTATACAGCCACACAGTCTCAATGCAGACAAGGCTAAAGGGAGCATCTGTAATAATTATTCCACTAAGAGCTATGACAACTGATCACTTTATGACAATGTTGTTTCCATGTGAATATCAATGTAATAATTTTTATATGTTCATCACAGTCAGTGCAATATGACTGATCAATGCACGAATACAAATGCTAGATCCAGATCGGGGAGCATCTGAGCAGCGACTTAGCCATTCGCTAGCTTCACTATGCACAATGATGCTGAAATCGACCTCAACGGAAAGACCGAGCTACCTGTAGCGAGTTTGCTAAAACAAACAGACGTACAGTATTACTGTATATAGGAACTTTTGTTTTTATTTCTCAATAAACTATTTGCACGGTTCATAAGCAAATCCTTTTTGTCAAAGTTTTTAAACAATTAAGAGTCATACACGACAATGCCGCTGCTTTCCATGGTAACAACTCCTACACAACAATAATGTATGATCCAAGAATAAGTTGATACACATTTATGCGTGCCCTGCGATGGCCTGGCGAGCTGTCCAGGTGTATACTCTGCCCTCGCCCAGAGTCGGCTGAGATGTGCGGCTGACCCCAATTAGGATTACACGGTTCAGGAAAAATAGATGAACGAATGAATATTTGTGTTATAAACATAAGTGATGTGTGAGCTGAGAGGTGATGATCGAGAAACTGGTGGTGTAAGAGCAGTAAAACACGAGTCATGTTGGTTATTTTTCAGCAGGAGTTTCACAGAACATTATGCCACTATATGTTGTATTCCTGATGGTGTTACAGAGGTGATTTCAGGAAGGGATCTGACCTGCTGCTGAGCCAGCTGCACCTGGTAGAGCTGCTGCATGTACTGCTGGTAGTGCTGTTCCTGCAGTTGCCTGATAAGAATGAGTTGCTGCTCGGGGCTGTCTGGGTACTGCTGTGCTGCATACTGCTGGAACTGCACGGCTGTCTGTGCATTTAACGCAGCCATGATCTGCTGCCTGCAAGCACCAGAGAACATGAAACAGTCAGTGTTCATGTGCATGCCTTCTTTCCTGCCACAGTCTTAGACGACTACACTTTTCTTCCAAGAATATGTAGCATCAGTAATCAAAATGTGCGCTGAGCACTCCGGTCACTCTGACCTCATTTGCTGAACTGCTATTAGAGACACAGGGAGACTGGTGCCTGTTTCAGCCAAATCTGGGCAGAGGTCAGGGTATACCCTGAACCTTGAACCCACCGGCTAAAATCAAATGCAAATGGATTCTTGACTATTGAAAGAAAAGCTTAAAGTTAAAAGGTACCTATCCTGACTAGCCATTAAAAAAAAAAAAAAAAAAAAAAAAAAAAAAACCACAATGGTTCCTTCCACCAACATCCAACTGTGCCTGTTTTCAAAGTGCATGTGTGTTAATACTATAGGATGATCAGAGACATGTTGCCTTTCTGATTGACCGTTTCAGCCTGGTAGTGACGTGAATTCGTTGGATTGGCTGGGTCACGTCACTCACCCACGTCACTGACCCGTTTAGTATATATTTATTGGCCAATGCTGAGCTGCACAAGCAACAAGTTCAGAAATCACAGAAAACATTTTAGTGTTTCTAAACCAACTGATGCCAGGAAAGCAGAGTTGGTGAAACGTTAGCTGTATGAACCGTTTAGAATTTACTGTCTCACACATCTTTGCCAGCATTTTCATACCCAGATTCACTAGAATACAAGTTTCACTGTTTCCATAAGAGATGTCAAATGTGTTGACTTCACTTTCGAGGGAAAATACAGACGCTCCCCAACTTACGAGCATTCGTTTTACGAACACCCGGAGATACAAACAGTGCTGTCCGAGGTCAAAAGTGAAAGTGAAATGAAATTGAAGAACAAGTAGAAATAGAATCAAATCTATCGTCAGATATATCATAAATATAAGTATGAAACATGATTAACATTATCCTGACATACACTTAATACTAGGCTCCAGCAGAAGGGTGTGGCTGAGCCATGCTTTACATCACACAGAGGTCCAGGAAGAGACAGAACCCATACATTTCTGAACTCCTGCAAAAACTTTCAAAGAAGAAACAAATTGACTCCAGTATTATAATGAACTGGATAAGAGTGAAACTCTGCAAATCTGATCAGATCCGCTGTGCTTGAGAGGAACCAGGAGTTTGAACACGGAAGCTGATCAGTTCAACGGTCAAATTATAGCGTCGCCTGTGTGTGTGAGAAAAAGGGCAAGATTGGAGACAGTAAAAACTTGTATAAATTACTTATACAAGGTTTAAACACAAGTTCCCCTCTAAAGAATGCCCTGTAACACCTTACGAACAAATTCATCTCACGATCGGCCATTTGGAACCCAACTCGTTCGTAAGCCGGGGAGCGTCTGTACCTGCCAACCCCCACAGTTCAATTACGAGTTCTGTGCATTTCATGGTGACTTATGTTTAATTAACTGCCTGTATTGACCAAACGCATTGCATATGCACAAACTTTGCTATATAGGTGACCAATACCGGTCCACTTTAACTTGTGAAGTTAAATGTGATGTAGTGGTGAGGTGCCAAGATGGCAGCCTCAGTGACGAGGTACACACTCCCAGTGAGAATATATAAACAGCCGACTCCAAAAACCTAACACATTTTCTTCATGATCATTGATTAATGAAACTTATTTACTGATGATTTACTTATGTTAACAGATCCTCCAAAATGTTACAGCCATTACTTTAACATCGCATTTGATTCCAAAAACTTTGCACCTGCTTCAGTTTTCATTTTGTTTTGGCTGATCTGGCTAGAATTTGCTTACCTCAAGGCAAACACTGTTCGCTGGGGCAAAGATATTAAACATGCCTCTCTGAGGCAGGGCAGTCAAGGTCTGACCTAACGATCCCTGACAAAGAAGGGCCATCACTCGAACGTGAACAATTGTTCTCACTCACTTCTGTTGCTCCACACGGAGTCTCTCCTCTTCAGCCTGCCTCCTCTGTTCCTCTTCTCTCCTTAGCCTCTCCTCCTCCTCCCTCCTGCGCCGCTCCTCCTCCTGCCGCTGACGTGCCCACTCCTCTTCCTCTCGACGTCGTTGCTCCTCTTCCTCCCTCCTGTCAAAAACATGCGGCATTTTACACAAACATGCCTGTACATAAAGTCCACAGAATTATTTATTAGTTTAACTTGAGCAGTGGAATTTTAATTTCGTGTAAAACATGGTCGAACGCCTGCAAGAAAACCATAAGAAAAAAAAAAAACCATTCGCAACTGTGATCATTTGTTAATAGAATGTGAAAAAAGGGGAACGTTTATTTAAAAAAAAAAAAAAAAGTCTGTCTTAGTTAAAACATAGATTTTTATTCAAAGACAGCACAAGGTTTTGTGTGATCAAAAAAATAAAAGACAAACTTTGATAATATAATTATACAAGGACTTGTTCATTTTTTTCAGAATGGGCCAAAGTTGCTGCTGAAGAGACTGGGGCAGCTGTGGCCAAATGGTTAGAAAAGCAGGTTTGGGTTGTTAAAGTTGTTTTTAAAAAGTTTTTGTCCGAAAGTTGCTGGTTCGATTCCCGAGCTACACCTTCCCTTCCTCCACCTTCATGGATGAAGTGCGCTTGAACAAGTCACCTAACCCCCCCCAACTGCTCACCCACTTCCACGATAGTGTGTGTGTGTGTGTGTGTATATATATATATATATATATATATATATATATATATATATATATATACATACATACATACACACATACATACTAGTCCTTCTCAAAAAATTAGCATATTGTGACAAAGTTAATTATTTTCTGTAATGTACTGATAAAAATTAAACTCATATTTTAGATTCATTGCACACCAACTGAAATATTTCAGGTCTTTTGTTTTAATACTGATGATTTTGGCATACAGCTCATGAAAACCCAGAATTCCTATCTCAAAAAATTAGCAGATTTCATCCGACCAATTAATTTAAAAAAAAAAAAAAAAAAAAAAAGTGTTTTTAATACAAAAAAGTCAACCTTCAAATAATTATGTTCAGTTATGCACTCAATACTTGGTCGGGAATCCTTTTGCAGAAATGACTGCTTCAATGCGGCGTGGCATGGAGGCAATCAGCCTGTGGCACTGCTGAGGTGTTATGACGGCCCAGGATGCTTCGATAGCGGCCTTAAGCTCATCCACAGTGTTGGGTCTGGTGTCTCTCAACTTTCTCTTCACAATATCCCACAGATTCTCTATGGGGTTCAGCTCAGGAGAGTTGGCAGGCCAATTGAACACAGTAATACCATGGTCAGTAAACCATTTAGCAGTGGTTTTGGCACTGTGAGCAGGTGCCAGGTCGTGCTGAAAAATGAAATCATCATCTCCATAAAGCTTTTCAGCAGATGGAAGCATCAAGTGCTCCAAAATCTCCTGATAGCTAGCTGCATTGACCCTGCGCTTCATAAAACACAGTGGACCAACACCAGCAGCTGACATGGCACCCCAGACCATCACTGACTGTGGGTACTTGACACTGGACTTCAGGCATTTTGGCATTTCCTTCTCCCGAGTCTTCCTCTAGACTCTGGCACCTTGATTTCCAAATGACATGCAAAATTTGCTTTCATCCGAAAAAAGTACTTTGGACCTCTGAGCAATAGTCCAGTGCTGCTTCTTTGTAGCCCAGGTCAGGCGCTTCTGCCGCTGTTTCTGGTACAAAAGTGGCTTGACCTGGGGAATGCGGCACCTGTAGCCCAGTCCACTGCTTCCACAGGTCCCCCAAGGTCTGGAATCGGCCCTTCCCCACAATCTTCCTCAGGGTCCGGTCACCTCTTCTGGTTGTGCAGCGTTTTCTGCCACACTTTTTCCTTCCCACAGACGTCCCACTGAGGTGCACTGAGGTGCCTTGATACAGCACTCTGGGAACAGCCTATTCGCTCAGAGATTTCTTTCTGTGTCTTACCCTCTTGCTTGAGGGTGTCAATGATGGCCTTCTGGACAGCAGTCAGGTCGGCAGTCTTACCCATGATTGCGGTTTTGAGTAATGAACCAGGCTGGAAGTTTTTAAAAGCCTCAGGAATCTTTTGCAGGTGTTTAGAGTTAATTGGTTGATTCAGATGATTAGCTTAATAGCTCGTTTAAAGTACCTTCTCATGATATGCTAATTTTTTGAGATAGGAATTTTGGGTTTTCATGAGCTGTATGCCAAAATCATCAGTATTAAAACAATAAAAGACCTGAAATATTTCAGTTGGTGTGCAATGAATCTAAAATATATGAAAGTTTAATTTTTATCAGTACATGGAAATAATCAGAAAATAATTAACTTGATCACAATATGCTAATTTTTTGGGAAGGACTAGTAGATATATATAATATATATATACACACACACACATATACACACACACACGTGTGTGTGTTCTGACTTTCAACGCATTAAATACAGACCCAAAATTTCCCTTGCAGAATTAATAGAGTAAATCTAAATCAAATAAAACCAACATTGTCTAACAAGACCTGTTATGGTTCCAGCAGAATGGTGAGTGACGGCGTGCTGGGGGGTTTGCTCTGTGAATAAAATGTGTGACTCATTTCCCACAGGATACCATCTCTACAAAACCAGAATGAGTTTTCCATAAAACCTTTTAAACTGTCAGAGTACCAATCAACTTGTCATAAGATTTAATATTTTATATCTGTGAAGACACTGCATTATATTCCATCTCTAGATCCATCATTACTCTCAGTAATGGATATTAACCCTCATGATCACAGTTATACTGAGTATTTATATACAGTACAAGTGCAATATAATGGCAGATGAAGTGCAGCAGAAAGATGGTAAATTATGTCGTCATGGTGATGAATGACGACAAATTCCTGACTCAGAAGACAACATTATTTTTGACATATACATGCAGTACTCAGTCCATTTACA
Organism: Plotosus lineatus; assembly: GCA_024760905.1. Taxonomy (NCBI): domain Eukaryota; kingdom Metazoa; phylum Chordata; class Actinopteri; order Siluriformes; family Plotosidae; genus Plotosus; species Plotosus lineatus. Next base: position 22,800,373 of record CM045737.1, on the reverse strand, counting down.
GACAAAGCTTCTGGTCTTGTATCACAAATGAGCAAATAGCAAAACTACTTCTCCAGGGATGACGTGCACATGCATCACCTCTTTTTTTCCTGCTCCTCCTTTTCAATCCTGTGAGAGTCGATATACGGCATGAATAAAGTACAGCATTTACTTAGCAACTTGACAAATTCCATCATGGCTTCGTCCCTTCCAATGTTCCCCAGTGCAGCCCACTCCCTCCTAAAAAAAGAAGAAAAAAGGTATACTGCAGTAATAAGTATGGGTGATTCCACCCTGCTTAGATTCTCAAAATTAGGACGGATATGAGCATAATGCACAGCGTTATTTAAAAAAAATGAAACAGACAGAACACAAAAACCAGAGCGGTAGTATAGAACCATCATATCAAACAGGAGGCTCAAATTTATGTACTGAAAAACTGATTTAAACATCACACATGCAAAACAGAGAACATGGGATTTCAGTTTATAAAAGGTGTCCATCAATGTCGTTGACATGAACATCTGGACGTGTGCAAACCAGAACGGCAGCAAATATTTTAAAAATCCCACACAATAGTACCGAATGCTGTACTACGACTAATAATAACAACAACAACAATATCCCTGCAAATGTCTGGTGAGCTGTCCAGGGTGTGCTCTGCCCTTGCCCAGAGTCAGCTGAGATGGGCACTAGCCTCCCTGCATACACAATCAGGATTAAGCTGTTCAGAAAATGCGTAAATCAAATAAATAAATATATATATATATAGTGATACCTCAGCTCACGAACATAATTGGTTCCCAGAAAGTGTGTGTAAGGCGAAAAGTTCGTCTTCCGAACATTTATTTCCCATAAGAAACCATTAAAATGAGAATAATCCGTTCCCAGGTCCCCATAAAACAATTTTCTACTAAATAAGCCTTAAAACTACACAAAAATATACCTTATTTTATGTATAATAAATGTGCTATTGTATTGTAATTAAAGAAATAAACTGTACTGTATAATAAAGTCGTTTTATTTACCTTTGTGATGGTAGTTGATGGCTTGATGGAATGGAGTGGGAGGAGGAGGGAGGGAGGGACTTACTGTTTGGAAGGAGTGTTTGGAAACGCCTACTGTTTGGAAACACCTTTAGCCACACACGCACCCTTAATAGCTTCCTTGTTCTTAAGGATGGTAGCAATGGTAGACTTCGCGTACTGGTACGCGAAGTCACACAAACGCACACCTCGTTCGTGTTTTTCAATGATCTCCGCCTGTGGTGGGGTCTTTTTCGGTCCCATAATAGCAAAAGTACACTCAATATGGTCCAAAATGTCTAGCAAACACAAACCACGTCCGCACTCAAAGAAAGGGGGTGACGAACTGGGACGCCGTGAGCGTGCGTCAGCTTCTTGTGGCCGCCACCGTGGTGCTGTTCGACCGCGTGGTTTGGTTCGTCAGCAGAGACTATATGCTCGCGAATTTAATGTTCTTGAGGCGAAAAGTTCGTGAGCTTAAGCGTTCGTCAGCGGAGGTTTTACTGTATGTATGTGTGTGTGTGTGTGTATATATATATATATATATATATATATACACACACACACACATATTATATATATATATATTTTTTTTTTTACTCTACTCGATCGTGCCAATATTACTTACATTTCACCCTCAGATTTTTTTTTTTTCAATGCTCACATCTGGATCATCAGACACTGTCACCGCACCACTGAATCATATCTTCTGTTTATTCATCCTTTAAATGTTTTTATTGTACTGGTTCTGATTTGAGGTCAAGTGACTGAGCCCCTGATATCAATCCCATCTTAATCAGTTGGCATTTGTTTGACCCACAAATCACCAAATTTGGATGAACAGACTTGAGATTTTTTTCTATAAACATTAGACTGTGATTTATTTTATTCCACATGAATGTACATTTATGTAATATAACAGTCATTTTATATTACACACATGACTTCAATGACTCATTTCCTTCAGAGACTTATTTAATGATTGAACGCCAAATGCAAGGTGGATGTCACCAAATCATTCCCAAATGGAAGGGACACCCACTGAGCTTGAGGCAAATAATTGTTTTAGGATAAACTACATGGATGCAAATATTAAAAGGGCTTCCGTAAGGTTTTTTTTTTAACCATGACAGAGGCAGGTCAGGTAAAGTTCTGGACATATCAAGCCAAGGTAACATTATGCAGCTAATAGCGTGTGTTTAGCCCACCCATTTCACTCAGACGAAGGTTACCTGCGGTCGTTTCCCAGCACATCAAAGAAGCCCACTTCAGGGGAGGCATCTGGATTGTAGGGCCCCTGAGACACCTGTTTATGAAGAGCCACCAGACGAAGCTTCTCCTCATACGTTGGGTGAAAGGCCTTTCCATCTTTTTCTGTAGGTCAAAGAAAAACAGCAAGTTTTGTCTTAAAGGGCATCATACCTATACACTAGATATATAATATATATGAAACAGGAAAACCAAGTAAAAGTTGATTAATAAACAGGTTTTACATTCATATTAATGGTCTGAATAAAATACCACTGACGAAACCTTCTCCGTAATGATGCTACATGCACCCACACACTTGCAGATTAGCTGTTGAACTAAACTGGAAGCCATTTTACTGACTTTGTGACAGATCATCCAGAATCCCTGGAGTGCAATGCCCCATCATATAGACCTTGACTGTGTTTCCCATCCAGCCCGTCTGTCGTGCTTTTACAGCACTGATTGACACTTCTGAATCAGACTACTTCATTAATCCAAGAGAAATTGTGTGCACACTTTGTGCCATACAAGTAGAGTGAGTTAAATTTTCTTAAAACACCAACGCCAGAAATCGGAAATGACGAAAATCTATACAGACGCTCCCCGACTTACGTTCATTTGGTTTTTAAAAGAGTCAAATTTTGAGTTTATACATACCTACGTAATACGCTGACTCAATGACGCTGCATTCATTATTTACAAACTACAGACTGAGTGTATGTATATATATATATATATATATATATATATATGTGTGTGTGTGTGTGTGTTACCCTTGTGTTAAGACGTCGTCTCTGATCTTTGTGTTTACACTGTTTTGCGGACTTTTCTAACCCTAAGCAAATATGATTGGTCAGAAGCGTAAGCCTACTAGCATGGGTGCAAGTCTCATACACAGATGAATTAACTATCCGCTCAGATCGGCACAATCCATCATGCATACTCAGTTAAGCAAAGAGAGTTGTAAAATGAATGAAAACCCGAATCCACAAATTACAGAACAATTACTGATATTTATTATCTTTTATCAGATTCCTAAAAGTGTATAGTTATTTTTATATTAATATTCATTAGGATTTGTACTTGTTCTTTGTATACACCTCTTGAATAAAGTTTAGTAACTTACTTAAAAGAAAGAACGCTCCGCTTTGCTGGGATTTACATCAGTGCAGGCTGTGTTATAAATGACTTCAATGGCACCCTTGAAAGACCGGAAGTCTGTATAACCCACAGCAAGTACACTACTTTCGGTATTGAGCGCCTCACATATTGTAAGTGTTGATTGGCGGTTTTAAGCTTCATGTAAAGTGACTCGGTATAAATAAGTGACTTATTTGAAATTAATGTTGATATTATTTGATATTTTACAATGTTATGTTTATAATAATTGATTTAGGGGTGTTTTATGAGCTACAGTAATGGTATTTATGGATGTATAGTACAGTATCAGCATCATACATCACACATCATTGTAACAACTTACATTCACTTTCAACTTCAAGAAGAAACAGGAGCATAGGGTGACTTATAAAAGCGGAGGTAGGAGCACACAGGTAGACTACATCTTGTGTAGGCGATGTAATTTGAAGGAAGTCAGTGACTGCAAAGTATTAGTAGGTGAGAGTGTTGCCAAACAGCATAGGATGGTGGTGTGCAGGATGACGCTGATGGTGAGGAAGGTGAAGAAGGCAAAGGCAGAGCAGAAAACAAAGTGATGGAAGTTGAAAAAGGAAGAGGGTAGTGTTGTCTTCAAGGAGGAGTTGAAACAGGCTCTGGGTGGCCAGGAAGTGCTTCCAGATGACTGGACAACCACAGCCAATGTGATCAGGGAGACAGGTAGGAGAGTACTTGGTGTGTTCTCTGGAAGGAAAGTAGATAAGGAGACTTGGTGGTGGAATGAGGAAGTGCAGGAATGTGTACAAAGGAAGAAGAAGAAGTGGGACATTGAGAAGACCGAAGAGAGTAAGCAGGAGTACAGGGAGGCACAGCGTAAGGCGAAAGTAGCAGTGGTTAAGGCCAAACAGAGGGCTTATAATGACTTGCATGATAGGTTGGAGAAAATGATCTATACAGGTTAGCACAGCAGAGAAAAAGAGATGGGAAGGACGTGCACCAAGTTAGATTGATAAAGGACAGAGAGGGAAATGTATTGACTGATGACAGAAGTGTGCTGGGAAGATGGAAAGAGTACTTTGAAGAGCTGATGAATGAGGAAAATGAGAGAAAAAAAGAGCAGAAGAGGTGACCATTGAGGAGCAGGAAGTAGCAAAGATTAGTAAGGGTGAAGTGAGGAGGGTGCTGGACAGGATGAAAAATGGAAAAGGCAGTTGGTCCTGATGATATACCTGTGGAGGTATGGAAGTGTCTAGGAGAGGTAGCAGTAGATTTTCTGACAAGAACATTCAACAAGGTCTTAGAAAGAGCAGAATCCGGAGGAATGGAGGAGAAGTGTGCTGGTGCCCATTTTTAAGAACAGTGGAGTGCAGAGTTGCGGCAACTACAGAGGGATAAAGTTGATGAGCCATACAATGAAGTTAAGGGAAAGAATAGTGGAAGCTATACTAAGGGCAGAGGTCAGCATTTGTGAGCAACAGTTTGGTTTCATGCCAAGAAAGAGCACCACAGAAGCAGTGTTTGCTTTGAGGATGTTAATAGAGAAGTACAGAGAAGGTCAGAGGGAACTGCACTGTGCCTTTGTGGATCTGGAAAAAGCATATGACAGGGTGCCAAGAGAAGAACTGTGGTATTGCATGAGAAAGTCTGGAGTGGCACAGAAGTATGTTAGAGTGGTGCAGGACATGTATGAGAGATGTAAGACAGTGGCGAGGTGTGCTGTCGGCGTGACCGACGAATTCAAGGTGGAGATGGGACTGCATCAAGGATCAGCTCTGAGCCCCTTCTTGTTTGCGATGGTGATGGACAGGCTGACAAACGAGGTTAGGCAAGAATCTCCATGGACTATGATGTTTGCAGATGACATTGTGATCTGTAGTGAGAGCAGAGAACAAGTGGAGGAAAATCTAGAGAGGTGGAGGTATGCCCTGGAAAGGAGAGGAATGAAGCTTAGCCTCAGAAAATTAGAATACGTGTGTGAATGAGAAGGACCCAGGAGGAACGGTGATGTTACAGGGAGCAGAGATAAGGAAGGTTCAACAATCCAGAGCAATGGAGAGTGTGGAAAAGAGGTGAAGAAGCATGTGCAGGCAGGCTGGAATGGTTGGAGAAGTGTCTGGTGTGATGTGCGACAGGAGTGTGTCAGCAAGAATGAAAGGAAAAGTGTACAAGACGGTGGCGAGACAAGCAATGTTGTCTGGCCTAGAAACAGTGGCGCTGGGGAAAAGGCAGGAGGCAGAGCTGGAGGAAGCAGAGATGAAAATGCTGAGGTTCTCTTTGGGAGTAACGAGGATGGATAGGATCAGAAATGAGTACATCAGAGGGACAGCACATGTAAGATGTTTTGGAGACAAAGTCAGAGAGGCTAGATTGAGATGGTTTGGAAATGTACAGAGGAGGAATAGTGAGTATATTGGTAGTAGGATGCTGAGGTTGGAACTACCAGGCAGAAGGCCGAGAGGAAGACCAAAGAAGAGATTTATGGATGTGGTGAAGGAAGACATGAAGGTCATTGGAGTAAGAGAAGAAGGTGCAGAGAACAGGGCGAGATGGAGGCGGATGGTTTGCTGTGGTGACCCCTGAAGGGAACAGCCGAAAGGAAAAGAAGAAGAAGAAAAGATCGTCTGAGATGAGACAATGGTGACGGTGCAGAAATTAATGCAGTGTGGTATGCACTCAGTCAACCCATCAACGTCATCATTGTGTGGCTCACAGAGCACGGGCCAATCCGTCTCTTGAAACATGGATTCGAGTTCTTCCATAACCATCTCTGAACAGTCCATCTCGTCTCGGGGTGCCTCTTCATGAAGAGAGGTAAATTAAGTTGTGGGCCAACCTTTGTGCTTGCATACATCCAATCTCAAGTTCTCTCCTCTCTGGTGGGACAGTCCACATACTGCACAAAGTCTGGCAAAGCATTGTCCATAATGACGTGATTGAAGTCACCAAAAATCACAGTGAAAGCACTCAGGTGTGAGTCTATAAACAGGCTATAGAAGCTTCATGCATTCACGAACGGCATAATCTACATAAAAGTTTTATCAGACCCATATACACACACTGTTTACAACCCTTTTATAAACCACAGCCAGTGTATACTTCAGGAATGAGGAAAGATTTCTCCCAGCGATCTTACTGCAAGAACTCAGAGCCCATGAGTACAAGGAAGTCATAAAATAAATACAAACTTCCATTAACATGACACCCCTGAAAAAAAAAGCAAACAATGTGCTCCTAGATAAATTAGATAAAGAATGAGTTTAACCCTTTAAACTCTCAGGAGAGCATGCAAGACTGGAAGCCTGGGTAATTTGGCCCAAAGAATACTCATGACCAGATAATACCAACTGGCCCATAAGGTGGTGTCAGGCTGGGTTTAAACCATTTAATTTCAGCTTTAAGACATTAAAATGTTCATGTGGGTAACATTTTAGCCGATTTCTCCTACAATTTTGGTTGAAACAGACTTTACACCTTGACAACAACCAAAAACTAAGACTGGAAAAAAAAAGCTCAAAACAAATCGATCATCTGTGACCACTATAAGGCAGAGCTGGGTTTAGCCAGAACCCTGAAGAGATAACGTTCAACTTTCCAGATTACTAAGCTCAACTTTAATAGATGGTTCTAGCTAAACAGTTAAAGGATTCAGCTGAACATTTTTCAAAAGTTAAGCTGTTTTTACCCAACCCTGTTTCATCTGCCATGTTAAAACTCATTACACAAAATGTACAAAAAGAAAATCCATTCGGAAGAAAAATTACTTGCAAGCATTAGCCTAGCATGCAAGACTTAAATATCATACCCATAGAGGGCTGTTCTGGGTGAAGGTTTTCATTCCAGTAGGAAGTAGGAAACAGGTCGAGGCCACACCTTCCACCGGTTTAAAACTGAAGACCAATTGGAATCACAGGATGAAGTTATGGTTACTGCATGAAAACTTGCTTCTACACCGGCCCTTTCTGGATAAGCTTGGATATCCTCATTTTAGAATGACGAAGACCCAAGAGGAACGGTGAGGTTACAGGGAGCAGAGATAACGAAGGTGGAGGATTTTAAGTACTTAGGCTCAACAGTCCAGAGCAATGGAGAGTGTGGAAAAGAGGTGAAGAAGCGTGTGCAGGCAGGTTGGAGAAAAGTGTCCGGTGTGATAGGAGGGTATCGGCAAGAATGAAAGGAAAAGTGTACAAGACGGTGTTGAGGCCAGCAATGTCGTATGGTTTAAGAACAGTGGCCCTGGGGAAAAGACAGGAGGCAGAGCTGGAGATAGCAGAGATGAAAATGTTGAGGTTCTCTCTGGGAGTAACGAGGATGGATAGCATCAAGACTGAGCACATCAGAGGGATAGAACATGTAAGAGGTTTTGGAGACAAAGTCAGAGAGGCTAGATTGAGATGGTTTGGACATGTACAGAGGAGGGATAGTGAATATATTGGTAGTAGGATGCTGAGGTTGGAACTACCAGGCAGAAGACCAAAGAAACAATTCATGGATGTGGTGAAGGAGGACATGAAGGTCATTGGTGTAAGAGAAGAAGGTGCAAAGGATAGGGTGAGATGAAGGCAGATAATTCACTGTGGCAACCCCTGAAGGGAAAAGACGAAAGGAAAAGAAGAAGACTAACTCCATAATGCTGTGGTTAGCATTGTTATATTGATTCGATTTCTGTGTCAGGTGCTGCACTCTAGGCAAAAAAAAAAAAAACAGACAGACTTTGAGCTCAAGGTTTGAAGCGACAGGCCTCATCTGGCCTTGAAATAACCCTGGCTCGCCGTAACATGGTAGTAGGACAACAGCTATTGTGACCCAAAAATACTGTGTGGTCCTTAAAAACATCTTTCTCCTACTAGGGGTAATAGGCAATGCTTCTAAATGCCTGATTCACATTGACTTTCCCGGAAAAGGAATGAGGTGTACAATTTAAATACTGTACCAGACATGTTTCATTAATCTTTTTCTGTAAAAACAACCATAAAAAAAAAAATCCTCCTGCTATTATGTCATCATCTTCAAGCTTCTGTTCCATTACTACAATGAACTACAACAATCGTTGGTACACACCTGGTCATCACATCCACATGTGCTTGTTTAACATCCCATTAGAGTTCTGTTCTAATACCATCCAATAGAGTTTAGAGTGTGACTGTGGGGGATTTTGTTTTAATTCAGCTACAAGAGCTTTCATGAACCCCAGATGAATTGCAACACTTAAAAAAAAAAAAAAAGAAAAACAAAAAGGCCTGGATGATTTCCAAAATTAATATTTAATGCATAATAATACCCAAAAGGTGTTCAATGAGGTTGATGTCAGGAATCTGTACAGGCCACCCCAATACTTTTACTCCTTCACCGAGACCATTTTCTTTGCTCGGACATCAGCATGATGGAATGGGTTTCAGCTTCCAAGTGTGTGCCTCCAAATTGACAGTAATATATGAAACATGAAATATATAGTAACAAACCCACATGCGGATGTGATTGGTGCAGAAATTTAAACAGTCTCCTATAGAATAAGGATTGAATTAAGAAATGAACAACAGGTATCTTGGGGCTGATAATGGCTGTGTGTTAATATATCATTTTAAAAAAGGTGACATTTAATCATGCAGCACTATTCCTGTCACTATTATTACATAAATGCAATACAACTGTATTTATCGAGCACTTTGAGAATGTTGCATAGTAGCTTAGCATCCACTTTAAAAATTAATTAATTTAAAAAAACCTTTGTTTTAATCTTAAAGGTTGTGCTGCATTGAATTTAACAGAATCCAAGAAGACACTGTCAATCGGGGTAGTGGTATAGGGTGCTGGATCGCTGATCCAAAGTTTGGGGGTTCGAGTCCCACTCTCCACAAGGTTGTCACTGTCCCCCCACAGTGCAGCTAACTGGGTTATCAAAGGCGGGCCATGTCTCTCATTGTCTATGGTGAGAGACACGTAAAAGAACCATTGCTGACTTTCGTAAAGAGTCGCTGCAAAGTCGTCAGCGTGTTTCTGTCCCTTGCTAAAAGGGTTGTGACAGGAAGGGCATCCGACGTAAAAACCTCTGCCGAATCAAACGTGTGAATCAGATGATTCGCTGTGGCGACTCCCGAGTAAAAGGGAAAAAGCCGAAAGGAAGACAGACAGACAAATATGTTAATTATTATTAAACACGTCACATGCATGTGTTTAAAATTTTAAAGCAAACACATGCACACCAGCTTAATAGAAAAAAGACAGATTTCTTCAATTTTTTTAAAAGTATGAATTTCCAGTTTTTACATCAATTTTTTTAATGCTCTATTCAATTTATTACATATTTACCATCTTACTGGACGATTAACCAAATGAATTATCAACCAATTCGGCTATAAATCTTTAAGATCCAAGTAAATATTATTTGGGAGATAATTCTGTCTCTTTTTTTAAGGGCTTATAATTTGATCCAAAAGAGAAGTGAACTTTCCACATAGTAGTCTTTCTGTTTATGAGGGTGTGTTTGTGTGGGAGAGATGGTGAGCACAGGGAGGTGTATGTATTCACAGGCATTGTTCATGAACTTACCATTTGTAAGAGGCACAGTTTATTCTAAACTCAAAGCTTGTGGGTGACGTCTCTCGTTTCTCTGGTGATTGTATTCAGTGTGAAGTTTTGATTATTTGATTTCAGTCTGTCGCTTTGCTAGAAGAGCCATCTGAGAGTGTTGATTACATTTCAGTGTCAACCTTACAGGTTTTCCTTAATGAATCCGTGTAGAAAATATAGTACAGTAATGTATATACAGGACCTGCTTCTCCTGTGTACAGATGTAGTGTCTCTCTGCTCCTTACACATCACTTTACAACCATAGCATTTTTTGCAATAAATAAAAAAAACAAAAAAAAAACAACAACAAAAAAAAAAATAATTTGAGCTAGCACCAGACAGATCCTGTCAAGTGACGTGCCTACTGACAGGACATGTCGCACCAGCCAAACCAGCTTCTCATCCCTAACTAATGCCAGCCGGCTGTAGTGGGGACTTCAGTCAACCTGAGGTTAGTCTTGTGGTTAAGGACGGGCTTAAAACACAGGTTAGTACTACTGACATGACATTTGACCTGAACAACACTGGGAAAAAAAAAACAAGCACAGTGCTCGGCGAATAAAACAGTGAGGAACCACAACAGGAACCCTGCTAGCTAACATGCTAACTGACTCTGCCGGATAACACGGTTGGAATGGTTTCGCCTCAGTTTCAAAATAAACCTGGTCCCGGGTTTAAAGTGTTAAATTAAGCTGAAGTTTAAATGTGTAGCTACCTTTAAAGAATTTCAGAGCTAGGCCATAGAGCTCCTCTAAAGGAAAGCCCCACAGCCCCTCAACGGAATTCTCGACATTTTGCTCCTCGTCGTCCTGGTCGGTGGCGTCCAGTTCCGCGGCGCCTTGCACGCCTGTGTGCGACATGAGCGCGTCCGTGTGGTCTGTTTCTCCCTCCGAATCCGGGCTGAGGGTCAAGCCGTCGATGGAAACTTCGAGACGGCTCGCATTTCCACCGTTGAGGTCGCCGCTCTGAACCTCAGTCGCCATCGTGCAGAAGCGTCAGCTGGTCCGGCCACGTACTTACTTCCGCTTTAGTGCTACCGGATTTCTGCTTCTTCTACAGGGAGGCGGAGAACGGGGGCAGCGCGGACAGCGCCATCTACCGACACCTAGTACTACGATCAACTTCCACCTCCAGCCACACAGTCTACAGTACATATAACTCCACCCATACCAGTGACCCCACCTACTTTAGCTCCACTTACTGCCATTGGCTGCAATTAGGGTCACTTGGAGGCTGATGCCCATCTCAGATGAATCTGGGCATGGGCAGAGTACACCCTGGATAGCTTGCCAGGCCTTCCAGGACAGAAACATACTGACGGCTATACAAGCTACTCCTGATGAAAATTATCAATGGTCTAACAGCTTCTTTTTTCTTCTTCTTTTGTTTATTTAGTTCCACTTAGAGACATTTCCTGCCATCTACCTCATCTCCACCTACTACCATCTGAGCCACTCTAACTTTACCTACTGTGATGTACCCCATTATAGCTATATCCACCACCATCTACCTCCACCTACTGTCGATTACCCCAATCTATACTGCTATCTACCCTAGTCTATTTCCACCTACCACAATGTACCCAAATCTTTCTCTCTCGTCTGCCATCTACATCCACCTAATGCTAATTACCACAAGCTATACTATCATCAAGGCGGGGCAGTGGTGGTCTAGTGGTATAGAGCGCTAGATCGCTGATCCAAAGGTTGGGGGTTCGAGTCCCACTCTCCACAAGGTTGTCACTGTCCCCCCAGTGCAGCTAACTGGGTTATCAAAGGTGGGCCATGTCTGTCACTGTCTATGGTGAGAGGCATGTAAAAGAACCATTGCTGACTTTCGTAAAGAGTAGCTGCAAAGTCGTCAGTGTGTTTCTGTCCCTTGCTAAAAGGGTTGTGACAGGAAGGGCATCCGACGTAAAAACCTCTGCCAAATCAAATGTGCGAATCAGATGATTCACTGTGGCGACTCCCAAGTAAAAGGGAAAAAGCCGAAAGGAAGACAGACAGATGACAATACTGTCATCAAGGCAGTGGTGGTCTAGTGGTTAGGGTGCAGGATCACTGATCCTAAGGTTGGGGGTTTGAGTCCCCACAAGGTTGTCACTGTCCCCCCAGTGCAGCTAACTGGCTTATCAAAGGTGGGCCATGTCTCTCACTGTCTATGGCGAGAGGCATGTAAAAGAACCATTGCTGACTTTTGTGAAGAGTAGGCTGCAAAGCTGTCAGCGTGTTTCTACGACCTGGAGACCTTGGCTCCACCAGGCCAAATCAGCCCAAGTCTCACCATGAAGGTGCCCCAATGACATCCTCGGATGATAAGGGATAAGTGAACTGATACTGTCATCTACCCCAGTCTATTTTCATCATGTTCTTCAGTTTACAGTGTCTATTACCATCTACTCAAGTCTATTTCCACCTTTCGCCATATACCTAATCTACAGTATCTATATCTACGTCCAACCAACCGCCACCTGCTATCAATTCCCTCAACGTATACTGCCACCTACCCCAGTCTATTTCCTTCATGTATCCCTTTTTCTTCTTTTCCTTTCGCTGTTCCCTTCAGGGGTCGCCACAGCGATTCATCTGCCTCCATCTCACCCGATCCTCTGTATCTTCTACTCTTACACCAACTGCCTTCATGTCCTGCTTCACCACATCCATAAATCTTCTCTTTGGTCTTCCTCTAGGCCTTCTGCCTGGTAGTTCCAACCTCAGCATCCTACTGCCAATATACTCACTATCCCTCCTCTGTACATGTCCAAACCATCTCAATCTAGCCTCTCTGACTGGTATGCATCCCAATCTTTCTAAATCTACCACCATCTACCTCCACCTACTGTCAATTACTCTAATATATACTGCCATCTACAGTACCTTAGTCTAAATCCAACAACCATCCTGCATCCAGATCCACCTCATACTGTCAAGTACACTAATCAATCATTGTTCACCCCCTTTAAACCCAGTCTTTGTCTTCATACTCAGTTCCCTCCTCCTACCACACTGTAACTAATAGTGTTTATTTCAATGTGTGTTTTTATTTGGTTGCGGGTTAATAACAGATCTTCTTCTTCTTCTTCTTCTTTTACTTTCGGCTGCTCCCTTCAGTGGTCGCCACAGCAAATCATCCGCCTCCACCTCACACTGTCCTCCGCATCTTCTTTTCTGACTCCAACGGCCTTCATGTCTTCCTTCACCACATCCATAAATCTCTTCTTTGGTCTTCCTCGAGGCCTTCTGCCTGGTAGTTCCAACCTCAGCATCCTACTGCCAATATACTCACTATCCCTCCTCTGTACATGTCCAAACCATCTCAATCTAGCCTCTCTGACTTTGTCTCCAAAACATCTTATGTGGGCTGTCCCTCTGATATACTCATTTCTGATCCTATCCATCCTCGTTACTCCCAGAGAGAACCTCAACATTTTCATCTCTGCTACCTCCAGCTCTGCCTCCTGCCTTTTCCTCAGCGCCACTGTTTCTAAGCCATACAACATCGCTGGCCTCACCACCGTCTTGTACACTTTTTATGACTCTGTGGTAGCCTCTGCAATCCTCTACGCTGCCATCTGCTGGGCCCCAGGCAGCACAGAGCGGGACAGAAAGAGACTGAACAAGCTGGTCAGGAGGGCCAGCTCTGTCCTCGGCTGCCCACTGGACTCTGTGGAGGAGGTGAGTGAGAGGAGGATAGTTGCAAAGCTCACATCCATCCTGTTCAACATCTATCACCCACTGCACCAGACTGTAGAGGAGCTGAGTAGCTCCTTCAGTGGACGACTGAGGCATCCTCAGTGCAGGAAGGAGCGCTACCGCAGGTCGTTCATTCCCACCGCTATCAGACTGTACAACGCCACTTTGTAACTGTCTGTGAAAATACTGGTTATGTGCAATAAAAACCCCCGCGCACTTTAATCAACCACATCTACCCCACTGACTGTGAACCATATCAACCCATCTACTCCGCCCTCAGATACATTACACTTTAATATAGGCCAGTCTATAAAGTTGCTCCATTCTTTTCTTTTATTGTTTATTAATTTATACTATTTATGTATCTACTTATTTATTTACTTATATAATATATATGTACGTGTGTATGTTTGTATTTGTATCTATTTTTGCACCCCCTACTGATGGTACCTCAAGAGCCTGTAACAGTGAATTTCTCCATTGTGAGATTAATAAAGCTGTATCTTATCTTATCTTATCTTTCCCTTCATTCTTGCTGACACTCTCCTATCGCACATCACACCGGACACTTTTCTCCAACCATTCCAGCCTGCCTGCACACGCTTCTTCACCTCTTTTCCACACTCTCCATTGCTCTGGATTGTTGAGCCTAAGTACTTAAAATCCTCCACCTTCGTTATCTCTGCTCCCTGTAACATCACCGTTCCTCCTGGGTCCTTCTCATTCACACACATGTATTCTGATTTTCTGAGGCTAACCTTCATTCCTCTCCTTTCCAGGGCATACCTCCACCTCTCTAGATTTTCCTGCACTTGTTCTCTGCTCTCACTACAGATCCCAATGTCATCTGCAAACATCATAGTCCATGGAGATTCTTGTCTAACCTCGTCTGTCAGCCTGTCCATCACCATAGCAAACAAGAAGGGGCTCAGAGCTGACCCTTGATGCAGTCCCACCTCCACCTTGAATTCGTTGATCACACCGACAGCACACCTCACCACTGTCTTACATCTCTCATACATGTCCTGCACCACTCTAACATACTTCTCTGCCACTCCAGACTTCCTCATGCAATACCACAGTTCTTCTCTTGGCACCCTGTCATATGCTTTTTCCAGATCCACAAAGGCACAATGTAGCTCTCTCTGACCTTCTCTGTACTTCTCTATTAACATCCTCAAAGCAAACACTGCTTCTGTGGTGCTCTTTCTTGGCATGAAACCAAACTGTTGTTCACAAATGCTGACCTCTGCCCTTAGTCTAGCTTCCACTATTCTTTCCCATAACTTCATCGTATGGCTCATCAACTTTATCCCTCTGTAGTTGCCGCAACTCTGCACGTCTCCCTTGTTCTTAAAAATTGGCACCAGCACACTTCTTCTCCACTCCTCCGGCATCTGCTCACTCTCTAGTACCTTGTTGAATGTTCTTGTCAGAAAATCTACTGCTACCTCTCCTAGACACTTCCATACCTCCACAGGTATATCATCAGGACCAACTGCCTTTCCATTCTTCATCCTCTTCAGTGCCCTTCTCACTTCACCCTTACTGATCTTTGCTACATCCTGCTCCTCAATGGTCACCTCTTCTACTCTTTTTTCTCTCTCATTTTCCTCATTCATCAGCTCTTCAAAGTACTCTTTCCATCTTCCCAGCACACTTCTGTCATCAGTCAATACATTTCCCTCTCTGTCCTTTATCATTCTAACTTGCTGCACGTCCTTCCCATCTCTATTTCTCTGCTGTGCCAACCTGTATAGATCATTTTCTCCCTCTTTACTATCCAACCTATCATACAAGTCATCATACGCCCTCTGTTTGGCCTTAACCACTGCTACTTTCGCCTTACGCTGTGTCTCCCTGTACTCCTGTTTACTCTCTTCAGTCCTCTCAATGTCCCACTTTTTCTTAGCTAACCTCTTCCTTTGTACACACTTCTGCACTTCCTCATTCCACCACCAAGTCTCCTTATCTACTTTCCTTCCAGAGGACACACCAAGTACTCTCCTACCGGTCTCCCTGATCACATTTGCTGTGGTTGTCCAGTCATTTGGAAGCACTTCCTGGCCACCCAAAGCCTGTTTCAACTCCTCCTTGAAGACAACACGACACTCTTCCTTTTTCAGCTTCCACCACTTTGTCTTCTGCTCTGCCTTTGCCTTTTTCACCTTTCTCACCATCAGAGTCATCCTGCACACCACCATCCTATGCTGTTTGGCAACACTCTCACCCACTATGACTTTGCAGTCACTGACTTCCTTCAAATTACATCGCCTGCACAAGATGTAGTCTACCTGTGTGCTCCTACCTCCGCTTTTATAAGTCACCCTATGCTCCTGTTTCTTCTGGAAGAAAGCCTTCACCACAGCCATTTCCATCCTTTTTGCAAAATCTATCAACATCTGTCCTTCTGCGTTCCTGTCCTGGATACCAAACCTGCCCATCACTTCCTCGTCCCCTCTGTTGCCTGCACCAACATGTCCATTGAAGTCTGCACCAATGACCACTCTTTCACCTCTGGCGGTACTCTGCATCACTTCATCTAAGTCACTCCAGAATCTCTCCTTCTCTTCTAGCTCACATCCTGCCTGTGGGGCATAAGCACTAACAACATTGAGCATTACACCTTCAGTTTCTAACTTGAGACTCATCACTCTATCATCTATATTGACACTCTTTTCACTTTTAGAACATTCCTGACAAACTCCTCCTTCAAGATGACTCAGACTCCATTTCTCTTCCCATCCACACCGTGATAAAATAGCTTAAACCCTGCTCCTAAGCTTTTAGCTTTGCTACCTTTCCACCTGGTCTCCTGAACACACAGTATGTCCACCTTCCTCCTCTGCATCATGTCAGCCAGCTCTCTACCTTTTCTTTGCATAGTTCCAACATTCAAAGTCCCCACTCTCAGTCCTCGACTCACGCCTTTCCTCTTCTCTCTCTGCCTACGGACACGCCTCCCACCTCTCCTTCTTCGACGTCTTCGACCAACAGTAGTCCAATTTCCATCAGCACCCTGTTGATTGACAGCACTGATGGCGGTCGTTGTTGATAACTGTTTGGCATTGGTTTTACGTCGGATGCCCTTCCTGACACAACCCTCTGCATTTCTCCGGGCTTGGGATCGGCATGAGGGGGAGAGACACTGGTTAGTGCCCCCCCCCCACCTCATGGCTGCATTGCGGGTTAATAACAGATGACTAATAAAATATGTTCCACACATGTAGGAGGGTCATTTTCAAAAAGACTTCAGTAGTGGCCCGTACGGGGATCGAACCCGCGACCTTGGCGTTATTAGCACCACGCTCTAACCAACTGAGCTAACCGGCCTGAACTGCTTAGTAGGAAATCTCAATTGTATTAATAACTTATTTTATGTTCTTTATATTAATGAAATAATTAGGTTTTTGTTTGTGTTGTGGTGGTTTTGTGGTGAACACGACGGGTTAATCCGAAGGTCAGCGGTTCCATCTCCACTGTTCACAAGTATAGGGACGGTGACGTAGTTGAAAACATCTTTACCAATCACAGCATTGCAACTCAACTCAACTCAACGGCATTGCACCCGGATGTGTAATCAGTCAGAATATCAGCCTCTCAACTGTCAATTCAAAAGTAACGACACGAGTCCGTGGTGTCGTCGCCGTCGCCATCCCCGCCCCTTTCGCCACGCCCCATGCGGTTTCAGGAAAATATTTGAATGAGAATGCTAATGCATATGTTTGAATACACAACTTGTTAGAATTACTTTAATAAAATACTTTTTGTCTGCAATGGCCTGGCGAGCTGTCCAGAGTGTATAGTCTGCCTTTGCCCAGCGTTGGCTGAGATGGGCTCCTAGCCTCAGCGACTCTAACTAGGATTAGAAAAATGAAGAAAGAAAACGAATCTTGATTGAATGATATAATTTTATTTATTATAAATTTATAGAGTTAATTCTAACAACAACAGTAATAATAATAATAATAATAATAATAATAATAATTAATAATAATGATAATACAGTATAATCAGGTACATAGCCACAAGATATAATTATTACTATTACTACTATCTGGGATATATTAGCCCCAGTTATAATAATCATCATCATCATCATCGTCATCATTATTAGTAGAACGTAGTAGTACAGTTATAGTACAGTATTACCCGGGATGTACAAGTCCCAGTCCTGCCTTCTCCTCTTCTATGTGTTTATAGTAACGGAAGATGGCAGTAATGAGACAGCAAAGACGTCTCATTGGTCCTGGGTATGAAGTGACTTGAGGAAATAACCCTGTGTGGTTTAATTTTCTGAATTAGTGAGGAGATATACTACTGATGCTGCACCTGACTATCACTATATAATTTGCTTTTCAAATGTCAGCAGAATTACTGATTTCCTGATGCACTGATACAAGCACAGCATGCTACAGGTCTGCTGAGAAATGATCCTGTACTAGTTTGGACAGATCCCACTTTAACATAGAGCCACCTTCTACTTTTACTTTTCATTCAGAAAGCAGATGAGAAACAATAAGCACAAAAGAGCTGGAGCTATAATGACCACAGAACAAACCACAGTGATACAGAATCATCTGAGTGCAAAAACTAAAAAAAATGTATTCTGTGCATTCAAAGCTCATATCGGTTATGAAATAATGTGATGGTAGAAAACATATTGACTATATTTAGAAAATATATATTAAAATAACACATATTCAAACACTTTATGTACAAACAAAAATGACTGAACTAAACATGAACAGAATATTTTTAAGATGCACTTGCATGCAATTCTTAATTATTTAGTTTAAAAAATATATAAAATAACAAAAAGACATGCAATTTTAGTACAGAGCTTGTATTTTTTCTTTTCTTTTTTTTTTTTGTGTGTGCAACAAAAACCACAAACTGATGGTCTGAATAAACCTCAGCTTCAGCTGTTATCCAGGGTTAGCTCAATTCCTACATGGTAAAGGAAGTACCATTTTCATTCCCTGAGCTGTCTACAGACCTTCGAGAAGATAAGTATGCCTCAGAGGTGACTCGTGACATGCGGCGAGCCCCAATGTAGTTCTTTCCAAGGCACCAGAGGTCCTCCATGACTCTGCGGAAGTGGTTTCTGAATTTGACACCAATGAAGGCATAAAGCAGTGGGTTGAGGCAGCAGTGCAGGTAGGCCAGGCTTTCGGTAATGAGTAGCAGCAGTTGTATGTTTTTTACCTGGCTGCACTCTGTGTTGGAGAACATGTAATTCATGTCATAAATCAGTGTTGCATTATAGGGTAGATGGCAGATAATGAAGACAAGCACCACGGTCAACACCACACGCACAGCCTTGTGCCTTTGGAAGTTCTTGGCACGCAGAAGTGTGAACAACACACTGGAGTAGCAGAAGCCCATGATCAGCAATGGTAGGCAAAACCCCACGATCACCTGGCAGCTTGGGACCAGTTTCTTGATATGTATTGCGGTGTTGTTGCTCTTGAAGCGAAAGAAGCACACATGTTGCTTTTCTTCGGGTTTGATCATGGGAATTGGACTGAGGTAAGCGTCAGTGCTGTTAGAAATTTCATTCGAAAATGCGGGGAAAAACATGGTGAAGTCTTCATTGACCACGTAGCGCTGGTAGAAGATGAAGGTGGGCAAGGTCAGGAACAAGGCCACAAGCCAGACAACTCCACAGATTATGTAACTGTAGACCAGCATGCTTGAACGGAATCTGAAAGAGCGTCGAGCTTGTACAATCGCTAAGTAGCGATCTATACTGATGCAAGCCAACAGCAGGATGCCACTGTACAAGTTGATGCTGTAGACACCACGTAGCAGCTTGCAGGACCAATCCCCAAAAGTCCAGTCATTCTGCTCACTGAAGATGATCAGTGGAAGAGCAACTACAAACAGGACATCTGCTATAGCCACGTTTAGTAGGTAGACATCTGTCATGGACTTGGTGCGCTTGTAAAAAGCATATGTAAGAATCACCAGGACATTGCCAATGAAACCTACAATGCAAATAAGTGAGTGCACGTAGACCTGGAGATAATACTGAACATTCTGGTTGACTGAATCATTCATGTCACATAGACCGCTATCATCCTCATAGGTATAGGTGTCCATCTTCATCTCTTGACACTGTGGGGGGAGGAAATGAGAACAGTTTACTTAAGTATGACTGTTTTCGAGTATTCTATATGGAACAAAAACTCAACTGGCATCCCATATGCATCTGTCCATGCCCACATTATCACTAACTTCAAGTTAACGGACACCACAATAAATACAAGAAGTTTGTCACGTTTCCCTATTAGTGCAAAAGAGTTAGTGCAAAATCACAAGTTTAGATGACTTTAAGAACTGACAAAAACACATAAATAGAATCTTTGCGGCAACATGGAGCACAAATTTGTTGAACCGCGAGTTAAACAAACAGGACACGCGATACAAGTGAACACAGAAATCAATTCATGAAATGCAGTGAACAGAAAACTTTGTGTTAACATCTTTTTTTTTTTTCGTGCTCTTCAGAAAAAATTTGGGAAACACAGAAGAGACTTCTTTATTTCTTCCTTATAGGAGCACATGTAAGACGTTTTGGAGACAAAGTCAGAGAGGCTAGATTGAGATGGTTTGGACATGTACAGAGGAGGGATAATGAGTATATTGGTAGTAGGATGCTGAGGTTGGAAGTACCAGGCAGAAGGCCGAGAGGAAGACCAAAGAGACGATTCATGGACGTGGTGAAGGAGGACATGAAGGCAGTTGGTGTAAGAGAAGAAGATGCAGAGGATAGGGTGAGATGGAGGCAGATGATTCGCTGTGGCGACCCCTGACGCGAACAGCCGAAAGGAAGAGAAGAAAAGAAGAAGGAGCACCACTACTCTCAAAACATCAGGTCAGCCTCAGACATCTATCACTAGAGATACCTATCAATGGACATATCTTTTGGGAGGTCTGCCTTAAGGCAGTGCTTAAGTCTTTGTACCCTGTCTGGACACCCCCCCCCCCTTCCCCACAAAAAAACGTTCTGACACACTATATAGTGTACTGGATTGCTGATCCCAAGGTTGGGGGTTTGAGTCCCCATAGCGTTGTCACTACCCCCCCAGTGCAGTTAACTGGGTTATCAAAGGCTGGCCATGTCTCTCATCATCTATGGTGTGAGGCATGTAAAAGAACAATTACTGACTTTCGTAAAGAGTAGCTGCATAGCTGTCCGCGTGTTTCGGTCCCTTGCTAAAAGGGTTGTCAGGAAGGGCATCCGACGTAAAAAACCTATTCCAAATCAAACGTGCAAATCATTCGCTGTGGCGACTCCCGAGAAAAGAAATCTGCATGGCATTGTTGCTTCAGTTGGTCATGTTGAGGCTCAGCAACATTAACATGACATTAAAAGACTGTTGACAGATGACCTGAATTCATCGAATGAGTATGACATCACGTCAATTAACTTTTTCTTTCTTGATGGCTTAAGTGTGTGGAAGTTTCTGGAATCTGCTGGAGAAGATTTTATGGAGTGGTTCAATTTTCCCCCCTCATCAATTCAAGATGTTGAAATGAGCCCAAAATCGGAAGGAAATAAATGTTATGGTTTCATTCTGTAAGCGAGGCTCATAGCAACAAGCTTCAACACATCCTGAAAACGTCTAATAGGGTTTAGGTCAGGACTATGGGGTGCCAATACATATGTGAAACCGATTCCTCATGCTCCCTGAACCATTGTTGAATTATTTCAGTTTACATTTTATACCTGTACCGTTAGAGAAGACAAAGTCCATTGATGTGATAACATGATCATTCAGAAGGCGAAATACACTCCATAAAAATTTTGAGTGCAATTTTTTTTTTTTTTGGGTTGGACAATGTAATATTCAATAATTTACAAATAAGGCATTAGAACTAAGGGTCTTAATGGGGATTAGTTCAAGAACAACCCAACTGTCAGATCACTAATCATAATGCCAACTGTTTCTCTGACCCTTATCCCAATAACTAACTCGCACAGTTATAAATACGGTGAACACAGCTGGCTGCTCGCCCCAAAAATTCCTGCTCAAATTATGCACCACATATGTAGTTCCATATTCACACACAAACACTCAAAGTCAAAAACCACATACTCAAGATGAAAAATCTGACGGTTTAATGTTGCTTTGAAGCAAGATGTCATTTTTCATAATGAAGCAGAGGAAATTTGCAGGAATCAGGTCATGAATACCATCTAAAGGCCATCAAGAATCGTGAGTTCAGTAACGATGTCGCATTTCTAGAGTTTAAGAGCTGCCAGGAACCAGTGAACCAGAATTCACAAACCACAGGACTGTACAAATCAGTTTGTTTTTCAGCACTGCGTTATTTTAATTTTTTAAAAAATAGTTTCAATTATGGTAAAACACACAAAAAGAAGGAAAAAAAGCACAAAAGTTATTTAAAAAAACCTAACAAACAAAAAACCCAAACATGAACTGAAACCTGAACTGAAAAAGAACCCTCTCAAAAAAAAAAAAAAAAAAAAATATATATTTTTTTTTGTTGTTGTTATATTCTAAAGCCTGACATTTAAGTAATGTTACATTTAAGATCCTGTTTTATGAATATCAACTAAATTAGGTTCGTGTAAGCTTGCCATAAACGCAACCTTTTTTGAATTTTCCATTCACCATTCATTCATTTTCTGAACCGTTTAATCCTAATTAGGGTCATGGGGAGGCTGGTGCCTATCGCAGCCGACTTTGGTCGATGGCAGAGTACACACTGTACAGCTCGCCATGCCATCGCCACACAGAAACGCACTGACGGCTACCGCAGCTACTCTTTACAAAGTCAGCGATGTTTTTTTTTGCAGATTCTCACCATGGACAGTGGGAGACATGGCCGGCCTTTGATAACACAATTAGTTGCACTGGGGGGGGGGGGACACAACCTTTTGAGATGGGGCTTGAACCTCTGATCTTGGGATTAATAAACGTACGGAACTAATAAAACCGGAGAAATTATTATACAGCGCAAATCATATAGTTAGTTTAATTTTAAATGGCAACACAGACACCTTACAAACAAACAACAACAACAACAAAAACCCAAATCAACCAACACACAACAAAAAAATTTGGTATTAATTAAATTAGCAATAATAAATGAATAAAATTTTCAAAAGCAAATTCTAGTTTTAATATCAACACACACCCAATTTCTCCTTCTAAAAATATCAATATAGATAATTCTTTTTAAATGAAATAGTTGTGTAACACATTTTTTAAGCAATGAGTTTGTTGACAAAGTTAAAACCTATAAATAAATAAAAAGGAAATAAACTACAACTGACTGTAAATCTTAACAAGACTTCAGCAGATCTGTTGTAAAAAAGAAAAAAAAAAGAAAGAAAAAAGCGACAAAAGTTAAAGTTCAAAGGAAACAAATATACCTACCAGTCTTGTCAAATACCTGCTTCACAGACGTGAGTGCTGTGTGAGTGTACGATCGACACCGTGTGCATGTGCATACGCGAATGAGGTGGAGTCTCTGATATAATCTGAAATGCTTTTATATGTGTTGTCTGATGTCTTGTCTGATAAGAGCAGTGCATTGTGGTTTATAAAAATAGTGGAAAACACAGCGATTTGGGTTGAATTTACAGATTTGATGTTTAATACAGTGAAAATCTACAACATTCAAGTGTAAATAGTGTCAAAATCTCACAATAACCCACAGAAAAAAGAAGGAACTTGACAGAATAATAAAGCTTTAATAGGAATTGTTGTCATGTCATTAACACAGTTACATACATAAATACACAAAAAGAGGATCAGACGTCTGCTTGTCATGCCACATCTTCCATGTAATCCGCCGCCTGACTCATCTGGGACACGCTCACGTCCTGGGTGATCTCTTCCAGCTGGAGAAAAGACAAAGTAGAGTCATGAATGAAGTCTTTATGTACTCAATGTTTGATATCTGTTGTGCTGCTAAAGAGCCACAACATGCAAAATAAATGAATAAATAAATAAATAAATAAAGAAGTTATGTTCTTGCAGGAGTCAGGTTGAAATTTTTCCACCACTTAAAAAAATCTAACTCATTTCCCTCCATTTTAAACCTGTTTGAACAATGTTCTCTTCCTGCATCTCGTATTATACCCTGCACTGCATCTTATCAAAAACCACAATTTAATGCCATGTGAAGGAGAATCATCACGAGTTACCCTGTCACTGAGATCTGGTCCCTCGACAGACGCCTCTTCAATCTCCTCACTGATGCTCAGCTCACTCTTAGAGTTATGACTGAGGGACGAGAGGGGGGATGAGTGCAAACAACAATAACAACAACAAGAGGGAAACGTTTTTGATGGGGTTATCTACAGTATTAGTCACACATTTTTAAAACAACAATTTGTGTTGTACAACGACCGATACACACAGAAGTTTGTTTAATTCAAGTTTACTACTGTATCAGGAAAAAGACCGATGCCAGGAAATGCTGATCTACAAAAACATAAATGTTCAAATGGTATGACAGCCTGAAGTGCATCATTTTCCATTTGCGCCAACCCTAATGTGCTTTATTCCTTTTATACTACAGCAAATTGACAATGATTAAAAACTTATTAGTTTCTAAACAAACGTGAGTTTTAATGGTACTTTTAACGTCAGTTTTAATGCTAGTTGGGCGATTCCACAATTTCAGTCTCAAATGGGTGCAACTCAATAAAGATTGGAATCATATCAAACTGTGTCCCTTGTTTATTTTCTGGCTAAAATATTGTAGCAACATTTAGGAGAAACAACGAAGATAATCTTACACCACTAAACTACTCCATAAGAGAAAAGTTTTTCAAATGCAGTCCCCAAAAATTATGGCTGTCATGATGGTACATGAATAAACCCAGATTGTGTTGCAGTAATTTTTTTTTTTTTTTTACTTTCTCCGTATTATCATCTTCTGGGGGAGTGTTATGTGCGTGAGATGCTTACCACACCGTGGTTACGTTTGAAATGTCCTTTTCTAGTTTATTCAAGTTTAAAATGTTCACTAATGTACGGCACCCTGTCCATCAAAGTAGTTATGTACATTAAACCTGCTGCACCAAGAAACAGAAATAATTTTCTCTCTCCAAAGTAAGTGAAAAAGTAATTGAAAAAGATATAGAATAACCACCTCCCGCAGAGTTTACAACCATTGATGTACATCATTGATAGGTTGATGAAAACCCAAGATAAGGGTTTTTCTTTTTAAGAACTTATTGTCCTGAGATTTTGGCGAAGCCAAAGTTGATTTTGTTACCATAGTTCTCAGTATTTGTTCCCTCGCTAACCATTTCCCCCCAGAAACCACATTTCTTTCAATATCAACTTGTGTTAATCATTAACCCTTGATTACCTTGCGTGTAAATCATTAACTGGTTATAGGGGAAATCACATGCTTGCACTATTTACTTTAAAACTGACATTAAACAAAAACCTGAGTGTTGAATGACCCTGAATGTAGAAAAAAATTTCTAGTGTAATAATGGTGGCTTTAATTAAATGGTATTCATACATGATTTCTCTCTATAATCAGCGCTAAAGTTAAATTATTATTATTATTATTATTATGAACATTGAGGCAATGCCTAAAAGCTCCAAAAATGCTTGTATTTATTATTAAGAAAGGAAAAGGTCATAATATAACTTACTGTCCTATCAATGGTGTTTAATAACATGTTTCTGCTCAAGAAGAAAAACCATCAACAAGATGGTCAGTGATGGTCTAGTGGTATAAGCCGCTGGATCACTGATCCTAAGCTTGGCGGTTCAAGTCCCCACTCTCCACAGGGCTGTCACTGCCCCCCCAGTGCAGCTAACTGTGTTATCAAAGGCGGGCCATGTCTCTCACTGTCTATGGTGAGAGGTTCATGTAAAAGAACCATTGCTGACTTTCGTAAAAAGAGTAGCTGCAAAGCCGTCAGCGTGTTTCTGTCCCTTGTTAAAAAGTGTTGTGTGAGGAAGGGCATCCGATATAAAAACCTATTCCAAATCAAAACATGCGAATCATTCGCTGCCCAACCCCCTTGTAGGGGAAGAAAGGACTCTAAACGCATGATGATGATGAAGAAGACAAGAAAATTCGACTGAGATCTACTGTCAGAGGAATCTTTAAGAAGTTTAAAACAACCGGAACAGTGGTAAACAAGCCTGGACGAGGACGCAAAGTTATTTGGCCACCATGCACAGTGATAGGATGGTATGAGAAACAAAAAGTTATCTAAAGCTCACTGTTAAAAAAAAAGCACAACAAATGGCAGTATCTTGGGATCACAAAATCTCCAAAACAACCTTCAGGCGTCATCTACATGCCAACAAGCTGTTTGGGAGGCAGGCACGGAAAAACCTTTTCTTGTTCACGATTATAAACACAAACGTCTGGAGTTCACTCAGCGGTACTGGGACTTCAACTGGGACCGTGGAGCTTTTCCACAACAAACACTCTAAGTGCGTCTGCCACAACACAAAATATGAGCCCACTGTGAAGTATGAGGGAGGATCGGTGATGCTGTGGGCCTGTTTCTCTTCCAGAGGCCCTCAGAAACTTGTTAGGGTGCATGGCATCATCAACACTTTGAAATACCAGGACAACTTAAATCAAAATCTGGTGACCTCTGCCCAATGACTGAAAATGTGTCGTCACTGAGTCTTTCAACAAGATAATGAGCCGAAACATGTGACCAAATCTATACAGAAATGGTTCAGCAGACACAGAATCAAACTCCTCCCATCGCCATCTCAGTCTCCAGACCTCAACCTCATTGAAAACCTGTGGAGTGAGATGAAGAGGAGCGTGCAGAGGAGAGGACCAGGTCACTGGATGACTTAGAGATCGTGCAGAGAGGAACGGTCCAAGATCTCTCTTTCTGTATTCTCCCATCTCGTGAAACATTATAGGAGAGAATAGGTGCAAAAGGGGATTGTACACAGTATTGACATCAGGGGTATAATAACTGTGGCACATATGATTTGATGTAAAAGAACTATTTCTTAATGTGGGAATTTTTCCCCACTGAATAAATGCACTTGAATTTTTCCCCACTGAATAGATGCACTTGAATTTTTCCCCACTGAATAGATGCACTTGAATTAATGGATGGATTGTCCTTCTGTTTCTCTCCATTGTGACCTTATATTATTTGGGGAGGGCGACGACCCACAGAATCTATTACAATAAAATAAACACATTTTAACAAGGGGTGCCCAAAATTATGGAGGGCAGTTAATAGAAGTTTGTAAAATTATTAATAATGAAAAGGAATTGTTTGAAAATTGCCAATATTTTAATATTCAACACATGTCTCAGACTAAATGAATGAAACATTCTTTTCGTTGAATTACACTAAATTTTTAAACAGTTTCTGTTTTTACCTTTTGCATGAACCACGCTGAAGATACTAAGGTGTGCCTTTTTTGATACACAGGAAATTGTGTATGTTTGTGGTTATTAGCTTTCATGTAAGATACTGTATATATATATATATACAGTAAATTGAAAGTTCATGGAAAGTTCTTGTCTGTGTAAATGTAATGGTTATCGTAATATTACTTTACTTTAGTACAATTTCCGTAACCCTTTAAATGTATAGTATTATATAATTATTGTCTAATAGTCTAAAACGGAAATTGTACTAAAGTAAAGTAATATTACGATAACCATTACATTTACACAGACAAAAACTTTCCATGAGAGATTACTAAAATTATACTAAAATGGGACAGGTGGATCGACCACACGTAATCACGGTCCGTTCACATGTTACTGGGACTTGGACTTGAATGCTCTGTCTGACTTGAAGATGAAGTTGAATTTCTAATTATCTAATTAGATCGCAACGCTAGACCTATTGGAAAGCTCCTGTCTATGTAAATATAATGACTAGAGGAAATGAGAGCTTCCAGAAATTGTATGAAAGTAAAGTAATATTATGATAATTAGGAGCCTTAATTTGCATTAATTGTCTAATTCTCTTTGTACGACTTCATCCTCATGCTAGACAAAGCATGTGTGTCTGAGCACCCAGAACACGTGAAAGGTCAGTAAATGGATCCACCAGTCATTTTAAATCACACCACACCACTTAATGTTAACAATTGGTTCTACTTTGCGCTCTCATGGTAGAAATATCAGAAGATACACTGTACAGAGCAAAATGAACTTAACCTGTTAAAGTCATCGTCGTACTCAAGTTCTTCATCTGCTGAAACAATGAAAGATGGGATCAGATAATGGAACACGATAAACAAAGTGGAAATTCCTAAAAATATGACACCCTAAAGATATAAGAAATAAACTAGTGGTGTTACCCTCACCAAGTAGAGAGGATCCAGTTTTCTCCTTTAGGGTTTTAAAATCCTGAGGACCTTTTTCTTTTGACTCTGAGGTGCAGAAGATGAGGGGGAGGGGGGTGGGAGAACATTAAAAACCACGCTCTCTCTGAGGCAGGAAATGTGATCAAGATTCCCACAGTGTGACTGAACACTCATTGTACTTTAACATGCAGCACGTTTCATGCAGACATTCTGCTGACTGATGGTGATATTTTTGGTGCTTAAAACAATTGGTCTTTGCTTCCAGCAGCCTCGTTCCTCATTCTAAACCTTAAACAGTCTGTTCTTTTCTGACAGATTCTGATACACACATACAATCACGGGGGGAAAATGAATGCGAGAATGTAGTTTCCAAAACAATGAACTTGAAAATAAATGCTTTTTCCAGTGAGAAAACGCAATACTCATACACACTATGCATTTCTAAAATTCACAAAGGTTTGATCTAAAGTTTTTTAAGTTGATTGCATATTCTTGAAAAAAGGATGTCTTGATATTTTGCCAAAACCAACTAGTAAGAACTGTGCACACACAGATTATGTGCACGCGTGCGCGCGCACATACACACACACACACACACACACACACACACACACACACACACACACACATATATCTGCCATTACATCCCATAACAGTTGTGTTCACCTTACCTGTTTGTGCTCATCATGTTTTTAATCTTATGGCTGATCAGTGTATGCTGATATCTTACATTAGTGTGTTATTTTAATTTATGTAACATATGTAACGTTTTAACAATATTAATGCTTCACCTTAATTAATTAAAAAAATGAAAATAAAACAATTAACAATACAGGGGAAACCTAACAATACTGTAAGACTACTGTCCCACCTCAAGCATTGTTATGTTAACTTCCTGCCTGATGCTAATAACACCTGCAATTTCCTCTTACTGGCTCACTTATTAAATATACTTTATATTTCTAAAATGCTACTGTTCAAGCAAACAGGGCAGAAAGAGAGACTGTAAATAAGACGGCAAGACATCATCAGCAGTTAGTTTAAGAGCAGCTTATGAAAGTCCTAAGAAACAGAAACATTAATGAAAGGCTGCAATGATGGGGATTAGTGTGTTTAGTGTTTAGTTATCTGATCAGTTGTGATCCACATCTCTGTGCACTGGCAATCATTCGATACATTAAAAAGATATATATGAAGCAGCAACTAATTCTAGACAACACAGTTTCACCCTCAATGCCATGAGGTGTGATTTGACTCGATCTGATTCTCCGTAATGTAATGGAGCCTAATTACACACTCTGCAAAATAATACGATGCTGTACAATTGAGTGTATAGAGCCCGCAGTGATTATTGGTACACTTTCTAAAGATTTCATCCTGTACACCTGTTGAGAGCTTTTGGTTTTCTCAGAATAATTCTGAAAGAAAGGTCTACAAGGGGTCCTAATAATTATTAAAGGAACTGTGGTACAGATTGCTTGTGTGCTTCCGATACAGTTTAGAGAGGTGGACTTGATCTAGATATAAAATTACTGGTCACATTCCTATATAATAAAGGGATAGAGCGCAAAATACTACTACGACCACCACTACTACAAATCTCCTTCTTTTCCTTTCGGTTTTTTCCCTTTTTCAGGGGTTGCCACAGCGAATCATCTGATTCGCATGTTTGATTTGGCTTGGGTTTTTATGTCAGATGTGAGGCCAGTGGCGTAGTGGTTAGGGTGCTGCGCTCATGATTGGGAGGTTGTGAGTTCAAATCCCACCGAGACCCTCACTGTGCTAAGACCCCTGGGCAAGGTCTCAACCACAAGTGTGCCTCTGTTCACCCAGCAGTATAAATGGGTACCAGTAAAATATACTGGGATGGTAACCTGCGATGGAGTAGCATCCCATCCAGGAGGAGTTGAACTCCTGGTTGCTTCACGCTATGGAAACCGGGGATAAGCACCGGCCTGATGAGCCACTATGGCTCGGGTGTAAAAACCCAACAGACTTTACCTTACCGACCTTTTTACATCGGATGCCCTTCCTGACACAACCTTTTAGCAAGGGACAGAACACACTGACGACTATGCAGCTACTCTTCACAAAAGTTAGCAATGGTCCTTTTACATGAACCTCTCACCATAGACAGTGAGAGACATGGCCGGCCTTTGATAACCCAGTTAGCTGCACTGGGGTGACAGGGACAACCTTATGGAGAGTGGGACTTGATCCCCAACCTTAGGATCAGAGATCCAGCGCCCTGTACCACCAGGCCACCAATGCCCATTCCACCACCACTACAAATAATAATAATAATAATAACAACAATGATCTGTCTGTGTAAAGGTGTTAGAAATGGTGCATCACGAGTTAATCTCGAATGACATGCAGTGCTCGCTTCTCTTTTAAAATCGGAGTATTGCAAACTTTTAATGCCAGTGCTGATGTGAATCTTTCAATCAATACAAGTAGTTGATTTCCAGGCGTGTATACTGTTCCGTACCGTCTTTACTGAAGGCAGGATCTTTTTGGTTGTTTTCTGCACCTTTTAACGGTGGAGTTTCTGACAGGGGCGAAAGAGTTATTCCAGTGATTGCTGAGGATCCAACTTTCCTACAGGATGTAGAGAGACAACAGACAGTTAAGAAATGCAGCATGTTTAACTAATGGGTGGGATGAATTTCTGTAACATGTGAGAAGCAGTAAGTGAACGCTTAGAGGAGAACAGAAGAGAAGAGCGGAGCCCGGCTCACCTGGGCTCAGAGTTAGTGCTGGGCTTATTCTCAGCATCTGAGAACATGTCCTCTCCATCACCCTCAGTATCACTGCCTATAGCAGACAGACTGAGGCCAGACAGAGCACACACACCCATGCACACAGACCACACATACAAACACACGCATGTACAGGAAGAGTAAAAAAAAAACATTTGAGATTAAAAGGTTGCAAAAAAAAAAAAAAAAAAAAAAAAAAAAAAAAAAAAGTGCAGAAGGAGAGGAAATGGGTGGGATTAAAAAAAGAAATGTCATCAGGAAGCTTGTGTACTTTATATAATTCATTCAAACAACACACCCTTTTACAAAAATCACAGAGATTTATAATGCAGTAATGACGAGTCCATGGCACCAAAGGGCTAGAGAGCCTGGTTATGCACCCACGGGTAAGATGGCTGCAGTGGGCTAGAATGGCAGAGTGATCACTCCATGCACACTCACTCATTCAGGCTAGTACCCCTCCTCATTTTGGAGAAGGACGGCCCTGCCAGGCTCTCCTCCCTCTGCGCGTGTTGGCTCCTTACAGGACCAGGGGAGAAAGCAGTGACAGACGACAGGCAGCGACAGAAGGGGAGAAACATGTAAAAAGGGAGAAACAAAGAGGAAAAGGAAGGACGAGGTTGAGTACAAAACAGAGCTGCAGTACAAAAAGCGCAAAAGGGCTGACAGGAACGTTGATGGGGGAAAAAATCCGGCATATAACTCAGAGGCAGCTATTGAAAGCAACGGAGGCACCCCGAGAATAAAGGAAACACTTACTCTTTTTGACTCAAGCTCTTTTCAGAAAGTCTCAGCCCTGTGTACGGTTTATCTGTGGAGGGTAAACTACTGTCCCCCAATGCAGTGACGCCACATTAAAAGAGAAGATGTACGAAAGAAAGGCGTGTTAAATACGGTAACACTTGATTAATATGAAGATTTAAAATACATGCAATACTTATTATAAAATACAAATTTTCTTAAACAAATAAAAGTATTTTAAAAGATACACTACTACATGGAATAACGGCCATCACATGAATTTTTTTCCTCACATCACCTTAAAAGCAAAGTGTGTTTCAACGACCTGAGCCCTCTAACATGCTGCTGATAAGGAACCTATTGTACACTCAGTACTGTACCTTCAAATGATAATTCAGTCCAAATAACTACTCTTACCAGCCATAGGTCTTCTGAGGTTTCGGAAGAGGATCGTCGAAGAAGGAGTCACCTTCCTCATCATCATCCTCCAGGCCGAAATCCAGAGGTCTCCTCAAGGCTGAGAGCTCATGCCTGTTGGTTATAAATCCATCACTGGGTACAGCGGCTCTGCTTTTTTGGGTTATCAGGGACTCATTGTGACTTGGTTGCTCTCCAGCCTAGGATTGAGGTACCATAGTAACATCACCATCACTGTACAATTCACATTTCATTCATATCTTAAAATGGCTGGTTAGAAATGTTAGCTGTGTTGAAATTTGAAACAAACACATTCAGACGGACAGACATTTTATTCAGTATAAGGCAACTGGCCCAGAACACACACACACACACACACACTATATATATATATATATATATATATATATATATATATATATATATATATATATATATATATATATATATATATATATATATATATATATATATTATATATGAATAGGCCCTTGAGTTTTGCACTCACGGTTTGGGTATTCACGGACTGCCGAGCAACTGACACGTCACTCAAATTCAGCCAATGGTTGTCCTCGTTCCTGCTGATTGGTTGAGATGATGTAACGCCCCTTTTTCCTCATTCGCGCACAAGTTTTCAATAAGCCTCTTTTTTTTAGTGTTTTAATTACCATTTAAGCTCTATGGTGCCACTCAAACACTGCGTCTTCTCTGGCTAAGCGCTAGAAAAGGTAATGACGTTGGATGTCTCTTCTGAAGAAATAAGACTTTCTCCTGAAGAAACGACAGTTTCCTTAGAAGTGCCTGAAGAGAAATAACCATCTGAAAGCATCTAGTATTAAAGTCTTTTTCAATCATTATTTCAGTACAGTACCTAAGTTAATTTTTAGAATATTTGTGTGTGATTTTATGTACTGTGGTGTAGCATGTTTATCGTTTTATTTTGTTGATCCAATTTATTACATTTCATGTTCTTTTTGTTATGGTCTCTTTTGGGGGGACTTTGATTTTGACGGCTGTGTTCTCTAACTCTCCGCTCCGGCTGAGGGGCGTGGCTGAGCTGCTCCGTGGCTTCCAAACATTAACTGAGGCACTGTACTGGAATAATAATTGAAAAAGACTATAATACTACAGCTTTACAACAACAGTTCAGATGATTATCTTCAGGCACTTCAGAGGAAACTGTCATTTCTTCAGGAGAAAGTCTTATTTCTTCAGAAGAGACGGCACTTAGCCGGCGTTTTGAGTGGCATCATAGAGCTTAACTGGATAATATATTATACATACAAAATGAAAACATATACATATGTATGTATACACACACACACACACACACACACATATATATATATATATATAAAGTATGCTGTATAATATTTATATATTTTATTAATAAATATCACAGTACAAAATTAAATGGTTTTTCTTAATCATTACTATATTTTACTCCATTAATACTGTATTAATGAGTAAGACTGTCTACAGAATGTGTTTAAGAAGCATATTTCAGCAATAGATACATAGTATTTTACTTCCGGTTACTCATTCGGGCATGTAATATGATACATGGGGTTTTACTTCCAGGTACAAAATTGCGGATTATCTTCATTCGCGGGAGGGGCCGGAACCAAACCTCCGCGAATATCGAGGGCCTACTGTGTGTGTGTGTGTGTGTGTATATATATATATATATATATATATATATATATATATATATATAGCATTAGTTTGCAAGAGTACTTCCCTGATTAAATAACACATTCAGCACCACCTTTCTTAAGCAGGATCACCATCGAGGCTAGAACACATGACTAACTTGAATAAGCAGGTGTGTTTTGAATCAGGAGTGAATATTAATTTATTTAAGTTATTTGAAGATGTTTCCCTTTTTTAAATGGTGGAGAAATTGATGGTTCACATGGGTGATTTTTTATCATAATTTAAGAGCCAGGGATGCCATCGACAGTAAAATCCAGCAGCTGTTCTGACATCACCTTTAAACAACAAGTTTAATAATGAGGAAGAGGAAATGAGTGCAATGGGATGAAATGTGGCTTTCATGCAGCATGTTATAGTTCAGACGGGATATGTCTTCATCAAGATGATATTTAATACATCTTGATCAATTGCAAATAATCTGATAAGTTCTAAGAGTTATTATACATAAAATATATGGGGCAGCCATGGTCGCTTATTTAGAGATGCTGGTTTGGAGAAAAAAAGTTACCGGTCTGATTCCTGAACCAGCAAATATAATGTGTGGTGATGGAGGAGTGAGCAGCAGCCTCTATATCTTCATGGGAGAAGTGCAACAAGGCACCTCATCCCGAACTGCTCTCCGGGCGCTGCAATGTGTGGCAGCTGACTGCTCCAACTGTGTGCTCACTTTGAAAGCGTGAAACGCAGAAGCTAAATTTCCCTTTTTGTATTAATACAGTATAATCAAAAACTGAATGAATAATAATGAAAGACTCTACTAACACGATACGACATCTCATCTCTACTGAACGCAATTCGGGACATCCGTTTTAACTCAACGTGATTCAATGTGATACACGTGTGTGTGTATGACGCTGCAAATGTTAATCTGGTACAGATAGATTGATTTTAATTTTGTGTGGTTGTTCTTAAAAACAGAACAGTTATTTTATTTAAAGGTGCACAAAATAAACAGAAAAGCATAGTGCAATGTGCTGTTGCCACTACTGCAGCAGACAGCTTTTCAGAGTTCTAAATAATAATAATAATAATAATAATAATAATAATAATAATAATAATAATGGCACAGGGTCTCCACAAATACAGTAATTATTTTACTTGATTTTACTGATTAAAGATGTGATGTTATGTATCCATGTCTATTGTGTCCCAAATTCTCCATAATTGGACTCAGAACACTTTTAAAATAAGGGTACTCGTATCATGACAAGTCAGTAAATCATAATAATTCTTGGATCAAGTTAAAGATCAAAGCGACATTTTACAAGAAATCTAATTTTGACATTTGGACTTTCACGATGACGTTAGCCAAACATTACTTGTGATGTCAGGAGCAAGAACAGTAGGCTATAAAATCGTCATTTCCAAAAGTGTCCCAGATAAAATGTTCGGCTATGAGTAACCAGCACATAATGGTGATATGAGCACATGAAAGTAATCTCTGAACTACAGTCCATTTGCTTCATCCACTTAAATGAATCTTGACCTCTATTTTTACTTTACAATTGTGTGCTGACGCGAAGGTTGATGCTGTGGACCATTCAAATCAGCATCATCCCTTGAACCTGAGGCATACACCTGATTTAGTATATACTACGCAAGAACAAAAAAAAAAGCAATCTAACAAATTTTCAATAGTTTAATTTAATATACTCGAACTATGATGGGCCCTTCAGATGAGCTCAGTGTGCTCTGCAAAGCCAACGGCACACTTACAGCCTAGTCATTTAGAGTACTACACAGAAACAAGGGTAAACCATCGTGAATATACAGTGCGCATTCAATAAAAGTTTTAGTATATTATGCACAAAAACAATACAAAATCTTACTAAAGTGATTATTTTTCCATTTTAAAGCTTGGCAATAATTACATCTCCTGTTCAAAGCAATAAACCGTGAATGCCATTAGTTTTGATTCAAGAATTATTCACTTGGGACAGTTACCATGGAGTATACTGTATACGAAAACATTTAATTAACACTATATAAATTTCTTCACCTGCAGAAATAATTGCTTCATCCTGGTAAGGACCAACGTGGACCCAGAGCTCATGCAAGGAACACTGGGCACAATGTGTAAACGCAGTGATAAAAGGATGCCCACTGAATAACCATGCAGCCCTTAAAAGCTTCTGCTGGAGCATGATTAAAACGAGGCCAGCACCTGAACATCATTGCTGATTCATTATGTTGTCATTTAAAAGTGAGCTCTCAGAGTCATGTTAAATGAGTCACTGATTAGTAAATGCTTATGTAAGTGAAACAGCTGTTATATAGCAGAGTTAAGTGCATCGTCATTTCCTGTGCTAATGGAAATGCTGTATGAACTGTAGCCATGATTTGCAGCTGTGTGATTTGAGTGGGACAGAAAAATGTTTAAAATTTGAAAAGGTTATGCATCCACATGGATTCTATCCAAGCTGCTTTTTTGTTATTTGATGAAGCTGCATGATGATGTGCTGCGAGAAGCTTCTGTAAACATTCCCACACCTGTATTTTACCTGAGGCCCAGGCGGCTCTTCCTGTGCTGCACTGGCCTTTATAAATCCCTTATATCTGGGAATCTAAATATGAAAACACATGGATCAATCTACAGCAGCACTCAGTAACCACATCTGAAGTACTGCCAGACTGAACAAAAATAGTTTTAATTAAAAGACAGGAAAAGCAAAAAAAAAAAAAACAAAACCCCAGGGTGCTGCTCATACACATTAAGGTTGCTTCATAATCTGTTCTTTCAAAATATGTCAATCATTTAACAAATTATTGAAATTAATTACAAAACAAAACCGCACTAAAGCAATCTGCTTGGATGATTATAAAGCATACATTCACATCAAGCGATAGTTAAGAAAATAAAATAAAAGCTATATGTATCTAGTCTAAAAATGTATTTCAACATTTACTAAGAAAATGACAAGATGAAAAATGCAGGGGAAATACCTTCGTGCTTTATGAGGCAAACAAAGAAAACACTTTTTTCGTTTGATACACTAAACTCAACCAACCTTCATCTTTCCACACTTTATGAATAAATATCATGTAGGATTACAGCTCTAAACTACATGGGGGTGAAAAAGAAGGTGATGCTGAAGTAACTAATTATCACATGAATAAAAACACTTAAAAAAAAAAAAAACCCATGATGATTACATTATATCCACAAAACCCTCTGGACACCAAGAGACGGAATAGAAAAAAAATTAAAATGTTAACCTTGCTGGGAGCTGATGAGCTGATCCTCTCCTCATTACGCTTACTCACAGGGTGAACTCCATCACTTACATCACTGCCGACCTACCAAAAAAAGAATGAAAGAAATTCTATGTAGAAGTACTAATAACAATAATAATAATAATAATAATAATAATAATAAACACAGTGTGTTAATATACTTGGTAATTTAGGCTCATAATTAAAGAAACTGGATACATTACTGTAATATTATTATTATTTATTCATTTTCTAAGCCACTTAATCCGAATTAGTGTTGAGGGGAGGCTGGTGTCCATCTCAGCTGACTCTGGGCGAAGGCAGGGTACACCTTGAACAGCTCGCCAGGCAACTGCAGGGCCACTCACAAAACCATTCACACTCATACCTGGGGCAATTTGGAACAACTGATTAGTTTACTTTGATTGTTTTGGATTGTTGGAGGAAACCAGCGTACCCAGAGCAAACCTTCGCAAGCATGGGGAGAATATGCCACACAGAAACGCCCGAGCTGGGAATCGAACCCAGGCCTTCTTGGTGTGAGGTGAATATGAGAACCGCTACGCCACCGTGCTGGCTATCATTATCATTATTATTACTATTATTATTATCATCATCATCGTTACCATTACATTTTTATATAATATAAAATATACTTTTTATTCTACACATGTTAATCTACTGTAATGAATTCTGTGATAACACTTTTAGTTTCCTGAACAATTTGAAGGACAAATGAACTCACCACAATTCTGCACTGAACATAAAGCTGTTTATAAAGCCCCAAAAATTCCTGAAAGTCTACAGCTAGGGATAGAAACGAGAGGAAACCTCATTAACCATACTGCAACCCACTATGTATAGCACATTCACACAAAAGTTACATTAAAACATACACGAGTACTCACAATTACTCATATCTTTGGCTTTGAGTTCATCAGCAACAAATCGTTCTAACATGCCTCTTCATTCAGCAGTGAGACAGACAAACAAGTAAAAAAGGGAAAGTGATACCTTGTATAAAAGTGTTAAAATCGAGCAGTATGAATACATTAGACAATGTCACCCATGTTATTAAGATTACATCTACATGTGAGGTTTTAGTTTTCTGACATTTCCATTTAGGTGATGGAAAACCCATAAAGACAACCATGACCACAGATGTGGTAGAAACCTCGTATTGACTGCATAATCAATAGCAATGTGTAGAAAGTACATACATTCAGTAATGCGAATTACTGACACACGGGTCAGTAATAAGATCAGATAATAAGTCCTCATTTCTCATAGCAGAATTTTTATTATGCTCCTTTCTCGACTTGTACTCTCTTACCTACTAAAACTGGGGAACAGCTCCAAGAAAACGCCAAGAACGTCATCTCTGGACAAACCACCACTCTTATCCTACAGAAATCAATAAATTCAGATTAAAATAACAGCCATTTATCACAAACAACAGAATAAAAAAAAGCTTGCACTGCATTCTAAATACATAAAGGAGCCTTTCAATGTTCAAATATTACAGTTCAGCATTACCTTGTGCCTGCTGTCAAATTTTTTTTGTGCCTCAGATATCTGATTCGAAGACAGTTCCTAAAATGAGCAACAGTCTTTTGTTATTAGACATTCTCATATGTATGGAATAAAAGACTCTGGATATGCTGTTACAATCTGGTGTTGTGTAAAAAGTATTTTTTCTTTTCATGGCACGAGATAGTGTTTTATTCTGTATATCCCAGCAACTGGATTTATTTTTGAATGAAAATAAGATAGACATATGAACTTTTTCATTGGTTCAACATTTATAGAACAGCTATAAAACCAACTGATTCCTGTTATCTTTTAAACTACAGCAGCTATAAATACTTTCCTCTTTCTTAAAGTTACAATAAAATGCATTTTTGTTTTCAGGTCACTACTAAAGAAACAAGAACGAACCAAAACGAGTGCATTGATATAAACCAGTGATTTGCCTTGCAGCTGGAACATCTGTCAGGGCTGCTGCACAATAAATTAATCAACATCTACTGACCAATCAGATTTCAGAAATCAACAGCACTACGGTATAAAACTAGCTGTAAACTAGATTCACACCTGAAGTAAACAAGGCTGTTACAAAGATTTCACTGCAACTATAACTATTATACAAGCAGAGAGTACATCGTATAGAGAATTAATAAGACGGAGGAGGATTTACACTTGATTTAGTGCAGTAGCGACACGTAAAGCCACACTGAAGTTACCAGATGCACAGAAGTAGGACAAACTTGTTTTGCAAAATGTAGCTGAACATGAAAGAATTCTTTCACACAATTCTAAACACCTTAATTTACATCCTCCTTCTTTCGTGTGACCTAAATAATATAGCTGGGGTGCAACTACATTGAGAGAAGGAAACAGAGAGCACGAAATTAATCACCTCGAAAGCGGCCACATCTTTGAGGGGCTAAAAAATTGGCACTATTACAAGACTGGATTTCATCCTGATACTACAGAGCACATGTGATTACCGTATACTGTGGGTGTATGAAATAGGCTAAACCAGGGGTTGGCAACCTTTGCCATTCAAAGAGCCATTTGGACCAGTTTTCCACATTAAAGAAAACTCTGGGAGCCACAAATCCTTTTTTGACATTTAAAATCAAATAACACTGCATATAATGTTTTCTCTCATTTTCCTTCATGTTAATATAAAACAACAATGTGTTGCATCGATTTAAATGACTGGAGAGACAAATAAATTAAATAAATTACAATTCTGCTTGCAACAAAAACATTTAGATTAAAAAAAAAAAAAAAAAATCACCAGCCTTCCCGCGACTCTAATTAGGATTAAGTGGGTCAGAAAATGAATGAATGTGTTCGAGTCCTTCTTGTATTTTTATAAAGAAAAAGAACATCTATCCCACGAAGTGAGGGACGGGGAACAGCCAGATGTGTTAACGGGTTGGGTACCTACCTCACCATCCCTTCATGGGATCTTTTAAAATTTTACTTTATTCATTATATTTGTTGTTTTGTCATAGTTTTAATTTACAAAAACACAGCAACACAGAAAAGTATATGAAGACTTATTTTAAGAAGGAGCCCGCTCACAACATTCTTTTAAATAATATTAATGCTTAATGCTGCACTGGCCGAACCATTCTCAGAGTGGAGACTGAACCACACCCAGTCTTTTATTTTGTCACTGGGAGGACAGTTATTTAACTCGGAGATTGCTGTGTATAAACAAATCTCATTCACTGTCTTACTTCAGCTATGATTTCCGTTTCTGGATTACAAACCCCGGCAGCAGAAAAAAATCTCTCGCTCGCCGCACTGCTGCTTCCCATAAGTTCTTTTCGGGCTCTTTTATATTTATTTGGTGTAGACAGGGTGATTGTGTGTGTTCTTGTGGACACACACACAAAATCACCCCGCCCACACCAAATAAATATCCGTCCACACCTTTCATCTATGTAATTTTCAACCCTAAAAGAGCATTGGAAGGGTACCCAGATCATTCAGGTGAAAGCTAGTTTAATTCTCTAACCCCTGGAAGCCCGAAGCATCTCCGATGTGAGTAAATAAGCACCTTGTGGTGCACCCGTCGGCCACCGTAAAGTACAACATTATTTTGAAAAGCCACGGAGCCGCACCAGAAAGGTGAAAGAGCCGCATACGGCTCCGGAGCCGTGGGTTGCCGACCCCTGGGCTAAACATATACAGATTAATTACTTTGGGAGTATGGGTCACCTGATCTGCCTATGATAACAGTGAGGGATACAGAGAGCGAGTGAGCAAGAGAGAGTTGTTTGATTAGTGTTCTATTTCAACAGCTCTTAATTTTCTTTAGAAACTCAGAAATGACCTTCACCTCTGACAAAATGGAGAGTTTTCCCTTGTTTCTGCTTCTCTTAATTAATTCAAGAAGGAGAGGCATGTTCTTATTCCCCTCACACTCAGAAAAGGAAAGCTCCTTGGTCAAACTTTCCCGACTCTCTAGGCCATTAACCTGGAAAAAAAAACAAGAGGTTGGGATTAAAAACATTATTGCTAATATTTCTTTTTTCTGTTTTAAATGAGTGTGTCATATTTGGTTGGTGGAACTGGTTCTTGAAAAGACATAAACAGATAGATTGACAGACAAAGACTCTCTGTAAGATTATACAGGTGGCCTAATGGTTAGCGAAGCAGGTCTGAGACAAAAATGTCTCTGGCTCAATTCCCAAATCAGTAGGAAAACTGTGGGAGAGGGAGGGGGGCTGCTGCACCTTCCCTTCCTTCACCTTCATGGCTGATGTGCCTTTGAACGAGGCACTTAACCCCGAACTGCTCTCCGGGAGTCACAATGTGTGGCAGTTCACTGTCCTTAAAATCTTTACTGCATGCCTGGGAGATAATATCATGTCAAAATACAGTCGGCCCACTCCTTACGAAACCCTCTGGGTACGAAAACTCCACGTTACGAAAAACATTTCCCTAAATTTTCATCCTGTTTTACAAAAAGCACCAAACGCATTCAAAAATTCAAACGCGCCATTCAAAATTCAAACCATATGCGAGCTGCTCACTCATTGGCCGTCTCCCAACATCCTGCCCCGCTGGCCTCCCATTGGCCAGGAGGCAGCTGAACTGTACCCATACTTCCTGTTTGTCACACGTGTGAGAGAGGACAGTTGAACAGGAATGTTGGCTCGTGAGTTCTTTTTGAAAGATCATTGCAGTGTTATATTTCGTTATCTATCATGGACCCGGAAAATACTGAAAAGCGGAACTACAGTAACGGAAGGGATTATTTCGGAACGATATTGAAGCAGAAGGAGCATGGAAACAGAGTGTTCCGTGGGACAAGACCTCCGATCTCACAAAGAAGCAAGTTAATATTGAATCAGGACATCTGATCTTTCCAACAGGTACTGTTATTCTGCTTTAAATACAACATCCCGTCCTTTTAAACATTTAAATGGAATTGGTCCATCTGGTGCGCGTTGCGTGTGGGCGAAGCCCGCATTCTGCAAAACACACCAGAGTTTTTTGTGTGTGTGTGTGAGTGTGAGAGAGCGAGACAGAGAGAGATAGAGAGACAGTGTGTGTGTGAGAGCGAGATAGAGAGAGACAGTGTGTGTGTGTGTGTGTGTGTGTGTGTGTGTGTGTGTGTGTGTGAGAGAGCGAGCTAGAGAGAGACTGCATACAGAGTCAGTCAGAGATTAAAGGAGGTGTTCTTTAACTCTCTTTTGAGAGAGCACATTGCAGCTTATTTTTCGTTTTTTTAAGTTGTTCAATTCAGTAAATGTTTAATAAATGTGACGCGCTCCACCGAATGTGAGCAAAACGCAGCTCATCCGGACCTCCGATCCCTCAAGGATACAAGTTAAAGTTGAGCTTGGACCTCTGATCTGTCAAGCAGGGAATGCACTTTGAATTCACTGTCTTCAAATGCGCCGGCGTCCTGTGTGTGGGCAGAGCCCGCATTCTGCAGAGCGCATGTGTATTGTGTGTGTGTGTGTGTGAGAGAGAGAGAGAGAGAGAGAGAGAGAGAGAGAGAGACAGAAAGATACAGTGTTGTGTGTGTGTATGTGCGTTAATAAAAAATGTTTAATAATGGTTTAATTAATAAAGATGTTAATAAAATGGTTTAATATGTTAATAAAGTGTTTAAATGGTTATATAAATCATTTTCTTTTACTTTTAACACATATTTCATACATATTTCATGCAAAATTGGTGTACTTTTATCATTTTCAAAGGGTTTATGGAGTGGTCTTGGGAGCCTTGGAACGAATCAGGCGTTTTACATGTATAATGCGCCTTTACTTATGAAACCTCCGCATTACGAAAAAGGCGCTGGAACGGATTAATTTCGTAAGTAGAGGGCTGACTGTGTATACATATGGTGCACGCAGTTTTTGAAATAATTCAAATACCTCTTAGTTTACACATTTTTCATGCTTATATTTGTGACAATACAAAGACTCATTATTTTCACACCCCACTGAGTCTCTGCGGCGCGTGCAACTATAAATAGTGTTTACTCCACTTCATACTGTTTTCTTGGTGCTTTTTTTGCCCCCTACACCATAGGGAACACAATGACAGTGCCACTGCCACCTAGCAATTACACTTAATTCTAGTACAGTATGAAAAGCATATACCCCAGGGTCATACGTGCCCCCCTGCCATCACACCGCACCCCCCTTGCCCTACTATTTGAGAAGCACTGGCCTTGTGGGAGCTCACCATGAGCCTTTTCTCGCTGGCATTAGCACACGCACAAAATTCTCCTCCTCCTCCCGTTAAGCACCACTTCATGCCTGCCCACGTGACATCTTCGTGCCCACGTGACATCTTTGCCACAGTCGATGATCAGAAGGGTTAGTTGACTTATTGTTTATTCTTGATTTATTATTATTAATTATTACTAATGTTAATGTACATGTATTATTATTATTATTAAATATTTATTGTTTTTACATGT
The DNA here is from genome assembly GCA_024760905.1 of Plotosus lineatus. NCBI lineage: Eukaryota > Metazoa > Chordata > Actinopteri > Siluriformes > Plotosidae > Plotosus > Plotosus lineatus. The sequence goes on along the minus strand of CM045737.1, from coordinate 22,757,116 downwards.
TTATCTTTAATACATTAGGTCAAATATACGAATTTGTGTCAGGTTATGAGTTTGAGAGGGGGTTGGAACAAATTAATTGGTTTTCTATCATGGTATTCTATGGGGATTTATTTTATCTAACAAACATTTTGACTTAAGAGCTTGCCCTTGGGATGGATTAATTTCGCAAGTTAAGGTACCACTGTATTTGTGAATAGAAAGTCATTCATTCTGTCCATGTTACCTAGTCACTTTCTGAATCATCATACTGATAATTTGATGACGCTTCTTCTTCAAGTAATATTATCCTGCATCTACCAGGCTTTAATGCTTATTGGCCAAATACATTAAAAATAGGAAAAACTATTTTTTCTAAATTGCCAGAAGATGTAAAAGTCAGGGTCATACATTTCAGTACCAGTTAGTGATCAAACCTGTATATTACACACACACACACACACATCTATACCTTATGTTATATTTATAGCATTTAACAGACAATCTCATCTAGGGCATCTTACATAATTGCTCTCTGATGTCTCCAGCTATACACTCATCCTCATACTGGTTCACTAGGTCAGGGACTACCCACTATTCATCTAAAACCCCTCTTGTGGAGGTTAGTGTAGTATTAAAAACACATAAGGCATTTTACTGAATGACAGATCTGATACTGTAACATGAAACAAACAAACAAACAAACAAAAAATTGAGAACAGCAATGACTATAATGAACTCTTCTTATAAACTAGTTTAATGCAATGATTAAAAATAAAAACAGGATTAGTTAATGTGGCTCAGTGCAGTCAAAGAAATGCATGAATTATAATCGGGATAAAAGGGAATACTAAGTGGTCAATAATGGTCAGTTGCCAGGAAATGCAAATGTATATTTGATGGAAGTAAATGTATGATCCATGTGAATGTGTGCGGCTGCACCACTGATGCACGTTACAGGATTACACAAGAGATGAAAGAAGCAGGAGGCAGTCTTCGATGTGTGAAAGCAGGCATAATTTATACTTGTGCATAAGATCATTATACAGTACTCACGCCTAACATGAGTGTGTCCGCTAGGCAGCAGTGTTGCATAAGTCAGACCACAATTTAAAATACAGTCCAAAGGTAATAAAATATTTCAGTGCAGGGATAATTACTAATTTATAACACTGAGGTAACAGTATGTGTGTGTGTGTGGGAGGTGTCTTATGTGTGATTAGATACAGAGTCAGCAAAAGAATTTCTACTCAGGACAATCAGCCTGCCCTTGTACTGAAAGCACTTCTATTTACATCATCACTTTTATCTACAAGTTGTGAGTTATTGAACAATTATTTAAATTACTTATTAGTTTGCTATTCAAGTAACAATGGTTTTATTACCTATTAAGACTGGGTGACCAGGGGAGACAAACAGAACACATTTCAGCTGTTGTAAAATAGGTTGTCCAACCACATAAAGATAATCTATATACATATCCTAACAAGGAGTAAATTAACTGGTTTTGTAAGCGACCAGCTGACCTAAATTTACTCGAGTTTTGTGTTAATGCTCCAACAAGACAGTGTTGACGGGTGAGACGGCGACAGAGTATATACATGGATTTTACTGTCTCATACACTAACAGATTGTATGACAGGAGGGAGGAGAGTACATACTGTACTTTAATAAAATTTACACATATTGAATAGTCAGATACAGCTTGTGTGTGATTACCTCTGCCCAGAAGGTCATGTTTTGCCCTTTGTTTGTTCGCAGTATTACACAAAGTTTTGGGTGAATTTTCTATCGATAATGAGGACTTTAGTAGATTTTCAATTCTGATGATCAAATTTTGGATCCCACAGATTTTAAAGGATTTTTTAAAATTGCGAGATAGGGAATTTTTCTATATATAATATGCTTCTGTTTATACATTTTCTATACATAATTTATTATGGGATAATTATTTTCTACATTTTGCTTCACATGATCTGTTGCTGGGTTTGGTAGATGTTTGTACTCTCTGAGTACTTTTGTTATTACAGGGATCCCTCACTACTTTGTGCTTCATTTTGTGCAGCTTCAGTGTAGCGTGGGTTTTTCAAAAATATTCATCGGAAAAAAAAAAAAAAAAGGAAATTAAAGAAAAATAGGGAAAAAGTTAAGGAAAATGCCACGAAACAAGGACAATTATGCAACACCCCCCCCAAACGACTTACATTTTAAGTACATGTGTGCGTGTCTGTATGTATGTGCATTTATATTTTATTTACATCTTATGCATTATTCCTGAATGTTTAATTATCAAAGCATTTATAGTCTTGAATATTTATTTATAGATATTATATACACATATACATGTACGTATACGTCAGTCCTGGGGGGGGACGACTGAGGGATCCCTGTATTTCATTTTGATATTCAACTACATATCCCAGAATGCACTGTTGCTACAACAGTTGTTTGAGGGAATATGTGCTTCCCCCCTCTCATAAATTTCAAATTTTTATCTCAAAAAAAAAATCTAAATTTCTTTTCAGAATATATCCCATACACTGACTTCATTCATTATTTTAATCTAGAAAAGCCTTAATAAGCAGTTGTACAAATATCACCTCATCTGATGAATCTCAATTCCTGCTAGAAAATGTAACTTACAGGGTCAGAATCGACCAGACGAATCCTTGACTCCGACCGATCTTACAGTCACACATGTCAGGTCAGAGGTGGTGATGTAATCGTGTGGGAAAATTTTTTCAGTATACTTTGGTCAGAGCATCATCCAAATGGCTTACCCTGCTTGAGAATTTTTGCTCTCAACTTGCATTATTTTCAGGTCACAGCTTTCGCAATGGCCAATTCCAACATGATAATACGAAATACAACTTGAATGATGGTGACAGGGCTTTACTGATTAAACAGACATGTGTAACAGCAGTGATTTCTCATTGTCCAGACAGGCTTGATGCTGATGTATCACATATCTTTTTTTTCCTGGAGACACATTTCCCCTCAAAGCAGATTTGAAAAGGGACAGTTGGCCAAATGTTGCAAAAAGTGTTATAACGTAAAACTTATGAGACCTTAAAAGAGAAATATATCGTAAGAAACCTGCAAATTAAGTGGCACTCATTTGTGCACTGAAAGACGTGTCAAAGAGTAGGAATATTTTTGCAAGGTGGTGCTTTTCCTTTCCTCTGGTCAAAGAAGCAATTCAGGCATTTCCATGAGAAGTAATGAACATCAGCATACCGTGTTAATTTCTGGCTGAAAAACTGCAAGGGTGAAGTCCAGATTGAAGACTTGCAGGAAGTCTGTAAGTAAACTGGCCGCAAGACGTCCTGCAAACACAGAGAGTTGATACATAAAATAATTAATTCAGGGATGCTTACAGATGAATAAATCTAAATGAATGCATCAATAAATAAATAAATAACGAATTAAAATTTTAAAAATCCTCCTCACCATCTTTAGTGCTGAGACACTTTCTCAGATTCTCATTTACAAGCGGAGTTTTATTCTATGAAGAGCAAACAAGACATGAGTGATGGTGACACGTTCACAGAGACAAAAAGTATTCAAGTTCAAAGTGAGACTCTGCTTTCGGTTACCTCCACTTTGTCCTGCTCCTCTAAAGCCAAGAATACAGCAGCTCGAAGTTCAGCCTGTAAATAAACATCCATTAATCTGTTATACATCATTTAACCATCAGTATAAAAGTTCTTAATATGACTAATTTCATTTCTTACACAAAAATATACTTAGTACAATATTTCAGAGTGCACAAGCTGAAGACTTAAAGTGACTTGAACAGAAAACCTTCCAAATTCTCCCGTTACACTGAAATAACTTCATTATCAGGTGGTTATTATTTACATCTAATAAAGATGTTAGCATTAGCCTGTTTGACAAGGCTGCCTTTTCAGGAGATTAACCAGGCTACAAATCATAATCATGCATTTAATGAACAAATCAGATATCATTTAATAAATTATTAAATAAAAAATAAATCTAGCCACATCTGCTAATAATACTACACGACATTTACATACATCAGACAAGCTTCTTCTCATTTATATGAACATATGGTATATAGCTCAGTATATTTAATGCACAACATGTCTGTAATAAGTGTTTCTTTCACATCAGTCGTGTCCCACTTTCCACATTACAATGGTGCCCCATTGTGTAAGGATTTATCATTACTCATTGTTAATTTATTATTTTTTTAAAGAACATGGTTCTAATAACAATAGAATGCTTTGATGGGTTCAGCCAAACAATGCATGCACAATTTTATTAGGTTTGGGTTTAATTCTTCTTTAAAGGCCGTATCGACCAAGAACAGAGCAGACTTCATAGATTTCAATGAAGAGGACAGAGTGCTCAGTTTTCTTCAATCTCTTGAGATCCATTATCAACTCCCTGGTTTTGCATGTGGTAAATTCCAGATTTTCAGAGCACCATCACCGCATATCCAGAACGCTCATCCTGTAGGCTGACTCGTTGTTATCTGTAATCAAACCTATGATGGTCGGGTTGTTGACGAATTTGATGATGGTGTTGCTGGTGTGCGTGGGGAAACAGTTGTGTATAAAGATGGAGAAGAGGAGGGGGCCAAGAACACACTCCTGTGGTGTACTGGTGCTCAGGATGAAAGTGAAGGAAATGTGTTCTCCTATTCTGACACTCTGAGGTCTGTTGCTGAAAAAGTCCAGTATCCAGGTGTGCTGTGAGCTCCCTAAACCCAGACTGCCCAACTTCTGAACCAGTTTATGTGGTTGGAATGCGTTAAAAGTGAAGCTGAAGTCTACGAGCAGCATCCTCACATAGGAATTTCTGCTGTCCAGGTGCGTGAGAAACTTGAGGTGAGACAAGAGAGGTCTCTCGAAACATTTGGTGATGATGGGGGTTAGGGCAACTGGGCGGTAGTTACTGAAGCAGCTTGCTGTGCTGTTTTTAGGCACTGGGATAATGGTGGCTGTTTGAGTAAGGTAGAAACTATACACTGAAGTAGTCAGAAGTTAAAGATGGTGGTAAAACCAACAGCTACAGCATTCCGCCATAAGTATTCGGAAAAACAACATGGCGTCAGTAGTGCGAGTACTTTTCCTCACAGACCGTTTATGAAATCCCAGAGAATGCAATTTTCTCTCAACAGTCCTCTGAGAGAAAGTTCTGTCTCTGTTGTTGTTGAAAATGATTGATGACGATGCAAGTCGTCTGCTGTCACGAGCCTTGAACAAACGAGGCCGTCCACTTCTTGGCTTGTTTTCAGAATTTTCCCACTCAAAATGTCTATCTAAGAAACTATAAACGGTGCTAGAAGGTAATACGACAATTCTCACTATTTCGGACCGTTTATCTCCACCTTCAAATAATTTGATGAGCCCTTCTTTGTCGCACTGTGATAATTCTTTAGCTCTCCGACTCATGTTGTTTACGGTCTAAATTTAGCAGAAGCAGACGACCGATGACGTCACGCATTTCGCCACACGATCATCATGTGATTAGTTGGATGCTGTCAAATTTTCAAGTCGATCTATTGCGTATCAAATGTACTGCGCACAAAATCATAGCGGTTTGATTGAACTGCATTTTTCCGTTAAACGGTTTTTCCGAATACTTATGGTGGAATGCTGTAGTTGATCCGCACATGTTTTAAGTACTCTTCCTGTTACTCCATCTGAACCAGCAGCTTTCCTTGTGCTGACTCACCGCAGGGTGGCTCTGAGCTGTGACGGGGTCGTCACCCCTCTCTGCAAGAGCAGGGCAGATGCGCCCCTGTTGTATTGGTCGAAGCAAGTGAAGAACTGGTTCATGGTTGGTAGGGTTCCGTCTGAGGGGTCCTCCAATGTGTGCATGTCCTTGTAGCCAGTGAGTGTCTTGATCGCCTTTCACATATTCCTGGTGTCATTTTCATTAATGTGCTCCTTGATAAGTTGTTTATATTTGCACTTAGCTTTTTTGAAACCTTTCTGTGGAGTCTGGTGTGCCTCTTTGGAAGCCTGCTGGTCTCCTGACTTGAAGGCATCATCCCGTGCTCTAAGCAGAGTGTAACACTAACAGTCCTTGTTGTGGTCACATTCTCTGTGCAGTAGTTAATGTCAGAGAGCACAGCTGATGTGCGATCCCCCAGGTCTGTCTTCCACGAATATCTCCCAGTCTGTGGAGTCAAAACAATCCTGTAGACCTGCAGTCGCTTAATCAGTCAGCAAGTGGACTGTTTAACTGCTGGTCTTTTGCTAAAGATTTTAGATTCATAAGCAGGAATCAGAGACAGAGCGAGTTGATTCAAGAATCCAAGATGTGGCAGAGGGTTAGCTTTATAGGCATCTGGGATGTCGGTGTAGACCTGGTCCAGTGTTGGGTTATTTTCTGTCGTCGAAAAACATTACTAACATTTTTGGAGAATCTGGGCAAGACAAACTTCACATGGAGCACTCTGCCCTCTACATTGATATAGAGGAGATAGAGAGGGTGGAGTGCTTCACGTTTCTTGGAGTCCACATCCCTGTTAACCTCACCTGGACAACAAACATCTCCCACCAGGTGGAGAAAGCTCAACAAAAGGATCTATTTCCTCAGAAAGTTCCAACAAGCACATCGACCCCAACTCCTATTGGTGAACTTTCACCGCTCCACCAGTGAGAGCCTCCTGACTAACTGTTGTACAGTGTGGTTTAGTAGCTGTACTGCAGAGGACAGGAAGGCCTTGCAGCGGGTGGTGACGATGGCAGAGCAGGTAATTAGAAATACACTACCCCGTCTCAGTGACATTGATACTGACAGACTTCAGAGGAGAGCCAGTGGAATTATCAGGGGTGTGTGGGGCCGGTGGCGTAGTGGTTCGGGTGCTGCGCTCATGATCGGGAGGTTGCGAGTTCGAATCCCACTGAGAACCTCACTGTGCTAAGACCCCTGGGCAAGATCTCAACCACAAGTGTGCCTCAGTTTACCCAGCAGTATAAATGGGTACCAGTAAAATATACTGGGAAGGTAACCTGCGATGGATTAGCGTCCCATCCAGGAGGAGTTAAACTCCGGGGGCCGGTTGTTCAAAACATGGTTATTTTTTAACCACTGGTTAAGTAGAGTTAACCAACTGTTAAATTTAACGCTGCCGTTATCTTGTGTTGTATCTAGTGTAGTCATTTTGTTGTCTTTTGTGCACTTTCTTTTATAATTGCTGCTAAACAAAGAGATGCCAAACTGATTTTCATTGTTCATGCAACAGTTGAAAGTAAAGATCTCTTATCTCCATAGTTAACATGCTTTCTTTACTGGTTGCCAAGATTCATTTTTGAATTTAAAAAAAATGATGGGGGCAGTGGTGGCCTGGTGGTAAGGGTGCTGGATCACTGATCCTAAGATTGGGGGTTCAAGCCCCACTATCACCAGGTCATCACTGCCTCCCCCAGTGCAGCTAACTGAGTTATCAAAGGTCGGCCATGTTTTTCACTGTCTATGGCAGGGGTCGACAATTCGTGGCTCTTTCACTTCTCTGATGTGGCTCCGTGGCTTTTAAAAATAATGAATGTTGCACTTTATGGTGGCCGACAGATGCAAACATGCTTCATCTACAAAAACCACTGCACCACCAAAAACAACTGCAAAAAGAAAATGCTGCTTATTTACTCACAACGGAAGCACTCCCGGCCCCCAGGAGTGAATTAAACCAGTTTTCACCTGAATGACGGGAGAATCTGCTTAAGGCAGAGAGTCCTGCAACGGTCAGGTACCCACAGGTACCCAGCGGTAACCTTAAAGAAAATGCTCTTTTTGGATCGAAAATTACATAAATGAAAATTAACAGTCACGGGTGTGGGCGGGGTGATTTTGTGTGTGTTCATGTGGACATGGCTATCGTTATAGTAATCAGCTACATTGAGAGTCTCAGTGTTTTGGATCTACTGTTTGGTGGACGGCGCCACGGTGGGTTTGTAATCCAGAAACGGAAATCACAGCTAAAGTAAGAGACGGTGGATGAGATATGGTTGCACAGCAATCTCGGAATTAAATAACTCTCCACCCATTGACAAAATAAACGACTGGGTGTGGTTCAGTCTCCACTCTGAGAATGGGTCGGTCAGTGCAGCATTAAGCATTAATATTATTTAAAAGAATGTTGAGCAGCCTCCTTCTTAAAATAAGTCTTCATATAATTTTCTGTATTGCTGTCGTTTTTGTAAATTAAAACTATGACAAAACAACATAACGAATAAAGAAAAAGAAAATCCCACAAAGGGAGTGATGCTTAGTCCACCCAACCCGTCAACACATCTGGCTGCACCCCGTCCCTCGCTTTGTGGGATAGATATTCTTTTTTTTATAAAATACAAGAAGGACTCAAACACATTTATTCATTTTCTGAACCTCTTAATTCTAATTAGGGTTGTGAGGAGGCTGGCCCCCATCCCAGCCGACTCTGGGCGAAAGCAGAGTACACCCTGGACAGCTTTCCAGGCCATCGCAGGGCAGGAAGATGCTGATGGCTATGCAGCTTCTCTTGTTGAAAGTCAGCAAAGATTCTTTTCCGGTCTCACACCATAAACATTGAGAGACACGGCCAGCCTTTGATAACCCAGTTAACTGCACTGGGGGAAAGGGGGGGGGGGGGGGGCAGTGACAATCCGTGGAGAGAGGGACTTGAACCCCCAATCAGTCTTCCAGCACCTTTACCACCAGGCCACCACTACTTCAGGCCTCAAATAGACATTGGGAATTTTCATTGAAAGTATATTTTTATTTGTCTTTTTTTTAATCTAAATTTTTTTTTTGCTAGCAGAATTGTGATTTAATTGTCTCTGCAGTCGTTTAAATCAATGCCACACATTATTTTTATATTAACATGAAGGAAAAAGGGGAAAAAATATTTTAAATGTCAAAAAAGGATTTGTGGCCCCCAGTGTTTTCTTTACTGTGGAAAACGGGTCCAAATGGCTCTTTGAATGGCAAAGGTTGGCGACCCCTGGTCTACGGTGAGAGGTTGTGAAAGAACCATTGCTGACTTTCAACAAAAGTAGCTGCATAGCCATCAGCGTGTTTCCGCCCTGCGATGGCCTGGTGAGATGTCCAGGGTGTACTCTACCCTCGCCCTGAATCGGCTGGGATGGGCGCCAGCTTCCCTGTGATCCTTATTAGGATTAAGCGGTTACAGAAAATGAATAAAAAAATGTGGGTTGACCTCCAACAGACATTATTTATTTGTCATTTCAACTGTTTTATTATTCAAAATATTATCCAGCAACCTGCCAATCATATTCAGAAACTTTGGATTTTGTCACACACATTATACACATACATCCATACAGAATACAAACATGCCAGACATGTACACAGACTGTGCTCTGAGGTTCAAGTAAAGGGAAAGTCATTGTAGAGTAGAACAGGGATAGCAGGGATGCAGTGCACTGCAGAGACAGTGAGAGTTACAGTGAAAAGGGTTGACCACCAGTGCAGCGAACTGGGCTATCAAAGTGTCAGCCAGTGACGTCAGCGCGAACAAAATTCTCTTTTCTGGGAATAACAAAACCAGAACACCAGCCAAGCAGCCAGCCACCCAACAAATTCTAACCCCGCCTCCCTTAACATTTGCCAAACAATTCCATACGAGACACATATATTGTATTGTACAGGCGAGATTTCAATGACTATCATCAAATTTATCTGGAAACGTCAAAATAAAACCATTCAATGGCGAGAGGATGAGCTCGTTGACTTTTTGTTGTCATTTACAGTAGTCTGTGTAGCCAGTTACCACAGTTAGCAAACAACTTTAGCATTTACCTTTACCAACTTACTACTGTAGCTAATTCAACACTCTGGCTTCAGTACACCTATAAAAACACATATGAATTACCTTAATCTTGTTTAGAACGCCACTGTTTTCCAAATTTTGAATCAGAAGATCTCTCAGCTCCGTATCTTCTTCTGTAGCAGACATCTTTAATTAAGATCACGTGACCAACTCACGCCCTCTACTGGCGCTAAGGAGAATATACAGCGACGGTCCGGGATATGCTGTCACGTGATCCAAGGAGCGCAAAAAGAGGCCGCCATTACTATGCCTGGAAGAAAATGATGTAACAGAAAAGTCACGAAGTTCTTGTTTTAGAGTCCGATGATTTAATACAGTTCATCAGTTTATTTTCTGTAACCGCTTAATCCTAATTGGGGTCGCGGGCGAGGCTAGCGCTCATCTCAACCGCACCCTGGACAGCTCGCCAGGCCATCGCAGGACGAAAACACGCTGACGGCTTTTTCCTACACTTGTCGAAAGTCAGCAATGGTTCTTTTGCATGCCTCACACCATAGTGAGAGACATGGCTGGCCTTTGATAACCCAAGTTCCAAGTTAGCTGCACTGGGGGACATTAACAAACCTGATGAGAGTGGAGCCCTTCCCCGCCCCCAACCTTGGGATCAGTGATCCAGCACTTCTACCCCTAAGCCACCACTGCCCCAGGATTTAATACACATAATGTTAAAAGCAAGATGGTATCATTCATGCATGCATTCATTCATTTAGCAAACTGCTTCATACTATCTTGGTCGCGGGGAGTCGCTTGGACCAAGGCGATATACACACACAGCTTGCAGGTCCATCACAGGGCCAACACACATTCAATCGTTCACGCTCCCATATAGAGTGCAATTTGAACACTTTAACAGAAATTGACACCTGAAGTGCATTTCAAAACACAAGAATGATGACTGTAGTCAATCTCCCTTTGAACGCTACAAGATTTACTCCATACTTTTATAATTAATCGATTATTAAGTCTGTCTGTCTGTCGGCTTTTTCCCTTTTTACTCGGGAGTCGCCACAGCGAATCATCTGATTCACACGTTTGATTTGGCAGAGGTTTTTACGTCGGATGCCCTTCCTGTCACAACCATTTTTAGCAAGGGACAGAAACACGCTGACGACTTTGCAGCCTACTCTTTACGAAAGTCAGCAATGGTTCTTTTACATGCCTCTCACCATAGACAGTGACAGACATGGCCTGCCAGTGACAGACATGGCCCGCCAGTGACAACCCTGTGGAGAGTGGGACTTGAACCCCCAACCTTTGGATCAGCGATCCAGTGCCCTATACCACTAGACCACCACTGCCCCTAATAAGTGTATGTCTAAAATGCTTTAGCAATCTTAGTATCGTGACTGTGGCTGCATTTTACCAGCAGAAGCATTGCTCACACTTGAGGTTTGAAACTGAAACTTGGTTCTAATTTAAATGAATATGTTCAAGTTGGTATCTTTACCTGCAACAACAAAACTGGGTTTTACCTGCTTAATCCATTTCTACTGAAAACAAAGCTACCTATCGACATGAATGGAAATCTTTTATCCAGCTAGTGTGCATGACGAACATCACAACAATGCCTCATGGTTCATCTCATAACTAAATTTCATCTTTTTTTAAACCAGCACATGGCCAAAGGATTAACAGAGAAGATAAATGACAAAGTAACTCAGATAGCTAATAAGAAAAGCAGCTGGGAAATGGAAATGGAAACCCAAAAGGAAATTGCACTTTTAAATGCATTATTAAAATCAGTATTCTTGATTGAATTTGTGAATCATTATTTATTGTCTTTTAAAATAGTGTTTTTAAATGCGTTTGTAAATGATACTGTTCTTTCTTAATTCACTCACGCATTTTAAAACGGTGTTTTGAATGATGAATTGCTTTTTTTTTTTTTTTTTTTGTGAGTTGTTTAGAAACGATTAATTGCTTTTGTTGTCTATTTCCATAACATCTGTGGTCCTCCATAAAGTTCAACATGCATTTTACGAACATGTGAACATCAAAACAAACAAATATGCCATGAGGCAACACAAGTTTTATTGATTAAGAGATGTCAACACCAGCATAATAAAAATTGTACAAAGTTCACAATTTCAGAATGAAATATCACTGCAACTTGTGATCTTAAACATTTACAGTATCATATCAACAAAAAGTATCATATCAACCAAAATCATGCCATGTAATTAAAAAAAAAAGAGCTAGAGTTAGAGAGAAAGATAAGAAAAAGCCATGTTTCTTTTCGAATATAAAATCCTGCTTTAAAATGATTCACTGAAGTCCTCTTCAAATGGCAACTTTTAACCTGATGAATTCACAATTAATAATAAGAAAAGTATTCTGCATTCAGGTATGTGATACTGTACTTAGTTGTTTTCTATTTAAATAGTTACAGATAACATTTTTATTAGATACTACAATATGTTCAAATAAAAGGTGAGCAGCAAAATTGTGCTTATTGTCCTTTTTCCTGCTGAATTAGTAATGAGAGGTT
>CM045737.1:22679847-22742347 GCA_024760905.1 Plotosus lineatus | reverse complement strand
TGCTTATCAGTGCTTGCTTCATGCAAACCCTTAAAATCGAGGCAGTGGCTCACTGAGCTACACTTGGATACCCTGCACAGCTTGTTTGATGTTCTCCAGCAGGGCTTTGTTCTCAGGGCTCTGGTACTGGTCCTGATGCGTATACATATCTGTCAAAGTGCTCACGTAACTGTCAAAATTTTGCTCGTTCATCGGCTCCTGTGGAACAGATTGGAATCAGTGAAAGTCAATGAAGGGAGACGTTTTTGAGGTATTTGTGGTAGAACAAACAACAGACAGGGAAGTGGTGCATCAGAGGGAAGGATTGTATTGTGTAACACAACTGCACAGGCAAATCTAACAAAGAAACAATGACATTTCTAAACACAAGATGGATAAGTTATAAACAAACAAACAAAACCAAACCAAACCAAACCAAACCAAACCAAACAAGAGAGCATGTATTATGAATGCATGCTTTATGGTGAGTCTTATGCATATGAGTGTACCAGCGCTGATACTATTGAAATAAAAACACAAATTGCAGAGCCATGGAAGGCAAGAGTATATAACAAGATCCAGCTATTTCAATGTAATTATGACTGATTTATAAAAGGAAAGAAAACACAAATATGGCTCATAGTGTAACTCCAGCTGCATACAATATGTCAGCTATAATACTAGTATACAGTAAACACTTTACTACTGCTCTATTTTTTAAGTCACATGAAGAAACACATATGGACGTTTGTGATATACTACACTATATATACACACCACAGTTGGTGTAACGGAGAACAAGAGGGCTATAGGGAAAAAAATAACAGGAGCAATAAAAGGATAGAGTTAGACTGTGGAAAAGGAATGTCTTACTCTGTGGGGCATCTGTAAACAGCAGTAATTTTTAACAGGGGCCTCTTTCAGTGGCACCGGTTTCTACAGGGGAGAGGTGTAGAGAGAATACTATTAGCTGGACATCGAGGGATTTTACCCCCCACAAATTCTGCAGATCTCAACGAATGGTGTCTGTATATTTTACAGCAGTGGACAGCCAAAAGCTGAATGCGGACTTGAGAAACACAGTGGCCCTTATTCATCAAAGTTGCACAGAAGTCAGCACAGGTTTGTGCAGAAGGACATAAACTAATTCATTTCAATCTGATTCATGAAAGTGATGAACGACAGAAAAAATGGTGATTTGAGCGCCGGTTGGATTAGCTTCAGGTACATTAACACAAGCTCCTGGCCCTTATTTACATTCGATACAAATAACAAACCCATACTACCCTCATACAATGCATCTAACTTGTACCAGACATCCCCGAATTAATCTATGCGATGCGTTATTCCAGCTTCTATTGAAGCTTTTAGAACAATATAATTATACAAAGTCCGAAGCAGATACAGAAGTTTAAGTATTCCTATCTCTTTTTAACTACTCGCCCCTCATAATGGACATGGAGAGTGAGAATCAAATGGACACCTTCTATTAGGTTACTGAAACCATCCAACAAAATCACAACATGACTTGGACCAACTACTGTATTTGCAAAATCCGCTCCTGTTATGTTATACTGTTATACAGTCCTCTTCTTCTCACCTCAGATGCATATCAAATCACTTGGACACCATCTGGAGATATCGTCATCTTGACAGCTTGGGAATAAGGTCAGAGCTTCTGGACGGGTAACCTGTCCACTAAAACTCCAGCCATTCCCTACCCTTTCTTCTGCCAAGGAGCGTCCATTGCTTGAGACTGTTCTATTACCCTATCAGCAAATTGAATCATATCCATGAAGGTCAGGAAGAGGCTGGTGATAAGAATGATAGAGCTAGGTCATACCATCTAAACACAGGACTGATTACGTCATCTGTGTTCTCACAAAACTGGACAGTGCCTACAGTGTTTACATCTTTTCATAGCCTTACAAGTCCTTCTTGAGCTTTGTCTTCCAGGGACGGGCGTTCCGATTTGAGTTCTCCCTTATGACATTTCTCTCACGGAAAAGGTATTTTTGAATCAGCCCTTCTTTCTCTGTTGACTTCATGTTTTTTAGAGTTCTGGTGATGCAAGGCCTGACTTTCCTCCTGAACATGTGGCCCACCCAGTGTTAGATCAAAATATTTTAATTAGAAAGAACTGAGGCGCACCATCTGGTTGGCCCTACGGTCCCTCTTACCATTTCTGACAATTGTCATCTTCAAGTCGATTTGTATAATCAAATGATCGGTCACATCAGTAATCAATCCGCAATGGGTAAGCAATTTTCTCGCTTGAAATGAAGCCATAGTAGAGCTAAGTGAGAGCAGTTCATCTGTCAGGAGTGCACTTGTACAGTGACGGGAAAGAGTTTGAGAGGCATATTCACCACTTCTGGTTCTGCTAGTCTCATTACAAGTTGGGCAAGATGCATTTGTTTGTCCTTCATGAAGGAAATATGTGAGATCTTCCTACCATGGCCTACAACTGATCCCTCTTGTAGCATACTGCTCAATTAGGGAGCACTTCCCCTTCATATTCATTAGTTATTAGATATGCCACTCCAAGAATCCTGCAATGCAGCTGCCTGGGATTCACTATGTATCATCTCTAGATTGTACAAGAAATGTTGTTGCTCTGTGATGTGAGCATGGAGGTCAGGTCCAAGCAGTTTTTCAGCTGTCCGAAGGTGACTTGTTTCTAATGTGGCATCCATCCTTTCAGTATCTATACCATTTATCTATGAGGATTGCCGGTAAGCTTGAGCCAACCCCAGCTGACTTCAGACAAGAGATAGGGTATACACTGAGTGATTTTCAACACTGATGCTTGATAGGAGGATGAGTTTCAATTCTAGCTAGATGTATAATAGATGTGGTTGTATGAGCACAGAATAGCTATTACTTGTTGGTTTTTTTTTTTAATTTAGATACAAATTGTATTGAGACTAAAAACACTTGCACACTTGCAGCTTCACTCCTCCAACTATACGTGTAAAATCTCATTCTGATCATATTTTCTTTTCAGCTTTTCCCTTCTGGGGTTGCCACAGCAAACCATCCGCCTCCATCTCACCCGATCGTCTGTATCTTCTACTCTTACTCCAACTACCTTCATGTCCTCCTTCACCACATCCATCAATCTTCTCTTTGGTCTTCCTCTAGACCTTCTGCCTGGTAGTTCTAACCTCAGCATCCTACTACCAATGTAAAATCTAATTCTGATGACCACAAAAAACAATCACTGGTAATTGTCTGTTTGTCAGTTTGTCTGTGAACAAAATACTGGCACCACCCATGCACGGATTATGAACAAACTTGGTGCGGTCACTACACTACGTCGACCTAGAGATTTTATTTGATTTTGAAATATCAAGGTCAAAGGTGAAAGCCAAAGCAAGCCAATAGCAATAGACATGCAGTTCCAATGGAACAGTACCAATACACTATGTATGGACTTACAAATGAGACAGTTATTTTTTACGACGAAGGATCAAACCATTGCTATCTCTTAACTTCTTCAAACGAGAGTGATGTTCACGTATTACATATGGTACGACGAGTACGTTAGTAATTAAAACCATTGCTTTTATTACCCATGCTGTGGGGTGTAGCTACTCTAATATTGATATTAGTTGTGATTGTTAACGTCCAAATCAAAACTTTTCAATGATATTAAAAAATGTATTCAGACCAGTGTTTTTAATGATTCATCATCAATATGCCAGCGCTAAATGAATGAAAAAGGAATCCTATTTGACTGCACATGACTCTGAGGAATAAGGGCCTATGTATCCAAGTTTGCCTCAGACTCCTAATAGAGAATGTAGAAAGTTAGAAGACAGCACAGAAACAGCCAACAATCATCCAATGTAGGTGAGATGTGAGGAGTGCCAAGACATACAGTATTGGATTGAATCCCATTTTACTGGAGGTGAAGGTGGAGAACTGAGGAGCCATATTCAGAAAGGACATGTTTCAGTTGTTTAGCAACATGGCTAGCATTTTAAATAGGGATTGTCCAATCACACTCTGTCTTGGATAGTATGAAATGCCATGAGCAGATAAGGTACGAGTATGTCCCGGCGCATTAAGCCATGTTTTTACTCAACTGAAAGATAGTCATTTGAGGTGTGAGTTTGTTTCCATAGAATGATCAGTAAGAAAAGTGACCTAAGCACAGAAGCATATGGAGCTGGGACAAACTCAACAACATACATAAAGAAGCAGATGGCAGAAAGTCAGCTCTATTCGTGACCCATTCCACACATTGGAACCAAAAAAAATAATAATAATAAAAAAATTTTCACTGCAGAGTGCTGTTTAAATTTGCAAGCTATAAATGAGGTTTTCCTTATTATATCTTCTAGCATTGATATTTTAGATCTGAGTTATTTCTGGACCCTTTGAAAAAGTGCTTGGTACAGTGTGTAGGTGATAAGCTGCCTGTCTGTCTCGTACCATATGAGGGAGCTGGATGTTGGCCAGGCTGTTGATGAGCGACTGGCTGAGGTTAGCCAGTTCATGCAGCAGTGAGTCATTCTGCTGCTCAATGGCCTTGTTCTCCTCCTCCATCGACTTCAGGTTGGTCTCCATGGTGGTGATCTGGGCAAGAAAGGAAAAAAGTATGCTAGGATTACAGACAGATGACTGATGACTATGAGGATAAGTAATAGGTTGGGGGGAAAGCTTACTTGTGTCCTAAGTTTAATCATGTCTGACTCCACTTGGTTGTTTGATTCACTGAGGTCTTTGATTTCTTCATCCAGCTGTTTGATTTCTTCATCATTCTCTATCCCTAGACAAGAATGATTTGTGTAATCACGACTCATAACATTGCTGTTCTGTTAGGAAAAGTTTCAGATAATTTATATGATGTACCTTTGCTCGCACGCTGTTTGATTGATAGCATTTCGATCCCAGTCATCCGTGCTTTCTTCATGGCTGAGGTTGCACGGGGACAGCCAGAGAGACTGCACATAGAAATACGCATATGTAGTTTATTATAGAAATCATTTATGCTTCTCATAATCCAAATCAAAGTGGATGTCCATGTTCTGCCCTCTGTTCATACACACCTCCGGTGTGTGAGAAAGCTACCACTGACATGGCCCGAGCCATCACATCCAGGTGTGGGGCATGTCATGCCATCGGTTTTTCCAGACTTCCATGGAAATGGAGCGCCGTTCACAAAACCATCCTTCTGACGCTTGGCAGCCAGTGGGCAGCCAGATGCACTGCGATGAGATGCGTACTTCCCTGTCACATGACCCTGACCATCACATCCAGGCACAGGACACCTGCAATAATGGGCTCGGGTTATGTACATACTGCATACTCACCTTTTATTATAAACAGGGACAATTTTTTCTTTAATTTTATTAATTTATATCTGAAAACCTACTTAATTGGCTCTTGATCATCCTTGTCCTCCTTATTATGAATGATTTTAATTCCACTCTTCTTTGCTCTGGGACAGCCTGACAGACTACAAAAAAAAGTACATTTATACTCTTAACTATCAGTTACATAAGTATTTAACATTTGTGGAGCATTTCACCACAATCTGACTCCAATGATGCCAAAATTCTTCTGACATAGCGACTTAAAATAAAGCTGCATCAAAAATGATCTTCCTATCTTTTTTCTTTTTCCCCCAGTGCAGCTAACTGGGTTATCAAAGGCCGGCCATGTCTCTCACTGTGTATGGTGAGGTTAATGTAACGAACCATATCAAGAACAATTCAAACCATTCCAAGAACCACTTTCATCAAAAGTATCTGTATCAGCGTGTTTCGGCCCTGTGGTGGCCTGGTGAGCTGTTCAGCGGGTACGCTCGCCCAAAGTCGACTGAGATGGATGCCAGCCTCCTCGTGACCCTAATTAGGATTAAGTAAATGAATGAATGGATCTTTTTTCTTCTAACTCTGCCATAAATATGTACTTTAACCTAGAATACATCTGTTACCAAAATATCATACTGTACAACAACCTGTGCATATATGGCTATGGAGGGCAAAAATAAGTGTTACACATTGATTTCAATTTGACACCTCACAAAGTTTACCACTGATATTCTCTCAGCTGTATTTCCTGTTTGGATGACAACTTTAAGATTTTTGTTAATTTCTCTGGAGTATCTACAACCAAATTGAACAAAAACAAGCAAATGTATTGAAATATGCAAATATATATACAGTACACATTTATTAATCAAGCCATGCTATGTCTTCTGATTAGCTGACCTTCTCCCACGGCCCCACGCACAGTTGTATCTCCACCCATCCCAGTCTGCATCAATGAGTGTAGACACAGAGAGCAGAAAGACTGTAAATGGGAGGAGGAACCCAAAAAGGCCGTCCAGTATGTGCACCCAAATAAGCGTTTCAGTGGGAGATGGAAAACTATATACATATACTATATATACACACATCATAATAATCATATTATATATTATACATGTATACTATATTTAGTATATTACATTTTTTTCCCCTTTCGGTTGTTCCCTTTTTTTCTCGGAGTTCCCACAGCGAATCATCACATGTTTGATTTGGCATAGGTTTTTATGTCGGATGCCCTTCCTGACACAACCCTAACAAGGGGCAGAAACGTGCCGACAGCTATGCAGCTACTCTTTATGAAAGTCAGCAACGGTTCTTTTAAAAGAACCTCTCACTATAGACAGTGAGAGACATCACCGCCTTTGATAACCCAGTTAGCTGCACTGGGGGACAGTGACAAGCTTGTAGAGAGTGACTTGAACCCCCAACCATATATATATATATATATATATATGCAGGTATACCTCACCCAATGCCATTAATTGGTTCCAGGTGAGCCGACTTAAGTCAAAAAACGACTTAGATCGAATTAGCTCATCTCTAGGCTAGCCTAGGCTAGGTAAAGTCCGTGGGCTTTTTACACCCGAGCCATCGCAGCTCATCAGGCCGGTGCTTATCCCCGGTTTATGTAGCGTGAAGCAACTAGGAGTTCAACTCCTCCTGGATGGGACGCTGGTCCATCGCAGGTTACCTTCCCAGTATATTTTTACTGGTACCCATTGATACTGCTGGATGTACAGAGGCATACTTGTGGTTAAGACCTTGCCCAGGGGTCTTACCACAGTGAGGGTCTCAGTGGGATTTGAACTCACGACCGCCCGATCATGAGCACAGCACCCTGACCACTACACCATCGGCCCCACACTAGCCTAGGCTAGGCTACGCCAAATTTACTTGCATAATATTATATATATATTATATATATATATATATATATATATATATATATATATATATATATATATATATATATATATTATATATATATACTAAATATATACTAAATATGGGGCGCTAAGGTTGGGGGTTCAGGTCACTCTCTACAAGCTTGTCACTGTCCCCCAGTGCAGCTAACTGGGTTATCAAAGGCTGGCGATGTCTCTCACTGTCTATAGTCAGAGATTCTTTTAAAAGAACTGTTGCTGACTTTCATAAAGAGTAGCTGCATAGCTGTCGGCACGTTTCTTCCCCTTGCTGGGGTTGTGTCAGGAAGGGCATCTGACATAAAAACCTATGCCAAATCAAACATGTGATGATTCGCTGTGGCGACCCCGAGAAAAAAAGGGAACAACCGAAAGGGGAAAAAATGTAATAGAATAAATATAGTATACATGTATAATATATAATATGATTATAATGATGTGTGTAATGATGTATGTATGTATATATATATAATATATATATATATATATATATATATATATATATATATATATATGTATGTATGTATATATATATAATATATATAATGTGTATAATGATATATATATAGTTTTCCATCTCCCACTGAAACGCTTATTTGGGTGCACATACTGGACGGCCTTTTTGGGTTCCTCCTCCCATTTACAGTCTTTCTGCTCTCTGTGTCTACGCTCATTGATGCAGACTGGGATGGGTGGAGATGCAACTGTGCATGGGCCTGTGGGAGAAGGTCAGCTAATCAGAAGACATAGCATGGCTTGATTAATAAATGTGTTTATATATATTTGCATATTTCAATACATTTGCTTGTTTTTGTTCAATTTGGTTGTAGATACTTCAAAGAAATTAACAAAATGTTAAAGTTTTTTTATATATATATATATATATATATATATATATATATATATATATATATATATATATATATATATATATATATATATATATATATATATATATATATATATAGTCAGTCAGTTGACATGCAAATGTGTGGTGTTACCTCCTGTGTGAAGCATAGTTTCCTGTAATATGTCCGGAGCCATCACAACCTGGAGTAGGACACCTGAAAGAGGCATGACCAAGCATAGCATCAAAGCTTTTATTAAATAAGGAAATACTCAAAACGACTTAAGGGCAATATAAAACAAGACTTACTTTAAATCCTGTGAGTTTGCTGTCATCATACTGCGCATGCCTTTATCAGCTAACTGGCAGCTAGAGAGACTGGGGTGAAAATTCATCTAGAGTTAATGGACATCTAAAAAAAAAATCCAGATGGCAGTAATACAGCATGTCTCATATTCTCATAAACCACTTGTATGAAGTCAATCTTCTTACGTCAGGAGTTCTTTCTTGCTCTCTTTGCAGGGGGCATACTTATGTTTCGGGCTAGGGAGTGACACCTCACCCGGATACTGCTGATTCTCCAGTAACTCCTGGAAAGGGTCCAGTTCATCCTAGCAAGGCCAGAAAAAATTCAATAAAGCACTTTATAAAGCAAAAATAATAATGTTGCCCATCTATGTGGATCAATCCTGGTGTTGTATTAAATTACAGTCAGTTGGGAGTTTTCAGTCAAAATCCTTTTCAGTCAAGGTCTAGATATCAAAGAATAACAATTTCCCTGATCAAATTAGCTTGATTAAATGTCTTCAATGCTAAAGTTTCAATTTACCTCAAGAAAATTCAATGTAATCAAAGCTGTAAATAAAAATCCAGTTGTTGAAAACCCTCAGTGAGTATTTCTCGGCTTTACCACTAGATGTCTCTAAAGCTCTTTTGCTGGCATGATGCCCAATTCTGACTTCTCCTCCCAGGATTTTATTTCCTCAACACATGCAATATTTCAAAATGTAAAATATGACATATATCTCGTATCTGCTGCCCCATTAAACCCGGAGAGATTACTCTTTTGCACTAAAGGGCTTGGTATATGGCAGCCAACTAAATAGTAGCAGAACCTGTTTAACATCCATCTGTATAAACTCCAATAAAGCAGCACTGCTCCCAGGTGGAATCTGGAAGCTGTACCTCTTTATGGTCCTCGTCCAGGCTCTTAATCTTGGTATAGTCCACTGGCAGGTCCCAGCAATCTGTGCTCATCTGGTAGCAGCGACTGTTGAGCAGTGCTTGCCGATGGGGAGACATGGGCTGCAGTGGCGTAAGCACCGTGCCCTCACCAATACCACCTGCACGACCTACACTCAGGTCCAGAGTCCCACCTTCCTCTACCTCCTGCTCCTCTGGACTCTGAACAGGAGACCGGTAAAGACAAAGAGCATAGCAGAATGAAAGAAGGTAAAGTGAGTAAAGGAAAGAGAGAAGAAACAGAAAGAAATGAGAATAGAGTGGGAGGAGAGAATAAGAAAGAAATGAAGGGATGTGGTGTTGAGTTGAGAAAAAAAAACGGAGAGGATGAGAAGATGGGATGATAGGAAAGGAGATGTGAGAAGAAATGGAAATATAATAATAAAATATTTTAAATAATCAATCAATTTAGGAATAAACAGACCATGTATAGATAAGATGGCTAATAAGATTGCGAGAAAGAAGAAGTACGGAGATAAAAGAAGATGAATTAAAAGTGGAGAAGAGGAAAATAAAAAGAGAAGACAGGAAAGTCAATTAAACCCAAAAATGTAATAAATCAACAGATGGCAAAAGAATAGAAAAATGAAACAAATTGGGCGCGGTAATGAAAGAAAAAAACCCCACAAGCATGATCTTGCACCATTCACTGTCCTACATCTCCAACTATAGTCTCTCATTAGCACTTGATCTGAGTCATCCTGCTCTTTGCTTTCTCTAGACTACAGCGAGACCCAGTGTCCTGACAGAGAGGTCACATCCTTCCTACTGAGCCCAGTGTGAAAACAGGCCAAGCCTGGATCAGGACAGAAAGCACCATCAATCCAAACTGTCTCATACAGAGAAAGTGAGAGACGAAAAGACTGAGGGAGGGAGAGAGAGAGAGACAGAAAGAGTGAGAGAGAGAGAGCGAGAAAGAGAGAGAGAGAGAGGATGGGCAGATGAAAGAAGAAGAAGAGACAGAGGAATAAAGGAGGATGATAGCTAGAGCAGAAGGCTGATACTGCACCAATTCTGTTTCAGCTGCCGGATGCTGCTTCTCAGCGTTTGTATTTTCTCTGCATTCAGTGTGTCACTGAAGAAATCAGGAGCTGTTCATCACACACTGGAGCTCAGTGTGGCATGAAAAACCCCACCTTTTACACCCACTCGAGCTATACACTAACACTGCGCAGAAAGAGAACTAACTCCAAATAACTCTGAGGCATGGAAATCAATTTATCATGCAGTCAGAACAACACAGAAAAGTCATTGTGTGTGTCGTAAAGAACAGAGCAGGGTCAGAGATGCTGAAATAACATGCAGTATTGATAAAAAGCAAGAAAGTGTGTCATTGAGAAGAACTGAGAAGTACTGAAACACAGAAGTAGAAAAATAATGCACAGGTAGAGGAGTTTGTGTGTGTGTGTGTGTGTGTGTGTGTGTGTGTGTGTGTGTGTGTGTGTGTGTGTGTGGTATGTATTAGAACAGGTGCTGGAGCCTCACCTGTGCGAGAAGCTCGGGGCCCTTGGCGCTCAGGCTCTGGGGCATCTCTCGGCAGCGCGTGGACAGGTTGAGGATGGCCGTAGCGGCCATGTGAGCGGCCTCCATGTCGTGCGTGTAGTCGAAGCTGCTCTTGCTGCAGGTGCTGCTGGCGCTGCTTCCTCCACCACCTCCTCCTCTCCCTCCTCTTCCTCCCCCACAGCTCAGACTACTGCCGCTGCTGCTCGGAGCATAGCTGCTTGTTGTACTGCTGGCTGGACTTGAGGTCTTACAGTACCGCTTGGCTGTCAACCCCACACACACACACACACACACACACAAACACACACACACACACACACACACACACACACACACACACACACACACACACACACACCACAAGCAAAAACGTACATATATTGAGTAAGCAATGGTATATGAAATATGTCTAATGACATGAAAGCAAGTGCAGGTTAACAGACTTCAAGCAACATTGGGAAATGGCAGAACAACAGATGAATAGATGGGTGGAGAGGTGGACACCTACAAGACTCGCTTATTGGATGGTCTGATGTTCCATGATGAATGCTGAGAGCAAATGAGTCTGAGAGAGCGAGAGAGAGAGAGAGAGAGAGAGAGAGAGAGAGAGAGAGCGAGAGCATTTACATTTTTGCAAATAAAAATCATTGTTCACACCAAAATTAGTCATGAAAATTGTACAAAGACAACACTGAGCTCTATTATAGGAGCGCATTCACTATCCTATGTGTTTTATTTTCCATTATCAGTTCATTTTTTTAAACCCTAAGCTCACAGGTTTAGTCTCTTATTCGGTTGTTTCACAACTTGTTTGGGTTCCGTGTCTATTAAAACAAAAACACCGCATGACCAGAGGAACGATCTTGCACAGACACAATAGCTTGGCAGTGCAACACTGATTCATAGAAAACGGATTAGTCCGAAATCAAATGTTCTTCACCCTCGCTCGCCTCAGGATTTTTTTCTAAAAATCCTCGCGGCCAGTGCAGGGATCATTGACAATGATGTACAGGAGTACTCAAAAATGTTCCCAGTTTATTTCCAAGAGCTCACAGTGTGTTTTATGTTCATTTAATTAGCCTGGTGAGTGAATGGAGCCCTTTAATCTCACTTCACTTCACTGTAAATCAACATTTGATGTAAGATCAGGATTTTGACTGAGAAGTTTAGTTTATTCTAAAATCCACATTATCTCGAACGGTCTAAAAAGTTGTTCTGTACTGTCAGTTTTTTTTTTTTTTTATTACTGATTTGGACAGAACTTCCTGTGGGATTGGAAGTTTTTGCTCAGTGGCTGCAGAACTGCTCCTCACATCTGAACTCTGTATGATGGATCCATTCTTGACACCTAAACTCTAGTTTGTTTATGCATCACATAAAACAAGGGCCTTGAATAAACTTGGTAACTGCACTGCTAGTGCAATGCTTTCATCAGCATATTCTGACAGATCTCACCTCCTACAATGGAAGTGACTAGCCGTTAGTCACAAGCAGTCAAATTGACTGGACAAATTGACAACAATACTCAGCAAAAGAGCTCCGTCCAACGATGCACGCATGTCTAGAATGTTCACTGTTTAGTTTCTTTATATATCTGAATTTGGAGCAGTCTGCAGGAAATAATAATAAAAAAAACTTGCTTTAATTATTTCCGCTGAAGGTTGAACCGATGATCCAGGGTTATACATAGTTACATATTGATGTAAGTTTAAAATCTTTCTTTGTACTTACAGTCTGCATGACTTGATTGAGACTGAAGCAGCTATTTATTTATTTATTTATTTAGCTTCTGAAGGCCAGAAACCATTCTATGAACCCCAACTCCTCCACTGTCTGTTCATTCAATAAGAATTCACACTGATATAAAAAAAGCCTGACCTACACTGATTATTTTAGAATAATGCCTTCACTGCAGCTTGCCAAACATTTGGATATTTTCAACCTTGAGGCAAAGCAAACACTACTGTGTGAAAAAAAAAAACAATCCACATACAGTAAGCTGATCATATTCAGCACTGATAGGCAAATTTTAACTTTTATTTTTTGGCTTTTTCGTTGATTCTCAAAAGCTGCTTTTTTATGAGGATAATTAAAACATACTGATGGCTAATTGGACCCCAGCTGTTAACCCTGGATGCCTCCAGATGATGTTGCCTAATCATAACCCCAGAAACTATACTTTTTAAACTGGTTGCACTTACCATCATATCCTCTTGGTGAAGTGTCTCGTCCGTGGTTCTTCTGTGTGAGTGAGCGCTTGCTGTAGGCGTGAGGCTGGCCATCATAGTCGCCTCCGTAGTCGAAGCTGGTCTTGGAGTACTTCTCCAGCTCCTTGGCTAGATTGGAACGAGGCGTGCTGGTGGAGACGTTATTTTTGTAACCGTATTGTGGGATCTCCAACTGTTTCACAAAGCACATAGGCCTGGAAGATAATCATCGACACAGGCGGGAGGGGAAAACCCAGCCTGGGCATCAGCGGAACTAGCACAAAGTCTAATTAGCTCAGAGACGCTGCTAGGGCTTTATGATTCCACTTCAGCATCATACACCTACTCTGGATGAGAGTGTATGTCAACTGGATGATTCTGTGCATTGTTTATTATGCAGTAAATACTGTATTAGTACATTACAGCATAATGTTGGGATCATGATTTGCAACCATATTATATACGATATATTAATATAGTTCAAGAATTACTTTATACTCTATTATAACATTATACTGTTCTGGATCATTTTCCAAGCATATGGATGACCATGCATGCTAAAATCAACTTTGGTGTATTTTAATTTGTATATGTATATATACACTGTATACATAAATATACAACCTTTATAAAAATGTATATTTCAAATGATATAATAAAACATAATTCAACATTCAAAGCTCGTTTCAACAGCTAGTATCCACAATCTTGTTCTTTCAGTAACTACCCAAAGCTCATGACCATAGGTGTGGGTTGGAACGTAGATCGACTGTCAAATTGAAAGCTTTGCCCTGCAGCTCAGCTCCCTCTTCACTACAATGGGATGGTACAAGCTCTGTTTTAGAGCAGAGGCTGCAACCATCCACCTGTCGATCTCCCGCTCCATCCTTCCCTCATTCGTCAACAAGACCCCGAAATACTTGAACTCCTTCACCTGAAGCAGGACTGCATTACAGAATTGGAGGGTGCGTTTCACCCTTTTCCAACTGAGAACCATGGCCTCGGATTTGGAGGTGCTGATTCTCATTCCGACCACATCACATGACTACATTATCCGCCAAAAAACAGAGACGAGATCCTATGGCCATTAAACCATTACCCCTCAACACCTTGGCCACACCTAGAAATTCTGTGCATAACCATTATGAGTAGAATTGGGGACAAAGGACATCCTTGGCAGAGTCCAACCCTCACTAGAAACAAATTTGACCTGTTATTGCCAGTGCGGTTAATGGGGCAGTGGTGGTCTAGTGGATAGGGTGCAGGATCGCTGATCCAAAGGTTGGGGGTTCGAGTCCCCACAAGGTTGTCATTGTCCCCCCAGTGCGGCTAACTGGGTTATCAAAGGCGGGCCATGTCTCTCACTGTCTATGGTGAGAAGCATGTAAAAGAACCATTGCTGACTTTCGTAAAGAGTAGGCTGCAAAGCCGTCAGCGTGTTTCTGTCCCTTGCTAAAGGGTTGTGACAGGAAGGGCATCCGACGTAAAAACCTCTGCCAAATCAAATGTGCGAATCAAAGGATTCGCTGTGGCGACTCCCGAGAAAGGGAAAAAGCCGAAAGAAAAGAAGAAGATTGCCAGTGCGGTTAAAACTCAGGCTCAGTTGATAAAAGAACTAAAACCCCATGGCAACGTGTCTGGTACATCATAATCCCATAGCACACCCCACAAGATGGCCCTCTAGGATCCTGTAGCGTGTATAGAGCTGGTCAACAGTGCTGTGGCCTAGACAAAAAACACATTGCCTTTGCCCTTCTGAATCCAAAGTTAAACTATTGGTCGGATTCTCCTCGCCAGTACTCTTGCATGGACTTTACCGGGTAGGCTGAGGAGTGTGATTCTATGATAATTGGAACACTCCCTCCAGTCCTCCTTTTTAAAAAGAGGAACAAGAACCCTGGTTTGCCAATCCAGAGCTATTGCCCCCAAGCCTGGTGGATTAGCTTCTGCCTATGAAGCCCGGCCAAGCCCAGCCCAAAAAAGAGACATGGGTCTGCATGGAATGTTACCTCTCTGCCAGGGAAGGAGCATAAAATTCCTGCCAGGGAACTGATGTGTGAGATTGAGAGATATCGGCATATCTCTTCCTGAAAATTAGCTACTGGTTTAATTGATCTGAATAAGAGTATTTTCACCCTTAGTGGAATATAGTGGTACGTATGTATGCATGTATATGTTTATAGGTATGTTTGTATATAAATTAGGACTTGTGCTCTTGAAAGATGCTACTAATTATGGACTATGTATATGTGTCACAGTGTGGGACTGAATGCAGTCCCAGGTGAGTCTGTAGCCGTACCTCAGCACACGGTCAGATGTCTGATTGGACTTAGGTCCATCGCTTGATTGTTGCTTTTCTTGAACCTTAGCAATCTTCTCAGCGGCTGCTATAGGGCATCCTGAGAGACTGCAACACCACAAGGACAATTGTTCACTGTTTGCGCGTGCACACACACACACACACACACACACACACACACACACACACACACACACACACACACACACACACACACACACACGAACACCGAAAGATCAGATCCACATGACTGCAAGGCTTGTGTCAGCCTATATACGTCCAATGTATGCACAGTGCATGTGTGGGTGAACAATAAACTATATGCATGTATGAATAATGCATGTTCTATCTATAGCATGAACGCTCAGCATATCAGTTATCTGGGCTTCAGCAAGATCCTGCCAACTGTAGCGTAGCACACAGGGATATAAAATAAACCAGAATCCTCTCACTCTGTTTCCACACCTCGCTTCTTTTTCTCTCTTTACATCCCTTTGCCTGTTTTTACTGTATTTTTATATAAAAAAAAATAATAAAATAATAACACATTGTTTGCATGCGCAAACACACACACACACACACACACACACACACACACACACACACACACACACACACAAGCCATTCCTAAATATCAGCATCTGTGGAAAAGATGAAAGCATTGCAAACTATACCGTTCTGCCACCTTTCTGAATTCGCAAAAAAGGTAAAAAAAAAAAAATAGTGGCAGACATGAAGAGTGCCATCAGTATGCTGAGTTGCTATGACAGCCGCAAGATAAGGCACAGCAACCACATATACAGATCTATACATACACTACGCCTTGTAAGTATGTTATTTTTTCCCCTGTTTTTCCTCCACTTTCCCCCCCATATCTCAACATGTTTAATGCCGGCACTGTGGGTGTGAGCCAGTCCCACAGGACCTATTCTATATAACGTGGCCTGCAGCGGCTGCGAGTGTGAGCCTGTGTCTACAAGATTGGGAAATCACAGCTGTATGCATGATGAGGAGACATGCACCTGAGCAGTGTGTGTGGGTGTGTGGTCCAGTACACCAAGGAGACGGTACAATTGTGTCTTATTCTCCTTTGTGCCCTTTAATGCAGTGTAATAATGAATAAAACCGTTGAGTTGTTTGATAAGTGCATCAAATGCAATAAATGCTATTACATTAAAGTGTAACTGAAATTAGTATATACTACATGGGGATAGCACAAAATAAATGGTCTGCTATCTGAGGATTAAAAAATATTATTCCAAGTGGATAATGCTTGAATCAAAATGACAACCATTCATGGTTTGTCATGCTCTCTTGAAGTAGGTGTCAACATCATTATCATGCTTTAAAGTGGACAAAAAGAGATCTCATTTAATTTTTGTTGTTTTAATTTTTATGGTCCTGTGTAGTACATAATAAAAATGTTAATCTGTGTAAAAATACACTTTTACAGGGTGCAGCTTTACTTATTTTCCATGCAGTAAATACTAATCTGAGAGTGAGAGAATAGGCTCAAAAGATGCCGTTAGCGTTACAGTGCTTTGCTCGGCTCGGGGCATGCATAACTCACCTTGACCTGCACCTATCATGTTTAAAATATGCAAAAATAAACTATAAAAATATGATTTTAGATTCCTTTTAATTATGCTTACAAATAGTATATACAGGGAATCCTCACTATTCCACGCTTCAGTGCATCATGGGTTTTTTTTTTGTAAATATTCATCGAATTTAAAAATAAGGACATTAAGGAAGAATAGGGGAGAAAGTTAAGGAAAATGAAACAAAACAAGGCCAATTAACTGTGGAACATGAGGGATCCCTGTACACTAAAACCTGTGATGCCCTGGGCAAGATGCCCTGTGCACCCTTCGCTTGCTCAATGGTTAGCTAAGATGGTTTCCAGCCTTCCTGCAACCTTAATTAAGATTAAATCTTGTTTAGTGTGATTTTGGTTTATATTCCAATGTAGTATATACTAAAGTAAACTATTCGCCATAGGCTCAAATGATACACCAATCTGAGTAGGCCTAGTCAGTTTATGTACTATTCAGCAGTATCTACCTCGCCTTTCAGGAATAAATGTTAAATATAATGATGGCTGTGAAGAATAGCTTTAATCATAAAATATTACTCAAATATTATTACCGTAAAGAATATCACTATATATAGCAACTATTTTTAAATGACATTCTTTAATATTATAGAATATTTCATACAGTCCACTCTCCCTTGCGCTTACTAAACAACTCCTACCATTTACTCAATACAAATGAATAAAATAAATTTACTAACAGAATAATAAACAATAGCCAGGTATTAAAGTGTTAAAACATGGACATGGTGAATCACCTCTCTCGGCAAGTCTCAGACGCCATGACACAGACTCACAAATCTTTCTGTTCATTCACACCTCTGCTCAAACAGCAATCTTTCCTAATGTCCAGACAAATCATGTCGAGCAGTCTGAGCCTGCAAGGGCTCCTGAGCTAGCCCTTAACTGACAGCGCTTCCAGCCCTTTCAGCTCTTCAGGTGCACTGACTCACCTGCGGTGCGAGTTCCTGTTGCTATTAACGTGGCCACGTCCTGAGCAGCCAGGCGTCGGGCACTTTAGAACATTCTCATGCATTGCAAGAACTTTGGAAAGACAGAAGAAGACAGGAGAGGCCAGAGACAGTGAAGGTTAAGAGCAGTCAAGGTGGAACGAAGAGCTTTGCCTTTAATTAGCCCGAATGAGTTTTGAGTTAGCTGTTTGCAAAGAGTTGGCTTATTGTTCAAGATGAAAATAGTGAAAGGTAAATAAATTAGGCCATGCAGAAAAGAGCACGTGCAGACAAACGCAGAGATGTGTGAGTAGCATGCAGTATTATGCTATCGGCAAGTTCAAACATGCTAACCAAGAATTTTAGCCAGAAAAGTGATTTTTACCAAACATGACCACAGCAAACAGATTTTACCTGATGAGGAGGAAGTTCACCAATTTTTCAAAATAACTAATTGTC
This sequence comes from Plotosus lineatus, assembly GCA_024760905.1. Lineage (NCBI taxonomy): Eukaryota > Metazoa > Chordata > Actinopteri > Siluriformes > Plotosidae > Plotosus > Plotosus lineatus. Next base: position 22,724,021 of record CM045737.1, on the reverse strand, counting down.
CGTGTGTATGTAAAAGTTTCTGATCAAGTTTTATTCGAGTATAAGTACTGTATTATTTCTTGCAGTAGCTATCAACATCAAGATGGATATTTGGTATTTGGTATAGGAGATTAACACACAAGGCTATTCTCTTAATTCACATGACGTTACTGCAGCATAAATATGTTTAAATTGTTCTGAACACAAGGTACAAATTACAAGTGACATCAACATCTTGTTTGCTAAACAGTTTTGATGACATCAACTACACATAGCACATACATAATTGCGTTCACAAATGAATACAATACATTTGATTGTAATTAGTTTCTAAAAAAAATGCACAGGGCGAACCAAAAACACCTCCCACATTCTAAACATAAATAAAAAAGGGGAGCAAGGGTGGCCTGGTGATGAGGTGCTGGATGGGTGGCACGGTGGCGTAGTGGTTAGCACATCCACCTCACAGCAAGAAGGCCTGGGTCCAAGTCCAGGCCTGGGTGTTTCTGTGTGGAGTTTGCATGTTCTCCCCGTGCTTGTGTGGGTTTCCTCTGGGTACTCCGGTTTCCTCCCACAGTCCAAAAACATGCACAGTGGGTTAATTGGGTGTTCTAAATTGCCTGTAGGTGTGAGCGAGTCCGTATGTGTCCTGGCGAACCATACGGTAGATCATTGTGATCACAGCCATGACAATCCCTGTATGAGCATCATTCAAGCTTCAGGGATCGACGTCCATTCGTTGTGATTGGATGTAGACGTAAAGAGAGAAGGTGCTGGATTGCCGATCCTAAGGTTGAGGGTTCGAGTCCAACTGTCAACGATTGTCACTGCTGTCCCCCCCCTCCCAAGTGCAGCTAACTGGATTATCAAAGGCCGGCCATGTCTCTCACTGTCTATGATGTGAGGCTGTAAAAGAACCATTGCTGACTTTCATCAAGTGTAGACTGCATAGCTGTCAGCATGTTTCTGCCTTGCAATGGCCTGGCGAGCTGTCCAGGGTGTACTCTGCCCTCACCCGGAGTCAGCTGAGATGAACGCCAGCCTTCCTGTGTCCCTAATGAAGATTAAGCGGTTCAGAAAATGATTGAATGAATAAAAAATGGCTAAAGATAGTCAAATGACTATTCATACAGATAAAACTTCATGAAGCAGCAGAAGACGTGCAAAGGCCTGTTAGTTGCCCAACCCCTGTCCTCAGTCTTCAATAAGGCGACGTCGGGAGTACAATGTCTGCCCGCTAATTGTGACCTTTCAAAGATGTTCAGTTATTCCATGGAGACAAAACATTTCTAGATTGTACAATCATCTCGCAGTGGCTTCAGATTTTCAGAGCAACAGGCTCAGCTTGGGTAAAGAATCACCATCTTGACCTAGTAGCACTCGTACAGCTAAGAATTTTCAATTCAATTCAATTCCGTTTAATTTGTATCGTGCTTTTTACAACTCACATTGTCACAAAGCAGATTTACACAGTAAAAGTAGGGGCTTACAAAGTATGAAATAATTTAAACATTTTGTACAACCCCTATGCATCCCTAATGAGCATCACCTGTGGCAATGGTGGCAAGGAAAAACTCCCTCAGTAGATGTGAGGAAGAAAGCTTGAGAGGAACCAAACCCAAAGGGAAACCCATCCTCATTTGGGTGAAACCATAAAGATACAAACTATATGAGAAATTCATTGCAGTCCAAAATGTAGTCTGGCTGGTTATACGTCATATAATTCTGAAGTATTGAGGTGAACTGTCGTGCAGTCTGTGAGACCTTCTCCACGAAAGCATATGCAGGGATCCCTCGCTACTTCACGCTTCAATTCATGCTGCTTCAGTGCATCGCGGTTAAAAAAAAATGTAAAAAAATTAAAAATAATAATCGCATTAAAAAAAAAATAAGGAAATTAAGGAAGAATATGGGAAAAAGTTAAGGAAAATGTCGCAAAACAAGGCCAATTAAAAACCCAAACAAACAAAAAACAACCCAAAACCCGCCCATGAAAACTACTTACATTTTTATGTGAAGTGCGCATCTGTGTGTGCGCGCGTCAGTATGTGTGTGCATTTATATTTTCTTTATATCTTATGCCTTATTTTTGGATGTTTAATTGTTATTATAAGCATTTATAGCATTGAATATGAATTACTATTATACGTTATTATATGTTATTATTGATATTATGTAGACACATACATGTACGTATACGTCAGTCAAGGGGGTCGATCCTACTTCGCGGAATTCGGTGGTCGTGGGGAGATCTCGGTTCCAATTAACCTCGGAAAGTGAGGGATCCCTGTATTAGCAGTAGAGATTTCCAGCAGAGCGACTTATTCCATCTTTTCAAAAGCTGTATTGAATGAATTATCATGTGCGCGAATAAATCAATTGATCACCTTTAACAATTATCACTCCTGTAAATTGTGGGAGGTGTTTTTTTCAGCCTGTACTATACCACAAATCTACTATACCAAATTCTAAACAGTATTTACTCGTACGCATATATTCTATCATTTACTACATTTCAGGTTTCGTCTACAGTTCTTTGACAATCAAAATCAAAAAACTACTCAGGGAATGAGCAGTTGGAAATCAATGTAAACTGTTTTCCCAAACAGTAAAGACTTCTTACAGTTTCTCTGATATGACGTGAATCCTGGATATGTTCTGTGTTTGAGACATGGTAAGCTCTGAGCACATTTTTTAAGAGCTTAAACAAAATCCCATAATCAGCTTCATTTATGAAACCAGCTTCTATAATTTTGAATAATTGGTTGAACCTCACAGTTAACTGACAGAATTGAAAATGAAATAAAAGTCAGTAATTAATAAACCATTATCATGCAGTCATAACAACCTTTTCTTTTACAGTGCACCGTCTCAATCCAGCATTGTTGGACTTCCTTAATTCCCCTTTCCAATTAATTTATCATCGTCACCAAGACATGCAGATTTTTCCAACTCAAAATAAAACAGACGCAAGCAAGCTGCTTTCTTAACAGTTACTTTTCCCCCTTTTGCACAGCATGGACAGGAACTGATCAGCAACAAATACATAAACCATTTCAGGCAACAAGCAAATCAAATGAAAGTGCATTCCCAAAGCAGCCGTAGGTTTAAACTAAACCCAAGCCCATTATAGCAATGGACCTTTTTCACAATGGATGTGCCGCTATATCTGCTAATGAACAGTAATATTCCAGTTGCCACTTTGAAAATTGTACAAATACTGAAATACATAGAGGATAGTGAATGGTATATTCTAGATTAAACAGTAAATAGTTCATGACAATTTTCACACCTGGCATGATAGCTGGTTCAGTTAAATCTCTTGGCACTGTTGTTAATAATAATAAAAAGAAACAAAGAAAATTGGGGCAACATTCGGGGCATGTGCAGACTCAGCAGATGTGATGAAATATACTGTGCACATGTCACACACTGCTAGCTATTCTTTGTTCTTCCCACACACACTGCTAGGTTTTTTTTTTTTTTTTTTTTTTTTTTAATTAGTCAACAACATTTTCTTGGGGACCCTGGCATGGTTCAGGTTGTACGCCACCTTTGAACAGGGTCAGATGGGATTGGCTCCAGCCTCCCTGTGACCCTAATAAAGGATAAAGCGGTTCAGAAAATGATATGACATGACCACGGATACTTGAACTGTGCATTCAAAGGTAGTTCTTTTGTGGTCAGTATTTTTTTTCCCCAAGAAATCAGATTCTTTGAAATGCTCACTCTCCTTCCAATGAATTGCATAAAGCCGTCTCTTTTCCACAAGCACATAGTGTGAAAAGAGTGAAAGCTCAAATGCAGATGTTTGTTTAAATTATTTGTGCATTGAAGGACACTGCAGTGATTGCAGTATTTGTCGCCACTGTTTGCAATCGCTCCAGAATTTTTAAAATACTGCTATTTATGCTTCCAGAATCTGTGAATACACAAATGTGAAAAAGGTCCATAAATAAGCCATAGTGTTTCTTTATTGTTCTTACTTTCTGGTGGTACGCGGTCCTTGTGAGGGCAGCCAGACAGACTTCTGTGGTGTGGGTAGAGGCCTGTGACATGACCCGTACCATCACACCCTGGGGTGGGGCACTTGCTCTCTTTTTTCTCACCTCTTGAAGGATCTGCAAACAAAGAGAGTGTTTTCCAGATTCTGTTCCATTCGGGATTCACCAAGCCTTAAAATCATTCGAGATAAGAGAGGCTCCTTTGGAACTGTTTTATGAAATTGACTTTTTATGGTATGCTTATTAACCCTCCAAACAAAAGGGCATAAAGAGAACTGGCTAAATCAGTAGCATTCTCAATGATACATCATTTTTATTGCCCTCCTGGGAATAAAAACTTCACATTTGTTAGTTCTTACTGCCCAAGGAATTTCATATTTCATTAAAAATGCAGTGGTTTAATGCATAATGACTAGAACTGTGTCAAAACAACTAATAAGGCATTTCTTTTTAAAAATGTACCATCTTCTACACTTGAAAAATACTCTAAATGTATTCTTAAATTTGTCCTGAATTGTGTCTAAAAGATGGTTCCATGAAGTTGCTGATCAATTCATATCAAATAACATGAAAAAACAAACAAACAAAAAACAATGAAAAATATGAGGAAAAATTGTCAACATTCTCTTTAAAGGTACAGGACATACAGTACACCCTGAAAATCAAGTTCTCACTCACTGAACGCCAGACTTTGATCAAGTTGTTGAATAGCTACACACCACACCATGAAATCATACGAGAGTACGTACACGCCAAACAATGTTCCCGAGGCTCAAACGTACCCATGATACTCTTGCACTGCCACACCATCATCGGATTAAAGATAATTAATCCCTGTATAGATGAGAGCGAACAAAGTTTCGAAATTGTTTAACTGTTAAACAAGAAGAAGAGAAAAAAGCTCTGGGATTTCGTCACAGATGTAAAAGAAAACAGAGATGATGATGATGATGATGAAGAAGCGTGTGTTGATGCTTCAAGTTGTAATTTCTTTTTCTTGATTTTCTGGTTTTAAAATGTGATAAAAAAAAAAAAATTGACAGGGACAGCATGGTGGTGCATTAACATTACAGATACCAGTTTCAGGTCAGTTTTAAATCTGAAGAATAATATAGAGCAGAGAAGTCCAATTTTGGTCCTAGAGGATCCTTGTCCTGCACATTTTAGTGTTTCCCTTTTACCAACACACCTCATTCATAATAAATGAAGTAACCACATGTCCTAAGTTAAAGGGGGTGTAGTAACTTAATTATTCATTCATTCATTATTCGTACTGCTTATCCAGTTTTCGGTTGCAGGAATGCTACAGCAAATCCCAGCCGACTCTGGAGTACACCCAGAACAGCTTACCGGTCCACTGCAGAGTCAACACACACAACCATTCACACTTTACACTCACACGCTAGCAATCCAGAATAGCCAGTTAGCCTGATGTACACATATCTTTGGACTATGCAAAGAAACAGGAACACATAGAGGAATCATAACATTACATTTACATTTACAGCATTCGGCAGATGCTCTTATCCAGAGAGACTCACAATTGTCATTTTTATACATTTTGAGCAACTGATTGTTAAGGGCCTTACTTAAGGGCCCAAAAGTGGTGACACTTGGGATTGAACAACTGGCCTTTGGATTAGTAACCCATCGCTTTAACCTTTAAGTCACCACTGCCCAAAAACAACACAAGCATGAGAACATGCAAACTCTACACAAACAGCCAGCCTTGTGGACCACGGGAACTTAACCAGGACCTTCTTGCTGTGAGGGGGAAAGATAGCTACACCACAGTGTCCCCCTGCAGAGGACGCATTAGCTCTATAATGTACAGAACAGGAGGTTCTTCATGACTAGGGTTTGGAATTGATGATGAGAAGTATAGAAAATGATGCCTTTAGCTATAACTTTAACCGTAAGATAGCTTTTTGCAGGCCACCATAAAAGCATCATTAATGATATCGATCATTAGATTATCATCCATGTTGTTTATACAGTAGCGTGTGTTATAGATCCAAGCTGATTAAACTGGAAACTGGTACGATGATATATTTACAGATTAATTAAATTAATAACACCACATCTGATAATATCAATCAAGAAAGCTGGCAGAACTGATAACTTAAGAAAGCAGGCACGCTTGTAAATATAGGAGCTGAAGCCTGATGAGGGTCAAAGGTTGTCCCTGCAGGTCACGTTTATGCTGGTTATGACTTCAAAGCCCAGTTTGCTGAAAAAGATCTGAATGCAGTCTTTCCTGCTTGTAACGACTGATTATGTGTAAACCATGTTATAAGGCAGCTTTGAAATGAAGGAGAAATAAAAATGTAATTGTTTTGTACTTAGCATCATAGGCCCACTGATCCTTTTTGGTTAAACAGTTTTGTTAATTGCTTTTTCATGATTAATTATGATTACTCTCATGAGTGCTGTCTCGCTTTGATACTAACAACTGTTTTGATGATCAACTAATCTGCTGATCGCTGTCTCAATTAATCATCTAAAAAATGTAAAAGTTTTTCTTCATGGAGATTAATTATTTTATTGTTATTATCTCTTGTACAAAACATTCTCATTACTCAGCCTGACTAGTATTGTATTAAAAAAAATTCTACCATTTTGGTTCTCCGCAAAAGGCTACTCCACATTTGCACCAATTGATCTTGGCATTGCTGGATCATAAATTTTACTTTGGGATGATGTGGACCAATCAACATCACTCTCATCTATACGGGACAAAATTCAAATTGTGAGCAAAAAAAAAAAAAAAAAAGTAAACAAAAAGAAATCTTTAAACACTTCGATATTGTAGACTTTAATCTCAGAAACACTGTACAAATCGAAGAAAGTGCAATTCCCTCAGTATGAGTCAGCCAAAGGACTTTCCCCAAACGAAATTAGTGACGGAACACGTATGGCAGTGAAAGGTAAATATTTTATTGTTCATTGTTATGGTCAGGGTGTTATGATGGTGAAGATGTGTAAATGAGTTACATACATACATACACATATTAAAAATCTTTAGGCTGAAAGGTGTGTATTTCTCCCTCCATATTTACAGTTATCCACACAATACGTTTTGCTCTTTTCTGAATTATTAACTTGATTTTAAATAATAATGCTCCTATATCAAGTCTAATGCTTATTATCTAATAACTACACACACACACACACACACACACACACACACACACACACACACACACACACACACACACACACACACACACACACACACACACACACACAAAAGCCTGCAGAATAATTAAGCTAATGGAAGATTTATGAGTGTGGAACTTCACTAGAAGTTAATAGCGTTTATTTTGCTTTGTTGCAGTTCGGCCTAGAAATGTTTACTGACCATCCAGACAGTGATTACTCAACAGTATCTTTATTTGACTTTATTTACAGTGTTACCGGAACTATCAGCATTCAGCATGGGATGTGTCTGATGAAGATCTGATTAAAGTTTAAAAATAAGCATGTCTGCATCACAGCAGGAAGGTCTTTGGTTCACGCCCCATGCATGGTGAAGACTATGCTGAGTGGAATGTGCAATGTTCTCCCTGTGCTCGTGTGAGTTTGCTCTGGATGCTTATGTTTCCTCACACAGTCCAAAAGGATGCACATTAGGCTAATTGACTGTTTCAAATTACCCCGAGATGTGAATGGTTGTGTGTATGCTGGCCCTGTGATGGGCTGGTGAGCTGTTCAGGATGCACAGCACCTTCATCCAGCTGAGACGGCCTCCAGCCTCCCTACAACTGCAGTAGGATTAAACGGTTCAGGGAAACAGTGAACGAATTAATGAAAATCAAATCTAATTAAGTCGTGATATTAAGGTACGAAATGTACCTTAATACTAATTGTTTTTATTCCATATTTACACATTTTCTTTCGAGACAAAGCAAACAGAAAACAAAACAAAAAATGTTTGTCTTCCTTTCGGCATTTTCCCTTTTACTCAGGAGTCGCCACAGCGAATCATTTGATTCGCACGTTTGATTTGGCAGAAGTTTTTACGTCGGATGCCCTTCCTGTCACAACCCTTTTTAGCAAGGGACAGAAACACGCTGACGACTTTGCAGCCTCCTCTTTATGAAAGTCAGCAATGGTTCTTTTACATGCCTCTCACCATAGACAGTGACAGACATGGCCCGCCTTTGATAACCCAGTTAGCTGCACTGGGGGGGGGGGGGGGGGACAGTGACAATCCTGTGGAGAGAGGGACTCGAACCCCCAACCTTTGGATCAGCGATCCAGCGCCCTATACCACTAGACCACCACTGCCCACAAAACAAAACAAAAAATAATATTATAATATTACGATATTTATGATATTAAAATATTATAAAAATTGTTTAATCCATATAATACTTGGCAAAATGTGGCATGGTGGTCAGGTGATCAACTCTTTCACCCCACAGTAAGAATGTTCTCGGTTCGAATCTCACCCAAGGGTGGAGTTTGCATGTTTATTACCAAACCTTTAATTAAATCGTTACAAAAACGTTGACAGAAATGAGTCAGATATGCTTAATCTCTCAGCACAGTGAAAACTTAATGCAAGAGATGGAACAGCGCGAAATTCCCAAAGCTTTCAATTCAGCACGATTAGCCTAGCAATGAAGAGTGACACTGTCCAATCCCAGGTCAAAATGCTTCATTACCTACTAAGTTCATTTATGTGATATAATTAAACCTAGCTGATTTTATCCTTTGAACAGCCTTTGTGATCTGAAAGAAATTTAAAGTGTTACGATATTGCTGCAAGCCTGATAGACTGAGCAACAGTGTTAAAGTCATAAGATATATTCCAGTAGGTAGCATCCAGAGGTGAGCAGAGGATGAGAACCCCATAATGACCCTTTGCAAACCGTTATGCTGATACAGTCTGGCAGATTCTTACGGATGATAATAATAAGAGCATATAGCATAGCTGTGTCTCCCCCAGAGGAGGTCGGTGTGAATCAAAGTAGTTTTGGAGAAATAGGCCATGGACAGAATTGCTGTCCTAACAGGCCGTGCAGATTGCCATTACTCATGCCTGACAAGGCAAGCCTCTGATGTTACTGTGCAGGCCTATTTTAACAACGTAAGCTGCTGCTGCTACTGCTGTCACTGCCACTGCCATCTAAGCGTCAGAGATCGACCAGAATAATGTGTCTGTCTCATTAAAGGAGTCTTGCAGCTGGTACATATGCCACTGGGGTAATGTAGCTTAGACTTAATGCAAAAACAGTTACTGAAACATCTCGGAGCTGCAAAAAAATATTCTGTTCCATAACTCCTTTAGTCGCTAAATGAAGGATTTCTATTCTTTAAAATACCTAAACTGAAATTGCACTGATTGTTTGTAATTGGCTGTTAGAAACTATTCAGTAGCCAATCAAGTCAAGCAAAGCTTAATCGTCATGTCATGCAAAGTGCAATTAGAGTTAGTGTGTCAAAATTTCACTCAGAAGATTAGAAACTCAAAAAAGCTGGTAAAAATCATATTTCAGAAAAACTTTGAACATTTTATTTATGAAGTAAATTGGTGGAACTGGACTGCAACAGGTTTCACACCCCAAGCTTCCACCGAAGGCTGTAGATTTTAGTGTACATTCACTACAAATCTGGAATGTTTTATACAGTCCTATATAATATGTGATTTTTATTTGACTTTTATTTTTTTTGATTATGATATGCTGTATTTATCCCGTCAGGGAAATTATTTCCTCTGCATCTAACCCATCCAAAGTGAGCACACACGCATGTAAACATTGAGCACACACACCCGGAGCAGTGTGCTACCACACACACATTGGAGACGCCTGGAGAGCAGTTATGGGTTAGGCGCGGAACGCAGTCTACGGAAGAGATTCGTCATTTTTACACGGAAAACGGGTGCAAATCCTGCAGAAAAGTGGAAATTCTTACACGCTTGGAACGTTCACAGCATGTGCGGAACAGATACGGCAAAGTACGCCAAAGTGACCCCACAGAACACTCACAGGGAAAGAATTTTTTTCTGTGAACGTGCTTTTCAACTTGTTCAAAAGCACGTGTCGGAAGCATACGGAAGTGGAGGAAGACTTGAGGACTAACTATGGAATCACACGGAAGGTGGGGGAATAGTTGTGGAATGTTTGCTGATGACATTTTTGCTTCCGTGAGTCTGCCGTGCTCCAGTGAAATGGGGGTATTAGGCGTCTTGCTCAAGGGCACTTCAACCATTTATGTGGACAAATGGAAGGTGCTGCTCACTCCCCCACTGCCAGACCTTTTGATCACAAAGTCACTTCTCTAACTATTAGGCTAGGACTGCCTCCCTTTTCCTGTTGAATTCAGATGGACTGATATTTTAATAGTAATAATACATTTTAGTTCAGTTTAATGCAATGTTAAATTAGTATGCTGTAGTGCTTTATGAGTGAATCTTGAACTGACTGATTCCTTCGTAACAAATTTTACAAGACCTTTCATTCGTGCATTTTTCATACAGACACAACAGAGCTGAACAATAGACATAGAGCTGAGTAGTATATTTCATATTTCATCAGCATTTTCATTACCTTTAGGGTAATAGGTTCTTCTTGCCCCATCATGGTGTAGTCGGGCTTTACGTTCCTCAGCTCCGCTACTCTGCCTGGGGCTGTGCTCACCATGGAGCCGTTGATGGTCCCTTCGAGCCACTGTGTGCTCCGATGCCATCCTATCACGCATGACCTTGGCACGCTCTGACTCCAAAGCGATGGCCTTTTCCAGCAGTGACAGGTTGCCCTTGGTGATGTCGAATGCCTCATCTGAATGCTCTGATGCCACAGATGTTGTGTCTTCATCCCCTTCATGGGCACAGCTTGAAGGATAACCTCTGGATGCTGGGCTGAGCTGCTCTTCAAGCTTCATCAAGTTCACCATGTCTGAGTAGTTCCTCTCCATTGGTCTCTGAGGGTCCATCAGAGCCTGCTGGCAATTTTCATAGCGGAGCAGGTGGTGATGCATCTGAGTCTGTAGGTGCTGCTGCTCAGTCTGATACTGCAGCATATTCTGCTCGAGTGGTTGCGTTTCACTTAGCTTGCGTGCTAGATCGAAGCACTGGTTTCTCAAACATTCCAGACTACTAAGGCACACGCCCTCTTCATTCTCTTCAGACTGGCCGTTATGGTGTTCCGAGACTGAGGTAGGCTCAGGGTAGCCATCGTCTGGCAGCACAGCTCCATGTCCCTGTGCCAGCAGCTTCAGCGAGTCCACTGTCTCCCGTACCACGTCGCTGTTCAGGTCTACGCTTAACTCACCCCTCCGTCCATGCTCAGGACCATCCTCCTCATCCTCATCCTCATCCTCGCCAGCACTGTTGGACGAGCTGCTGTTCATCTCTGACTCCGTCATAGCCTGGTATGCGGCATCCTCCGCTATTTTTCCCAGGTTCAGCAGGGATTTGGCTACAAGCTCATCATAGTTCTCATATTCTTCACTGGCTGTGTTGTTATTGTTGTTGCCGTCTTTCTCGAACATCTGGATAGGCTTTGATTGTCCACAAATCGAATAGGTATTCTCTAAAGTGAGAGCACAGACAATTAATCAGTGCACCAGGCAAGATTTGGGTAGTTTTCACATAAATTCAATCTGGAACGAAGTGCATTTTCGTTTTGGAGTTGCCAAAGTGAAACGTCTCTGTATTGCAATGGCTGAGTGTGTCACATACACAGGAGACATGAACGAGCTTAAACATTGGCAAAATACAAAGACGTCTGAATGGCAATTGACACTATCACTGTGTTGCATTAATCATCAAATGCACGAGAAGAGCGAATGCAGAACTGACTGCGGTTTAACATTTATTCAGTGTTAAAGGAACGATAATCTTTTGAACAAATTGAAGTGGAATGTAAGTTTAAAATACAAAATAATTGCTAAACAAACTGTGTGAAACCGTGAAAGCACCCATTTCTCCTTTAGGGATCTTAGTATTGCTTGTATTTGGGACACGGGAGGATGAGACTGCAGGGATAAGTGGAGAATACGATGTTCTGCTTCTAGAGCCAGAAATAACCTCAGGAGGAGCCCGTTACCATTGGTGAGAGGGAGCTGAACGTATCTGACACCTGTAAAATGGCAGTGTGCATGCGAAAGGGGACAAAGTTAATAACTCAGAGCGCTTCCCTCTCTCCGCTGCTTGGGAAGACACTGTCAAAAACAATTGAGCAGGTCTGAGTATGAGACCGAGATGCATACTAAGCAATCAGCAGCTCCACAAGTTCAAGAGGGGAGCTAAGGGATGTTCTGTGCTCTCAGCCACGCTGTCGTCTGAATGCTAAGTGCTGCTCAACCAGTGCAGACCGCGGAACAATTCAATTGCACTTCAGTCAATTATGTGGCTTAAAACGAAAACTTTCTCACTTAGGGAAATTAATTATAAAAGAATAATATCGAATGATTCAGCTGGTGGATTTGGATTACTTGAATAAGATGTCAGATTATAACATGCTGAAACTAACAAGTTGACAGTGTGGCCGAGTGTTTCTACTTTACTGGCATTGACATCTCTTTGATTGGCAGGTTGAGAGATAGGAGTACCACATTCCAGATGTAAATATTCTTTCTGAAATCAACTCTGGACCTTTAATTATCCTGCATGAATTAATTATGCAAAAGAAAAAAAAGAAGAAAAAAAACACAGGCAGCCAAGAACCAAACAAGCCGCCAAGTTCCTGACTCTGCATATGTTATTCCAAGATGTAAATATGCTCCAATTAAAGCTGAATTTAACCTCATAGACATTGTTTAATTTAAAATCAATCACACCGGAATGCAGAGATGAAACACTGAAAACATATTCCTCTGCTACTTAAATAAAAGTACAATTAAGACAAAGAAATTTCTCACCTTGTTGATGAGCATGCTCTTCATAATCCTCCTCTTCCTCATGCTCATCTTCTTCCTCATCCTGTTCACCCTCTTCCTCTTGTTCATCATCTCCTTCCTGATCCACCACATCCTCATCCTCCTCCACCTCTTCTTCCATCTGTTCTACCTCCTCTCCCCCCTCCCTTTCAGCCTCCCCTTCATCTTCCTCCTCCTCATCTTCCTCATATCCCTCCTCACCAGCTTCATCATTGTCCTCAGAGCACTCCTCCTCTTCGTCGTCTCCATCTTCACCTTCCTCCTCTTCCTCCACGTCTTCATCTAGCTCTTCCTGTTCTCTCTCCTCGCTCTCTTCCATGGCTTCGTAGTTGTCGTATATCACCGGTTCTCCGTCAGCCATGGTTAAAAACGGTCGCCGTTTGGTAGCTGGCTCCTGCGGGGGTTTCTCCTGGTCTTTCCTCTTTTTAGCCAAAGGGCAGCCATAAACACTGCACAGAGCATGCAGAAATGAGGGAAGATAAAAGGTGGTTTTCTATTGAGTCATCATAAACACAAAACAGAATTAATTTCCATGCAACACATTTTGTACTGTCTGGCCCGCAGTTAACCGCAGGCATTCATTCATAAAAACACAAATGCCATGTGAACTCTCTTGCCCCAAGATACTTCTTTTCAGAATCCATCCAGCTGCATTTGCAGAACTGAAATTTAGAACGGTAAAGTCATCCAAACAACCCTCAATTACACAAATCCCTTAATTATCATTATCTGTTGAAAAATTTCTCTTTAATTGCCCCAAAACAGCACGCACAATTATGTGGCTTAAAAGTGAAATTCATAAAATGAATTATCCCATTTCTCTCTGAGAGAACTGGTTTGTGGCTTGCCAAGAGGGTTGAAGGTTCTACTCCCTCGGTGGTGAATGAGCAATCAACTCAAACCCTGGAAGAGGAGGATGTAAAGACTAGCTTCCATCTTTTCCAATTTAGAGAGAACGTCCACAGTACTGCTCAGCATGGAGGCCATCATGCATACCAGGGAGTTGATTTTGTTACTTGTGGAGATAACAACCCATTATTTTTTAAAATTGTTTTATATATTATTGAAATCTTATTATTACTAGTATTATTAGCCAATTTAATTTCTGACTTGAATTTGAATACAAGATTCAATACCTCCAAAAGACCACTCCCTAAATAATGTCTGTCTAGGTAGAAAAGTCCAGTGACAGTGGTGGCCTGGTGGTAAAGGTGCTGGATTGCTGATCCTAAGGCTAGGGGTTTGAGTCCCACTGTCCACAAGGTTGTCACTGTCCCCCCCAGTGCAGCTAACTGGGTTATCAAAGGCCGGCCGTGTCTCTCACTGTCTATGGTGAGAGGTTCATGTAAAAGAACCATTGCTGACTTTCGACAAGAGTAGCTGCATAGCCGTCAGCGTGTTTCTGCCCTGCGATGGCCTGGCGAGCTGTCCGGGGTGTACTCTGCCCACGCCCAGAGTCGGCCGGGATGGGCGCCAGCCTCCCTGCGATCCTAATTAGGATTAAGTGGTTACAGAAAATGAATGAATGAATGAAGGTGGAAAAGTTAGAAATTAAAATTTAAAAACTGGACTATCACTCAACACAATACAATACAATGAGCCTAACACTTTAATAGTCTGTGCAGAGTCATTCCACAAAAAGCTTAGTTCAGTTGACACTATACAGTAAATACTCTTAGTGTATTTATGCAGAACTTTGTGTATACGATACATAACACTGGAGTCATCTGCACTTGCGTGTGGTTGGATGTTGCCATAGCAATTATAAAATACCTGCAGTGTGGGTCAGATTCATGCTAAAATAATTGCAGAGTATGAGCTTGATGACCATACTCACATAAATGCCAGTTAATTAAACTGGAACACACAAAGTTATATACTGTATTGTAATAATACTGTTAATTAATTTGGCAAAATCTTTTTTTAATGATTTTGCAATATTTAGGTTGAAATGCAGAATACATTTAACACAGTACATGAACTCATAATAATAATAATAATAATAATAATAATAATAATAATAATAATAATAGTTTGGGTATATTGTTGTCCATTAAAATGCTTTTAAGGTTCTATATGTAAAACTATTAACTGTTTTGCGATCAGTAGAACACTTTAGTAAACTTTAAGTAGAACTCTTTAAACACTCAGAACTCTTAATTATCCAGTGAACTATTAAAGAACCCTTTTACTTAAGTGCATACTTAATCCTTTACTTATTTTAATTACTTGTACCTGAACACCTGAACTGCGGATGAAAGTTTTCCCTTAATGCACCATGTGATTAAAAAACCTGAATTCTTAGTAATGGAATTGTACCCCAACAATTAAAAACAAAGGATCACAATGAGGAAGGCCTATGATCGCATAACATAAGCGTGCGTGCAACTGTATACGAATGCAACAACCTCATGAATGTTTTTTGTTGTAATGATTTTTTTCTTGTCTGTGACACATTTGAGTCACTGCCTCGGGGCCTCTGTCCCACATCAGTGCCATATCTCTGATCTGGGGGCTTCAGATCCTGTGGGAATGAGCTGACTGAAACACAGCTGGCAGCTTATTTGTGACACCAGTGCCTGTGACCTGAGCTGTACCAAGCTGACGATTGGAGCGAATCTGAAAACTCCCGAGACACTCCAAAAAAAAAAAAAAATGAACAGCTCCCCTCAAAGCAGCAGTAATAACAGACTGCATACTAATAATCTGATGGATCAACTATTCATTCAAGTTGTGTCATGGAATATATTTTTACAGTTAAAAGGGTCCCTGGATGCAAAAAAAAGTTTCAGAACCCTTGGCCGGTAGGGTACTATAGAATAACTACTCATATACTGCATGCCGATCTGCATTCATAAGCCTGTATATATTGGGATTATGATTGGAGTCAATACAAGCTATTTCTTAGTTTCTCTCTGAGCTTCTCCATAAACTCATAGGACTCAATTACATTCACTGAAGCTACAAAATAATTTACAGTCGCTGCTGAATAATATACTTGAGGTTAATAAACCAGAATTTCAAACAGATTAAGCAGTTCAGTTAAAACCTTATCATAACTAGTGGAGCACTCATACCGTGCAAGGTGTCTCTGCCACACATCATGGTGAAATCAGCAAAAAGGTTTTATATGAGTTCAGATTTTTATAACCCTTTCGATACATTCTATAGTACGTGGACGTGAGTGGTAAAGAATCATTTCATTAGAAGTTTTTCAGAGATGGCTGGGATTTCAACTTTCAGTGACACTCAAGGTCAAATGTAAAAATCCATACATGGTTTCCTATGAATGTTCCATTGTAATACATGTCTATTAGATATAATAAATAAGTGGTTATTAAAAAAAGTTTGACTTTGCTCTGATTTTTTACATTTGATATCACTGAGACTTTGTCTATGGGTATCATTACAATTTTGCTCACAGATAAACTGATAATTAAACAACAGACTCAAAAATGTCACTGATAATAATACACCGGGTAAGATTCTTTCAATCGGCCTAACTATGTTTTTTTTCTCTCGGATTTTTCCAAATTTAGTCATATCCAATTTCCACCCATCAAGTATTGCCTTCCCAATCACACGACCACCACCGACCAGGGAGGGGGGGGAAAGCATGAACACGCCTCCTCTGTGACATGCAATGCTAGCCACCCATCTTTTTTCAAACTGTGATACCATGCGTATTTGGGAGTGGTCTAACACACTAGAAGAGAAAGTGCTAACCGCCCCCCCCCCCCCCCATACGAATGAGCTCACAGGGAGCTCAGCCAATTAGCTCCCATGGACTCCCGGCTACGGATGGCTGCGGTATTGAACCAGACTCCAACGTGCGATCTCTGGTTGAACAGGCACTCACCTTGTCGATGCGCCACTCAGGAGCCTATGCCTAAGTATTCTTTACCATGACTTGTAGTTTACTATTATAAATCAGATTCCACAACAGATTTGTTACTGTTACCTAGTGGTTTGCTCATTGGCTTCACTTTGCAAAGTTTAATAGAGTGATGTAGCAGATACAGGTACTACATTTCCAGATACATGCTGCTATGAACCCTTTGGTACTTGTTTTGTTGTTACATCTGAAACAACGAAATAAAACTACACCGTTCGTTTCTTTGACATTACATGTATTATATATTGTTAAATCCACATTTTTGGGGGTTTCTCCTTTGCAATGCCTCTTTTGTCTTTTTTTTATTTAAACACTGATCGATACTGATTAATTGGACATACAAATGTCACTTCTGATTTGGTTTTTGGATTGAAATGAACCCTTTTGGAATTAATAATGTACAGTCTTTGAGTAAAGTGCGATTATTGCAAACCAATGCTGACATTTCTCATTTGAATACTCTATAAATAGGTAGAAATACAGTAGTGTATAATAACAAGTTCCGGCAAATTCCACTTTCATGCAGTTTTGTGCATGTTGGACATTTGTGTAGAACACACAACACTCCATACTGGTGGTGGGTTTAACGGGCAGGCAGCCAGGCAGCGTGTGCGTGTGTGTGTGTGTTGGGGGGGGGGCATTTATGAGGCACACGGAGTGACCTCGCACACCTTCACGTTTCCCACTGGCAGGCCACGCCAATTAAAATTCCACAGGTAATTAAACCACATTTGAATGAGGGAGCAGTGCAGGCAGGATTTGAGTGCAGCTGCTGTAATTATGCACAGAGAGAGAGAGAGAGAGAGAGAGAGAGAGAGGCTGAGAGCCTTTCAGTAGTGCTGAGAGAAATAATGACTTCAGCCCCAGACAACTCCTGGCAGACAAATGCTTCAATGAACTCTACTAATGTCAAAAAATTACTATTTGCTAATGCCTATTCTTTTTTATAATTTCTATTACTGCTGCATATGCCATATATATTAAACGTAGTTGTAGGGTTTATAAACAGATGTTTTCTAAATGTCCTTATATCTCTTTTTAATTGAGAATTATCCACCTTTTATAAGGTGAGTTTTATTTTCACTCGCCATTGTTGCAGTACAGTAGCAAGTGAAAATCATATTTTTCATCAACTTTAATTGGTCTGAGTGCAGAGAGCATCCTTGAGGTCTGAGTCTGTCACTTATCAAGCTAGAAATGTTTACATGCTTGAATCAAGCTCCCATGCAGTCCGGAGTTCAGTGCAGGGGGCCTGCCGCTGTCTCTTCCAGCACGAGTTGCTATAGGAGCACATAGTCTCAATGTCTTCACACTGCAGCAGCTACAGGCATGCGTGCCAAGGCACCGTCGCCATGGTGATCTTCCCCCCTCCGGAGTGGGATTTGCCATTCGAGCAGACAGACAGAGACAGAGTGAGAGAAAGAGGGTGTGCTATAGGGAGAGTGAGTGAGAGAGAGAGAGAGCGAGAGAGAGAGAGTGAGAGAGCAGGGATTGCGAGTTTGACAGGCATCCCTCCCATTCTCTGCAGCCGCTCCAGCAAGAGAACAAAAGAGGTGCCGGCGCTGAGCATTTCAGTCTGTCTCGCAGGCTCGGCCTTCTTCTCTCAGCCTCAATCAACCGAGTAAAAACATGCAGGGGGAGATTGTCATATTGAGCATAAGCATTTCATCCACAGTGAAGTCTCCTGAAACTTCACGGTGCGATCCAAAGCATGCCCATCTGTTCACAATCTCCTCAGGTAGAATAAATAGAAAAAAAGAGATGAGCAGAAGACAGAAGGTGGGTTTTGGGTGTCAAGTGAACAAGGGACTGTTGCAATCAGTACAGCAAGTGATCAGACACATGTCCGCACATACATGTCTTGTATATGCTAAATATGAACATCATCCAAATAAAAGTGACATCTGGCCGAGCCTCTCAGCTGAATAAACAAGTTTGGAAAAATTACATACCAGTCAGAGATAACAAACAAGCCCTTACAAGCCCTCTGTATGTATAGCAATGGCAATTTAGAGTGACTTGACAAGCGGCAAAGCCAACAGACCGCATAGTCTCCATCTTCCAGGCTGAGAGAAAGAGGAAAAGAGAGAGAGAGCGAGAGAGAAAGGAGGAAAGGATGGCATATGCCTCCCACACAGTCCAGAGCCCATCTGCTGGCGTGCTGTTGGTTAGAAATGAACTACTGCGAAAGCACGTTCCTTTCCTCACGACATGGAAAGATGCAAATTAGAGCTTGATGCTGTAAATTAGATGCCTATATTCATATCTATATCTGCCCATCATCCAGAGACTCATTTATGGCCCACACAGGTCCTCAGCTCCTGCTACTCATTTTGTTACGTCGAAGAAAGCGTCAAAAGCCTCAAACTCCACTGAAGAGAGCATGTCAAGACAAACGAAAACGTCAGGATGCCTAAAACCCTGATACTGGTAGTCATCATGCAGGAGCACCTTCCTCTCTGAGGAGGATCAGCAAAGAGAGATGCGAGTAGAAAGAAAGAACGAGAGACAAAGAAAGAGAAAGAGAAAGAAACGAATGTAGCTCTATCACTTGCTGGACCTTGCCACCAGCTTTTGGTTCAGAAACAATTCCTTTAGTGAGTGCTACCTGTCAGGCTCTGAATTATCCGGCTCCAGTCCATGTGAGCCATCATCCATCAAATAGAGGGGGGGGGGGGGTTGAGAGCGAGAATGTGTGAATGTGTGTGTGTGTGTGTGTGTGTGTGTGTGAGAGAGAGAGAGAGAGAGTTAAGCAAACAAGGGAAGGTAGAACGAAAGGGTTGTAGAGGGATGAAAGCGTGAGGAGGCACAAAGATAATGAGCTGGAATGAACCAAGACGAGAGGTGGAATAGAAAGAGCTGCGGTGAGTGTAAGAGTTTAAAGAAAATAGAGAACAGGGAATAAAACGAGCAGCGTTCCTTTTCTTGGGACTCACAACTCGCCAAAGAAGTTATCACAAACGCCTGATATGAATAGAGGTTACATTCTAAATGTTAAACAAATTGAATACGAGTCTTTAGCCTGCTCCTAAACACACAAACTAATAATGCAAGTCCGACTTTATGAGGAACTGATACTGACACAGAAAGCATCGTGACGTGTGCGCCATAAGGCGTTAGTAAAATTCCATAGAGATTTTTTTTTAACTGCACATTCATGCTCCACGTGATAACACCCAAAGGAGATCTGATTCAGTGGATTTAGAACTGATGACTAGAAAGTATTGAAATACACTGAACTCCGTGTGTTCATGGATCTACATTAAGATGACTTGTGCTTGGTGGATTATCATGCTGTCAGTTAGCATTACAAGATGGAAGAATTGTGACGGTATAAGATTCAGTCAAAGTTCTATTGATATTACAAAGCCTGGTGACTTCAGAGAAATTCCCCACACCATCACACAGACCCCACCACCCTAAATGTATTTGTAACAAGTAGACAGGCATTGCGGTTTAATATCTGGTTTGAATCATCATATACAGAGACGTTCCAATTTTTAAGTAGCAGGCCTACGTTTCTAGCTTGCTAATTAGCATGCAGACCCACTAAGCAGAATGGATCTGGTTAATATGAAATTATTGTCTAATCATTAATTCACTGCATACAATAGATTACAAAGAGTGTTTATGCTGAATTGAGAAATGCAGTTTTTTTTTTTTTTAAATGCAGCATAGTGCTGCTAATTTTTTTCCAAACTGTAATGTATGTACTCACACTACAGAAAGATCTCTGCAAGTTTAAAATGGCTTAACATTAACTGATTGAGAGATTTCAATAAAAGCAATATTACCCCACTAATCAAACATATTCTCTTGACATATATCTCTGCTTATTGCAAGGAATTCTTTTTTAGAAAGAGGCAAAATTGTTGTTGAGCATATATAAAAAAAAAAAATCATATTTTTGAGGGCAGGTGTGGTTTTGGACTATTTTGCGTTGAGCTATTTTTATAGCAGCCTCTCTCACGTTGGCTATGTAGGAAATGAATACAAGCTCAAACCACTGTATGAAAGCAACTTGCAATTTTCCTCACTGCCTCTTTCCACTATCATCCCTGTTCAATCCCCTTTGGTTTACTAATGTGCAATAATGCAGTAATATTTCAGTGGCTATGCAGACAATGCATAGTGGACAGGTTTAATGGGTCAGTATCTATGATGTTTTAGTCTCTATGTAGCTGTCTGTTGGTCTGGAATCACATAACTACAAATCTAGTTAAAAGTCTTCACACAGTAGAGAAGCCAAAGATCTCAGATACATATGTGTGCAGCGTTCAGCATGGCTTGAAAATGTCTGGCTTTGAAAGCCTATTAGATAGATTAATGCAGCCCTATAGATTATATGTTTATAATATATAATACATTATACATTAGCCATCCACCAGAGGGGAAAGAACCTTTGCCATGATCTAACCTCATGTACAGAAAGCATGGGCTAGAAAAAGCAATTGCTTTGTCATCATGGCTCCATAATGGACGGCTAGGGCAAAGCAGATGCAGCGCACTTTTCACAGGTGATACAGTGTCCTCATTACCGACACGCCATGGCATCCCTGTGATGCCCCTGACGTATAGGCCTGGCCTCTAGAAATACCACTGGAGTATCAATGCTGTCCCTCTTATTGCAGATAATTCATCACACACATGCAGGTATGATAAACACACACACACACACGCACACTCACACGCACACACACGCACACACGCACACACACACACGCACACACACACACACACACACACACACACACACACACACACACACACACACACACACAGAGTTCCCCTTTTGAGCGAAAGGTCTAGTAGAGTTGTCATTTGTCTGTTGCAGAAAGGCAATTACGACTTGAAGTTTACGGGGTCCCGCTGCTAGGTTGACATCAGAATCATAGCCATCAGTTTCATCCCCCCCCCACACACACACATTTCTCTCCTCCTTATTTTCTTGCTGCAGTAAACAGCAGCAAGTTAAACCTGGTGTTAAACGTTCCTGACTGAAAAGACGCGACAACCGTCAAGCAACTGGACTTCATTCCTCAGAATAAGTGTACACTGGACTCATCAGGATTAATAAAAAACTTCATTCTTATGTCAAGATATGGAGATTAATCCAGTCCTTTGAACAAAAAACAAAAATCTTTTCCTAAGAAGCCGACATTGAAGTGAATTCTCTTGCTATTGTGAAAGTTACGGCTCATGCTCTACTAGTATGTTCGAGTCCCTGTTTATTTAAGCGCACTTGCAATGGCGAATATGAAATTAGAAAACCAAGCAGAAACAACCAGCACACTTCCTGCAAGAGCCCTCTTCAAGCTGATTAGCATATTAATGGTACCAGACTCACACATGTTCCTGAAACATGCTAATAGGTGGTGCGTGAGAGCATCCAAGCATAGTGGTTAGCCAGACAATACCAAGCTTTTATGCTTTAACATCACTTTTATTTATCTACAGTGCCCATTTTCGCAGAACTCTAAGGCTGTGTTGCTTCATAAGGAGCGTGCAATTTTAAGGAATGTGGCAGGCTAACAGGCTAATTGGATGGTGGCTGTTCACTGTTGGCTCAAGAGCTGAGTCACTAAGGCCCATTATTGCTGGTGTGTCGTGATTGCTGTGGTTCCACTTACAATTTCTACCGTAGCTCAAAATAATTACAAAAATTCTTTGAAATCTCACCGGGGTTCATTTTGAAAATTCAACACTCAGTTGGCATTTCTGCCCCTCACCAATGTGTTTTTCTGAAACATGGACATCGAACACAAAACACGTTTGATTATAAAATCTGCAAAATTTTCGAGATGGTAGATAGCAAAATTACAATGGTTTAACTATGTCAAGCGTTACTTAATTAGAGGAAAATGCAGCATTATAAGGAAAATGAGTCTTATGCAACTGTTTCCAAAGCAGAACCAATAGGAACATATAAACTTGTCACCTCTATACTTTTAGAAACCACATAATAATGTAATAAAGTAATATATAAGGTACATCTTTTTTTGTAGGTGTGTGCCCAGTTTTTCCTGACTGATGACCAAGTAAGGAATAAAACACTTCGGGCTGTGCTACAAAAGGAAAAAGATCCAACAACGATTTATCAACAGTTATATTGTTTTCGATGAATAAAGAACATATCACATGTTTATAGGTACATTTATCATGAATTCCTGTTTCCCAGAATGTCAAAACTATGTGTAAACAGACATTTTTCTTCTCTTTTGATTCGCTGTGGTGACCCCTGAAAAAGGGAAAAGCCAAAAGGAGAAGAAGAAGATTTATTCGTTTCATTTTTAAGATAATAAAATAACATTTTGTAACAGTTCCAGTTGAAGTTGTAACTTAAAATTTTATAGCATAGTATTCAGGACTGAGGACTTAAATGTTTTACTATCAACAAAGACAACAATTCAAGACTAGGAAGGAAACAACTGCTTCTACCTGAGATTACACGTTTACACCACCCAGATGTTTGTTATATTTCATAACTATGTCCCTAAGGCGAGATGGATGTTGCAATTCACAATTGAAGCATCCACCAAGCCTGAGGAAATCACTGTTTTAGTATATACTACATCAGAACATAAACAAAAACCACACTAAAACAAGACTGTTTTTTTTTTTAAATCATGATGAATGTAGATGACATAATTTGCTTTTATATGTACTTTTTATGCCGAGGTATAGATAGGTTTTATAATAATCTTGATGCATTAAAGAGAGAGAGAGAGAGAGAGAGAGAGAGAGCATGGAAAATAATGATTGTGGGAAAACTTTAATATTAACCAAAGTGCCAAAAAATTATAAAAACGTGTTCTAAATAAATCCAGAATGATAAGCACATCGGTAAATAACAAAAAAAAAATTCACAATAATTTGCAAAGCAAATCTATAAGGTTAAAGCCAATTTGATCAATGGGTCCAGATTTACCTAACACCTTCATCAGCTGGATGTACAATTGTACGTCTGACTTTTTTGCCCTCTCAGAAGCACAGGTTCCACAATAGGCCATTTCGGTACCCAGGCACACAATTATATATGTGTTGGCATTGCATGATAAACAGGTGAAACATCTGGTGGTTCATGTTGGAACAAAAGGTGTTGCCTCTTTGCAATATGGCTGTCTACTAGTCCTTCTCAAAAAATTAGCATATTGTGATAAAGTTAATTATTTTCTGTAATGTACTGATAAACATTAGACTTTCATATATTTTAGATTCATTGCACACAACTGAAGTAGTTCAAGCCTTTTATTGTTTTACTATTGATAATTTTGGCAAAAAAGTAAAGAAAAACCAAAAATCCCTATCTCAAAAAATTAGCATATTTCATCCAACCAATAAAAAAAGTGTTTTTAAAACAAAAAGTGAACCTTCAAATAATTATGTTGAGTTATGCACTCAATACTTGGTCGGGAATCCTTTTGCAGAAATGACTGCTTCAATGCGGGCGTGGCATGGAGGCAATCAGCCTGTGGCACTGCTGAGGTGTTATGGAGGCCCAGGATGCTTCGATAGCGGCCTTAAGCTCATCCACAGTGTTGGGTCTGGTGTCTCAACTTTCTCTTCACAATATCCCACAGATTCTCTATGGGGTTCAGGTCAGTAAACCATTTAGCAGTGGTTTTGGCACTGTGAGCAGGTGCCAGGTCGTGCTGAAAAATGAAATCTTCATCTCCATAAAGCTTTTCAGCTGATGGAAGATGCTCCAAAATCTCCTGATAGCTAGCTGCATTGACCCTGCCCTTGATAAAACACAGTGGACCAACACCAGCAGCTGACATGACACCCCAGACCATCACTGACTGTGGGTACTTGACACTGGACTTCAGGCATTTTGGCATTTCCGTCTCCCCAGTCTTCCTCCAGACTCTGGCACCTTGATTTCCAAATGACATGCAAAATTTGCTTTCATCCGAAAAAAGTACTTTGGACCACTGAGCAACAGTCCAGTGCTGCTTCTCTGTAGCCCAGGTCAGGCGCTTCTGCCACTGTTTCTGGTTCAAAAGTGGCTTGACCTGGGGAATGCGGCACCTGTAGCCCAGTCCACTGCTTCCACAGGTCCCCCAAGGTCTGGAATCAGCCCTTCTCCACAATCTTCCTCAGGGTCCGGTCACCTCTTCTGGTTGTACAGCGTTTTCTGCCACACTCTTTCCTTCCCACAGACGTCCCACTGAGGTGCCTTGATACAGCACTCTGGGAACAGCCTATTCGCTCAGAGATTTCTTTCTGTGTCTTACCCTCTTGCTTGAGGGTGTCAATGATGGCCTTCTGGACAGCAGTCAGGTCGGCAGTCTTACCCATGATTGCGGTTTTGAGTAATGAACCAGGCTGGGAGTTTTTAAAAGCCTCAGGAATCTTTTGCAGGTGTTTACAGTTAATTGGTTGATTCAGATGATTAGCTTAATAGCTCGTTTAGACTACCTGAACATGATATGCTAATTTTTTGAGATAGGAATTTTGGGTTTTCATGAGCTGTATGCCAAAATCATCAGTATTAAAACAATAAAAGACCTGAAATATTTCAGTTGGTGTGCAATGAATCTAAAATATATGAAAGTTTAATTTTTATCAGTACATTACAGAAAATAATGAACTTCATCGCAATGTGCTAAATTTTGAGAAGGACTAGTACATGCTTGCAGCACATGATGAAGGTAAGAGAAATTTCTTATAAAATTACAGCAAAACATGAAACAATGATCAAGTATACTAGTTCTTATAGTAGCTTAATAATGATCATAGTTTACATATCGCACATTTTTGGCCTGAACTACAGACAGGTTCATGTGGGGAATTTTTTCAAAAATGTACAATTGTACATTCTGTGATTCAATTGGTCCTGTGGTCAAACTATGAATGGGGCAGGATTTATTTTCTGAGCTAGGTTCCCTACAAGGATGTTCAAGGCAACACCAATTCTACATCTAAATAAATACAGTATTAGGTTGTGTGAAAGTTCTTATTTTATGTCTTAAATTTATACTTTTCTTGAAATTTTAGTTTGGTGGATGACATCAAACTAAGGGTGGCACAGGGACAACAGAAAAAAATAATGGTAAAATGGAAAAATAATGTAAATGAAGGTAGGCGGGACAAAAATGCCTTAAACTGCAAACGTAATGGGAAATTGATTCAGATTACAGAAACTGACTCAGCACTATTGAAAGGTATATAAGCAGGGGAAGTCAAAGGGGTTTTTCAGACTGACTGAGAAATTTGACTGAGACTGAGACCGTTTGACTGACTGCTGTGAACTGACTTCTTTCTTCCAATTTATCTGTTGGACTTTTGAAATAAATAGATACCTGCCTCTTCTCATCTGTTGCGGTTAGTTTCTTTCTTTTATTAAGTTTAAAGTATTATTTAAGCTAACTGACCAAGCACTAAGAACATCAAAGAGGAAGACATTGCGACGTTCTTTCCACTGGCATATGTCCAACTTGGGCTGGAGCGCCCGAGTTTTTTCCGACAGGCTTTCTACTCGAAACCAACAAAATTTTTACTCTTTCGTAGTATTTCCTAGGATGCTGTGAGTCTTACCTCCTGTGCCTGGCATATTTGCCCCTCACATGTCCACTCCCATCACACCCTGGTGTGGGACAGCTGTAGACAAGAGAAGGAAGAAATTAATTTTAAAAGTTGGCACCCACTTGCACTCTCTCTCACTCTCTCTCGCGTGCTCTCTCTCTCTCTCTCTCTCTCTCTCTCTCTCTCTCACACACACACACACACACACACACACATACACACACACACACACACACACACACAAAAGCATACCCACTCACACACTCAGCACTTGAGCCAAGGCACATCAGCCTTCATTGCAAATTTACGGAGCTGTCAGTGACCTCCCCGTTGGTGACTCACTAGGCTGCATATTTCATATTTCATACTTCACTCTCTTGCTGCTCTATTTAGTCCACCAGCCAACTATAAGTAACACTGAAATGCTGCCAGATTTGGATTCTACGACCTGCTTGAATGTGTGGTCTAATCTATATGTTACCCTAATCCTTCTTATTCTACCACCAGACTGCGTAGAGCACACTGCCATGCAGCACCTTCACAGCCTTCAGCAAATGCTCCACTTTCTATTTTTAGCCAAACTAATATATCTCTGCCTCTGATTGGCAATGTACCAATTGAAGATCAAGTTCTTGGGCTTAGATATGAAAATATAGAATGTCTCAAAAACAAACAGTGCAGTAATTTGTACAATAATAATAATAATAATAATAATAATAATAATAATAATAATAATAATAATAATAATATGTTTATTCCCCCAGAGTGCAGCTAACTGGGTTATCAAAGGCCGGCCATGTCTCTGTCTATGGTGAGAAGCTGTAAAAGAACCATTGCTGACTTTCGTCAAGAGTAGGCTGTATGGCCGTCAGCGTGTTTCTGCCTTGCGATGGCCTAACAAGCTGTCCAGGGTGTACTCTGCCCAGACTCACCCAGATTCGGCTGAGATGGGCACCATCCTGCCAGTGACCCTAATTAGTATTACATGGTTCACAAAATGAATGGATGTGTTTATTCTACTGCTTGATCTATTGTGCACAAAGTGATTTTTGCTTTCCAACTGTGTCAGATTCAGCCTGCATTACACTGGACCAAATGGCTGAAGCAGCACCTCGTGGCGGTGGCATTATCGAATAAGCGTGGATTATTTATCTGCTTCCTCATATACCAAAAGAAATAAAAGAAAAGTGACAAAGTGAACAAGGAAACGGTTATTCGTTGTCCTCTTACACCGTATACGTGTACCACGCTGTCCTTGCTGTTGTCATTTTAATTGAACACATCTTAAAGTAACAAGGCAAAATAAAAATAAACCTTCTTTACTACTTCTTTTATAGGACCATGGGTGTTAAACACTTCTTAATGATGGAGATGCTACCATTGCATAATGCTTGTAAAGAGTGCCAAGAATGACACTATAGCTTCTGAACTGAGGAGAGCTGAGGCTTGATAAAATCTCTTTCCCGCCCTTGAGGAAAACCACTCGGTACATTCTCATTATTGTGCCTGATTTCATTAAGACTGCAGGAATATTTACCAGTATGAACTGAAAGAAGCATATGCACTCATGAAATGCTATAAATGTAAAAGTTCTATTTGATAGGTTTCACCTACACTATGGTATTTTTCATATGGAATGAATCACAGTGACCTGTTCTAAATGTATATATCGGTATTTTCTCGCAGGCGACAGCATATTTTGCCGTTTAAGGGGCACATTCAATATTAACATAAAAATAATAATAAATATAAAATTCATGGGACTCATGGAATTCAGGATCGACTATAATGTCTTTCTGAAACTATTTGCTTACTCCTGCGTGCCAGTGGTAAGGACCCCCTGCACCAGGCATGATGGTATTAGTAATCAACAAGAATTCGTAAAAATGTTTCTCCACTGACGAAGCCTTGTTCTTGTTATTGCTCTTGTTATTCTTACACAGAGAAAAAGATGTTTAATGCTGTAAATGCAATGTAATCTGATCTAATGTTAATCAGGTGAATAAAAAAAAAAAAAACAAGCCTGAGTTGGGTCACTTTTACCAGGAAATCTTCATATTCAGACGAGAATGAACAGATAATGGAACATGAAAATTTTACACTACAAACATTAGTTCATGATTATTAACACATAGGTGGCATGAAAGTGCTCACTCACTCTCACCCGCACTCACCCCCCCACACTTACTCACTCACACTCACTCACTCACTCTCATTCTCACCCGCTCACTCACTCACTCAGTCTTACTCACTCTCTCTCACCCGCACTCGCACTCCCCCGCTCACTTACTCACTCACACTCACTCACTCTCATTTTCACCCGCTCAGTCACTCACTCTCATTCTCACCCGCTCACTCACTCACACTCACTCACTCAGTCTTACTCACTCACTCTCACCCGCACTCACCCCCGCTCACTTACTCACTCACACTCACTCACTCTCATTCTCACCTGCTCACTCACTCTCATTCTCACCTGCTCACTCACTCTCATTCTCACCCGCTCACTCACTCTCACCTGCTCACTCACTCACTCAGTCTTACTCACTCACTCTCACCCCCCCACTCACTCACTCTCACTCACTCAAACACTCGCTCACTTACTCCCTCACCCCCCTCACTTACTCACTCACACTCACTCACTCACTCATTCTCACCTGCTCATTCACTCTCATTCTCACTCACACACTCTCATTCTCACCTGCTCACTCACTCACATTCACTCACTCACTCTCATTCTCACCACTCACTCATTCATTCACTCACTCCTTACTCACATTCACTCACGCACGCATGCACACTTGCTTGCTTGCTCGCTCACTCTCCCTCGCTCGTGCATGCATGCACGCACGCTCACTGACTCACTCACACTCTCTCTCTTTCACTCACTCATTTGTTGAACTGTTTAATCCCTCTAGGGTTGCACAGAGGCTGAAGCCTATCTCAGAAAACACTGGGTGAAGGCAGGTAAACTCAGTTTGCCAGACCATTGCAGGACCAACATAAACACAGCCACATACATTTCCAGGTACAGGCAATTTGGAACAGCCAATTAGTCTAATGTGCACATTTTCGGACTGTGGATATAAACTGGTAGGTAACGTCCATTGGGCTTTTTACACCCGAGCCTAGTGGCTCATCAGGCCGGTGCTTATCCCCGGTGTCCATAGCGTGAAGCGACCAGGAGTTCAACTCCTCCTGGATGGGAAGCTAGTCCATCGCAGGTTACCTTCCCAGTATATTTTTTACTGGTACCCATTTATACTGCTGGGTGAACAGAGGCACACTTGTGGTTAAAACAGTGCTTCTCAATTATTTTCTGTGGCGCCCCCTCTAGGAAAAAAAAACATTTCACGCCCCCCACCGCCCCGCGAACGACTGCAGTATACTGTAGTATTATTTGTCTATAAACTTGTGGGTTCACCTCTGCATAACAGTGTATCTTTATTAACATTAAAAACAAAAAAGTAAGAAATATAGTTCAACTTACAATAAAGAAAAACTTCATAAACATTGTTTTTAATCTGTAATAGAAAAGACTTCAAGTGCACCAATATGCCTGAAGTTCAAAAAATACAAACTTATTTAAACTCATTAACCTTATTTATTGTCTTAATATCTCCGTCTCTCTCCACCTTTCTCTTCATTCCTGTTAGAAATTTTTCCGTGTTGTTTCTTGAGGGGCTGTTTACAGCACTTCATATCATTCCCTCGTGCGAAAAACCGCTACACTATAGCGCGACAATGAGAGCGCCATTGCCAACTACTGGAGTGGAGGTGCAATTACACTTAATTCTCATTACGTACTGTACAGTACCGTATTCCAGAAAAGCATGTTCCCCAGGGGCCCACATGAAAGTTCTTGAGTTTTTAATTCATTTTTCATTCAATGCACCCAAACTAACCTGAACAGCTCCTGTGCTGTGGTCTCCACGGCAACTAAAAGAGAAAACAAAACAAAACAAAAGACAATTAGAAGGAACAAACATCAAAAGTAATATTATGTTGTCCAATCATATCAGTGTCACTGGTGTAGCTACAGCACTGCAAACTGCAATATTATTTATTTATTTACAAAATCCCAAGTTTTGAGAAAAGGTATTCAAAGGTCCTAGACTGAGTGAGTAAGTGAGTGGGTGAGTGAGGGAGTGAGTGAGAGAATGAATGGATGATTGGGTGGATGAGTAAGTGGATGAGTGACTGACTGACTGACTGACTGAGTTGATGGGTGAGTAAGGGAGTGAGTAGGTTAGTAAGAGAGTGTGTGATTGAATGAGTGATAATAAGTGGGTTTATGTGTGTATAAGGGAGTCATTGAGTGGGTGAGTGGAGGTAGTGAGGGAGGAGGTCAGTGGGGTGGGTATGTGATTGAGTGCATGAGTGGGTGTGTAAGTGGGTGAGTGAGTGAGTGAGTGGTTGATTTGGTGTTTAGGTGTGTGGATAAGTAAGTCAGTGAGTTGGGAGAGTGAGTCAGTGGGTGAGTGAGTGAGTGAGTGAGTGAGTGGGTGAGTAAGTGAGTGAGTGAGTGAGTGAGTGGGTGAGTAAGTGAGTGAGTAGGTTAATAAGAGTGTCTGAGTGAACAAGTGATAATAAGTAGGTGAGTAAGTGTGTGGATAAGAGAGCCAGTAAGTGGGTGAGTGTAGGTAGAGAGTGAATGCATAAGTCAGTGGGTGAGTGATTGAGTGGGAGAGCGAGTGGGTGGGTCGTGAGTGAAAGAATGAGCGGAAAAGTGGGCGAGTGAGTGAATCAATGAGTGAATGAATGGATAAGTGAGTGAGTGGGTGTGGATGAGTAAATCAGTGAGTCGAGAGAGTGAGTCAATGGGTGAGTGACTGATTGAGGGGATGAGTGAGTAAGTGAGTGAGTGGATGAATGAGTGAGTAAGTGGGAGCATGAGTATGTGAATGAGTGATTGAGTCGGTGAGTGAATGAGTGAGTGAGTAGATGAATGGGTGAATAGGGATGAGTGAGTGGATGAGTGAATAAATGAGGAAGTGAGGGAGTGAGTGAGTGAGTGAGTGAGTTTGAGTCCAGCTGCAGCAATATACCTCTCACACCTTTGGAACGTGTTCGATGGCGCTTCTCAGCTGCATCCACCTCCATCTGCAGAACACCATCAACGTGAGCATGAGCATGCGGCAATCTGGACTCACGCACTCATGCATCTTGTAACTATTTCTCATTAGAGCTGTCATTAGGATGTGTATATTTATCTCTGGACAATGGAGTCTGTGTATTTTAAACCGCCGTACCTGAGACTAGCTGAGTGCGGGTGGGCTAGTGTTGTCTGAAGCTCTCCTCCGGCGTTCCTGCTCTTTGGATGAAATGTCCCCTGTGTTGCGTTCAGTGATTGTGATTTTTCTCAAAAATCATTTTCTAGTTATAAAAGAAAGGAAGACACAAAAAGGAAAGACCATATATCACTTAAGATTCACTGTGAGTAATACTTTTTCAGCATAAATGTCAGTTTGTCTGTTTTTTCCACACATCTGAAATCTGTTAACTGAATAAAGTATATCTATAGGCGGCAATACACACCATCTCATTTCCTTCACGGTGTGAATAAACACATTGGGTGTTTCACAACAAATCTAGTTACCGCACTGACTTCTGTGTGTGAGTGTCTGTATTTATTTGGGTGTACGGTACTGTATGTGTGTGTGTGTGTGTGTGTGTGTGTGTGTGTGTGTGCACTGCAAGGCCAGAGGATACATCCTAAAAAACACTCCAAATGATTTCTACCAATAGGACAATACATAAGTGCCACATCACCTCCGACCACATGTATACTTGCTCAGCCCCTTTCCACTGACGCATCACTCATACCAGGATGCTGCATGTTGTATAAAGCGCTCGTCCTTTCTTCACTTGGTCGGATCAATGCATTCAAGTTGGACTTGTGCCCCAGCCTCTGCTAGCAAACTCAGTCTGGCCATAAATGAGGAAAACACTGTTTAGTATTCTTGCCAAGCTTCCATCTGTCTCATATAATATGATACAGTGCTCCCTTGCATAAAGTGGGCCATGCAGCTTCACAGTCCCAAAGCAGCCTTTGCAGGCTCTCTGCTCTTCCTCCTTGCTCGTTCCCTGTCTCTCTCTCTCGCTCATTATTTGGTGGATGGTCCAGACAGGGACTGCAGTTTGAAACCTTTATGCCTGCTTTTTCAAAAGACTGTATCTCAATGAGCGGCTTTTGCACCCGAAGCCCTGTTGCACAAAGCATCTTGTTCCACCAGACGTCAGATTCCTGTTGCGAGTCAGTCTGAATCTTAGACAAATACTGATAATCTGCATTATTTTTTTTTTCTTTAAATATAGGATGCTATACAACCACAAATATGCCCTTGCTCATCTCATGTAAAATTCATAAGAATGCAAACAAGTGAGGTTGATGAGATTAGACTTCGGTTGATTTCATACTAATGGAAGCGTAAAAACACTGCTAACTGCGTCCCTAATGCCAAGCTTCCCCTTTGTCACTGTTTGTAGGACTTGATTATACATGGAGTAGAATCTTCTGTTATATCACAGCCATTGTGGGCTTTATATTCCGGTAGGAAAATTCCCCGTTATGTTTTTTTGTCCAGCTGATACAGATCCTTCCTTGCAGTTGTGTACATCTACGAGATATGAATCTATCTGAGTTTATTAATATGATCACTTTGGACCTTTTTTTTTTATCCGTCAGCATTAAAGCCAGTGCTAGCATAAACTCTTGCAAGTGATATATGTTGTTCAGTTCAGTTCATTTTCTGTAACCTCTTACGTAATCATAATTAGGGTGGCGGGGAGGTTGGCGCCCATCCCAGCCGACTCCGGGCAAGGGCAGAGTACACCCCGAACAGCTCGCCTCGCCAGGCCATCGCAGGGCAGAAACACGCTGACGGCTTTGCAGCCTACTCTTGTCGAAAGTCAGCAATGGTTCTTTTTCATGCCTCTCACCATAGGCAGTGAGAGACATGGCCGGCCTTTGATAACCCAGTTAGCTGCACTTGGGGTGGGGTGGGGTAGGGAGTGGAGAGTGGGACTCGAACCCCCAACCTTTGGATCAGTGATCCAGCGCCCTATACCACTAGACCACCACTGCCCCTGATATATGTTGATGTCTCCAAAAGTAGAAGCATTCACAGAAAGCAAATTGTAGGAAATGTTATATGGGAATTGAAGGCTATGGTGGCCTCGTGGTAAAGATGCTGGGTTACTGATCTAAAGGTTTGGGGTTCAAGCCCCACTGTCATTGGTTGTCACTGCTGTACCTCCAGTGCCGCTTACTGGGTTATCAAAGCCTATCTATGTCTCTCAGTCTCTATGGTGATAGGCTGTAAAAGAACCGTTGCCGACTTCCGTCAGCATATTTCTGCCTTGCGATGGCCTGGTGAGTTATCCAGGGTGTACTCTGCCCTCACCCAGAGTTGGCAGAAATGGGCACCTTCATTAGGATTAAGCGATTTAGAAAATGAATGAACGAAGGCTATCATCTTCAAAATGAAAAAGGGTTTGTCTATATTTATTTAGAGAGAAAAACTTTATTTGCTTTCTTCTTCAGGGACAAACTGACAAGGGTTTTCAGACTGAACCTTTATTCTCAGTGTAGAAATATACTATAAGGCTACAGTTTCAGAAAAATAAAACGTTTTCCTAATTGATTTTAGAGGGCTAATTGTTCCAGGTTCTGTTCACCTGAATATATAAAGTGTTATTTACAACTCCTCATGCTTAATGCTCCTTTGAGCATCTTTCTATCTTCTTCTTCTTCTTTTTCTTCTAATTATTTGCCAAGCAGGTTATTTTTGTGTTTTTCTGTGAGAAGAATTTCACAACAAATGTGATTTTGATCGAGATCAATTTCTGATCTGAGAAATTTTTTCGGAGATACAATATTTTACATTTGGGTCATATGAGAGGATTTCTTGGCTTGAAGGTTTGAGCTCGGTCAGTCTGGAAAGCCAGTTCGTCAGGTGTTCATCATGCCACGGACTGGTTTCCATTTGCTTCCATGGTTATTTCTTGTCCAGAGCCCTTAAACACCACTCAGACATCAGGAGGAGACATTATTCATTTAATTTTTCTCAAGTCAGATTGATAACCATAAGCCTTCTTATAAAGTCTGAGCTCTTGCTTCCTTCGCACATCAGAGCGAACAAACAAATAAAGAAGACAGCGTTTGCTTGGTGGCGACTGATGTCTGGAACATGGCTCAATTAGAAGCTTGACAGGGACTTCAGGCTTTATCTCTGCCTGCGTCAAAAGGCCTGACTCACTGTGGATGACTGCAGAATGGATGTGTTTGTGTGTTCGTGCGCCTGCAGTAATTCAGAGATGCTAGCAGAATCATCAGGAAGAATTCCAATCAGCCTTGAGAGCTGTGAGTTGGGGCTAATGGTGTTTTCTCGCTTTCATCTGCTCTCTGAGCACAAACACCACCGCTCTTCATGATTAGCTGCACGACTGGCCATGTAACCACCTCTTGCAACAACAACACAGTTACTTTACTCTGAGGCTCCTGAAGAGATTAAGAGCATGAAAAACAGTTCCCTCTGAAATTAGGCTGTAGGTAAGATTAGCATCTTGACAATAATGATGTCTGAATGTTTTGGTTATGGTCCAGAGCCTAATTTCAAGTTGTAAGACTCAGAAAATTAGGTGGTCAAGCGCATCCTTATAATATACTATAATACTTTAAGGTGGTTCACAGAGTTTCAGGGACAAAATCCATCAGAGAAAGAAACAAAAATCAAAAAACAAACCAGTCCTGAAATACAATTGAAGTAAAAATGATTAGAATGTATCTGTATGCCTTTTAGAGATAACGGAACACATGACACAAACATTATCCATGCTGATGTCTTCATCCGCAGCATGGATCAGTCACCCTCCATTAAACAGGCAACCCCTTCATCCACTCCCAAAAAAACCTAGAATACAAAATCGCATTCTCATCACCTCCTTCCATCGCTCTCTCCCTTTGGCTCTCCCCATATCCGAGCATCATTCGCCTCCACCGGGCTGAGAGAATCTTTAATTGCCATTTCCCTGTACAAGACCTGCTCATGGAGACAGAGAAACTCATGCCAGTAAGTCTTAATGATGCCTGGCAACGGCAGGAGATCTGACCAACACGTTGTCAATGGCAACCAAGGTGCTAGAAGTCTTCTCTGACAAAGATGGAAAAGGCAAAACCTCCCTGAGAGCCCGTGTCCTCCAAAAGAGGCAAAGGGACATCATTTCATGGACACAAAAAATATTTTGGCCCAGTGATCCCTACTATTGGGTAACACCAGGCCATGACTGACCCTTTCAACATGCATTTAAACAGACAAAACATCAATGAACGGTTTTTTCTTTGCAGGCGAAAAGGGATGACTTTGATGAACCCCCTTCCTATGGCACAAGCTTTCTTTGTCACTAGTTACAGTAGGCAATGCCAAGCAGTAAGCAGAAATAATTTGATATAATGGTCTATAAAAAGCAGCCGATCTTGTCTTCTACATGTCTGAGTTTATATATATATATATATATATGTGTGTGTGTGTGTGTATGTACATATATATATATGTGTGTGTGTGTGTGTGTGTGTATGTATGTAAATATATATACAGTATATATATATATGTATGTACACACATATATATATATATATATATATATATATATATATATATATATATATATATATATATATATATAGGGATACAGGGATACATATATGGTATAGCTACAGAATTGTAATTTTAAATGATGTGGTGCCACAAAATCTACATTATCGGTTTAAACAAGCTTGCAAAAAGACCTTGTAATGTCAGGTGAAAGAGGTGAAAATATCACGGTGCACCTTGTAGCTCATAACGTATTCACAGTGCAGGCCACCTTGCAGCTCTGCCTGTCTGCCATCTTTCACACCACACCTGCCAATTACAGCACATTCACTGCACCATAGCAGCCTGAGGGGTTCACCATGCCGTCTCTCCGCAAGCTGTGTGTGTGTGTGTGTGTGTGTGTGTGTGTGTGTGGGTGAGAATGATTGACTCGGTGTGTACACCTTGATCAAGTAGCTATTTTCTCGATTTTGAGTACAAATGCAGAAGTACAAAGGTACAAATGCAGCTGTCTTCTCTCTTTCACCACTTAACACAATACCTTTTTAAAATGCTTCATTCAAAAATGCTTGGATGACTGATTCTGCTCCAGAACATTGCTACACCACAGCGTGAAATTTAATTTTTTGTAATAAGCTTAGTTGGGAGATCCAGAGATGAGGCCTCATTTGCATTCCACTGATATTACAGATTATATAACATTAACAGTCCCTGCGATGGCCTGGTGATCTGTCCAGGGTGTACCCCGCCCTCGCCTGGAGTCAGCTGAGATGGGCACCAGCCTCCCCTTGACCCTAATTAGAATTAAGCGGTTCTGAAAATGAATGAATGAATCAATGATGTGAACAGACATTTTAAGCACCACCATCAACATATGTGCACATTCAAAGGTAAATAAAATCGTCAGCTTTTTAAAAAAGCATTGTGACCCATTCCATTGATCTCTATGTACAATGTAACCATGTTACTTTTTATGATATGCACTTATTTGACATAAATATACACATTGTTTATATTTACTTCCATTTAATTTTAAAAATTAATTATTTTCTTCTTTTTGAATGACCAAATCATTCATTCATTAAGCTTAATTAGGGTCGCAGGGCGGTTTGTGCCCACCTGAGTCGACTCTGGGCAAGGGCGGGGTACAACCTGCATAGCTCGTCAAGCCATGGCAAGGCAGAAAAATGCTGACAGCAATCCACTGGCTTACTGTTTATAAAGTATATGGTTCTTTTACATGTCACTCACCACAGACATTGAGAGACATGGCTGGCCTTTGCTAACCCAGTTAGTTATCGTCATATCCAGTCCCTACTATTACAGAATAAACTATATTATACCAGTAAACATTTAACCACAAAAACTGCATGTTAAACTTTGGTATGTTTCAATACACAGGAAAAGAGTTCAATAAATCTCCAAGTACATGACAGCAAATTCAGTTTGACACTAAAATTCCACTTGTTATATGTACACGGGTTGTGAATTATGGTATATTTTTACAGAGCTATGACTCAATAAATGACTAATAATGTGACAGAACAAATAAAGAATGAGTATGTAAGATCCCACAAATGTATTTTAGCTCTTCAGAGTGACTGCAGGGGTGTTTTCAGGTTAGAAATTATGTATATTCACAGATTCCGGTGTTTTTAATTAAAAGGGAATAGTGCAGAGATGTTCTTGGGCCATTGTACTACTTCCGTGTGCATAAACAATTGGTTAAAATAAGCTCATATGCTGGAATGTACAGTAGTGGCCAGTTTCCTGCCTTTGATTGGATCTCCTGGTTTGCCGGGAGTGCTAATCAGCAAAGCAAATCAAGGCAGATTGGGCCAAGACGGAGAGAGGAAATATGATTTTAATCAGCATGCTGCTCCCTGCTCTCTCTCTCTCTCTCTCTCTCTCTCTCTCTCTCTCTCTCTCTCTCGTCTGTCTCATTCACGCATTTAGAGATGGCAATGGCACGGAGCAATCAGCTAGACCTCTACTGCATCCCACCGAGAAGAGTATGCTTTAATTACCACCAGCTAAGACAGGAAATCTCTCTCTTTCCACCTTGCTCTCTATCCGGCACACTCTCGATCTCTCTTTCCTCATGTTCTGAGAGAAGGCTAGAGGCCTTGGCATAATTATACACTATAATTTACCATTTTTCTCAAACTTCTCCCATTTACGCAAGAATAACGAAAATTACTCATCTTGTTAAAATTCCATTTTCAGCACTATACCTACTTGTGCTAAGGGGGAATATGTTCTAGTCTGTGTTTGGAGTTTTGTACTGAGATGTCCTGTAGAGACATTTGGATTTAATGAATAATTAGCACTATGTTTTTTGCTGAGTCATCGTGCTTGAGGGCCTGTACTGGACTCTAATGGAGGTGTTGCCTCATATCGCCCATTACAAATCTGTCTCTGGTGAGCCAGTTGTGTAGTGGCCTGGTGAAGCGTGGCTTTCTTTCCTTTCTTTTTTGTATGAATGTGTGTGTGTGTGTGTGTGTGTGTGTGTGTGTGTGTGTGTGTGTGTGTGTGCATGTGTGCATGTGTTAAAAATAACTACTCTCCCACTTCATGACTCATTCTGTGGGCTTGCTTGTCCGACTCTCCCAAACAATGTCTGGAAAAAAACCCTGCAGCCAGCTCCTTGATTTACAGGCTGATCGTTCATTAATCTGTGTGTGTGTGTGTGTGTGTGTGTGTGTGTGTGTGTGTGTGTGTGTGTGTGTGTGTGTGTGCGTGTGTGGGGGTGTGTGTGTGTGTGTGTGTGTGTGTGTGTGTG
The DNA here is from genome assembly GCA_024760905.1 of Plotosus lineatus. Classification (NCBI taxonomy): domain Eukaryota; kingdom Metazoa; phylum Chordata; class Actinopteri; order Siluriformes; family Plotosidae; genus Plotosus; species Plotosus lineatus. The sequence goes on along the minus strand of CM045737.1, from coordinate 22,685,348 downwards.
TACATGAGTACATGAGAATCTGCATGAATGCTGTGCTCACAATATGTCAGCATAGCTGAGTTTTTTATGACAGAAGAGTTTGAACGTGATTCTTTATCAAATCCTCACGGAAGTCTTGTTAAATGCAGTGATTACGTAACAGCTGAGGTTTTCCTGCACACGTGACAGTTGGAGAAGAACCTTGATTTAGGCAATATTGAATCCTTTGTGCTGAATTAACGTTACTGAAGCAATTTTATAGTAAATTTAGAAATAAGATTAATAATATTGTTGGTGTCAGAGAGGTGCTATACTAACATAGTGTTTGCTGGCTGATGGACTGGGTAGGTATGCTTTTCTGCGGTGGATTAAAAAAAGAAAGAAAAAGGATAGAACCTGTATGCCTGTATGCCCAGAACAGGTTCTCGGGCCATTGCAGGGCCAACACACACACACACACACACACACACACACACACACACACACACACACACACACACACACACACACACACACACACAAAATCACATCAAGAATAAATTTAAAGCAGCCAATTATTTTAAAGTGCATGAATTTGGACTCTGGGAGAAAACCAGGGTACCTGGAGGAAACCCACACAAGCACAGGGAGAACATGCAGACTCCACACAGATAGGCCCTTGCTGAGGTCAGGGCTCAATCCTAGGACCTTTTCAGTGTTGATTTTGATCACGTTGGACTGATTTTGAAATCTTCGCAATTCATCAAAATGCTATTTTCAACCTTTTAATTAATTTCAAAGAATCTATAATGGAGCAAGAATGTCCACTGCGATAGAATGCGCTTGACCACTGTCATGTCATATGGCTCCTCAACAAATAAAGCGTAAAAATTTTGTTATTTTGCCTTTTTTTGTTCCCATGTAGTATATACTAAAACGATTATTTGTTTCAGCCACAGTGGCTATACGTACTAGTTATATAAAATGTACTCGTTACACATGATTCACTGATATTCATCTCACCTTTGACTAATAATTGTTAATCATCACTGCGTGACATATAACGAATGTAATCTACTAACAGCTAAATGGAAGAAAAACAGCTTTTGTTCCACTCCACATTTTTCCTACACTATTATAAAACCCCTGTAACCCCGTCTTCCTGTCTGTAATTGCAAAGTAGACACTTGTCCCAATTTAGGCTTCATAATGTACTTTATATCCTTTTTCTTTGGAGGAGTGCAGAGAGGCAGCGAATCCAGGCAGAACTCGTATAATCACCTGAGATGAGTAATTAGGAAAAATGCCCCATCTCACAAACCCACACACAAAGAGTCCCCTTTTTTTTTTGCCTTCAAAGAGCAGGGTGATGATGATGGCGTTTCCTCTGTCCCCCTATTCCCCTCCTCTCTAACTATCATAACCACTACCCATCCATTTACACTTTCCCAGCAGGATAGTGGTCTCATCACACTACTCAGACTCAGGTAGAAAAAGCTTCTGTTCGATTCATCTTCATCATCCTCATCATCAGACAACAATGAATGAGAAGTTTGCTTTTAATGCATCTACTGCAATACCTGTCTGGCTTGCTGCATACATGCTGCCCTCTCAGATAGAATTGTTAGAGAGAGAGAGAGAGAGAGAGAGAGAGAGAGGGAGAGAGAGAGGTGTCTTCTACTTGGCAATGCACTGTATGTGTACCCTTTAACAACTGGAACTCCACTATGGATTCAGTTAAAGTGATGTGAATTGAACCTGAACTTACAAACAGGAGTCCACACGCATGAGAAGTGCCAATGATATTGCTTTTTTTCATCTCTTGCTCCAACCTTCCAGTGTTGTTCCTCTGATTATTTGTTCTAACAGACTGCAGTGTGTCTGCGTCTGTGTGTGTGTGTGTGTGTGTGTGTGTGTGTGTGTGTGTGTGTGTGTGTGTGTGTGTGTGTGTGTGTGAGGTCATGATAGATGAATTCTGAGATGCTGAATTACATTCAGTGCCGATATCAAACAGTAGTTATAGTAAATGCTGTGCTTAAACCTTACATATGAATTTATGCTTTAAGTTCGGGACAGCAAACACTGAACACTTTCAAGTGGTTGAAGTCAGGAATCTACTGTTGCTAAGCAACTGGGAAATATTGACACTGAGCATACAGTAGCTATTGACTGAGGCTAATGAGTTAACTCTTATACAAACAGTGCAAAGGCAGAATAACACTGTAAAATTACATCATAACTACACTGAGCAGGGACTGTAACCCTAACGTCCATTGAGAGAGAAACTTTTGTCTGAATTTTGACTTCTGAATTGGTGCAACGCCACATGACTGGCCTGTTCATGTGAAATCTTTCTGTACACACAACTGATGCTGTTGACGCACATGGTTAACACAATACTTGGTGTTATTGTTATCTCTTGATGCTTTTCAAATAGAGCTGCATGCTATCATACCGATGGCACCGTGCCTGGTTCAGGTTAATTAATTATCCAGCCTATCTTGTGTCGCAAAGGGCCATGACGTCTGAGAGACTATTGGAGACTGTACTGATTTTCACCACAGTCTACCCGAACTCTTTTTGTTGCAGCCGTTATCAGAAACACCCAGCATGACCACGCATTCATAGCTGCTGTAAAACGATGTATTAAAAAAAATGCCAAACAGCTAGCTAGGTAAAGTTTTAATAAGAGTGCAAAATAACTAAAAATGGAAGAAGGAAGTGAAGAGGTAGCTCATTAATTCTGATTTATATATGGTATGACTGCATGTCATCTACTTCCAATACAGTTTTGCTCAACTTAAACCAGTCAGGAAAAGAATGAGGAGAAGTAGGTCAAAATTTCTGAACTAAAAGGATAACATTCTTCAGCTACAGTTAGGGAAAGGGTATATACAGTACTAAAGAAATCAGTGAACAGTATACTACACGTAAATGGCACAGTCTGGTGGGTTGCAGCAGTGCAGCAATATTATGCAACTTATATTTTTTGTGCAACCAAATGATTCTGCAGGATATACCTAAATAGAATATACTAGATGGAAATGGTGCAATCTGATTGGTTTGCTGTCTCTGAATAGTTGCCCACTATTCAAATCAGAGACATCCAGTAATTGTTTTAGTATATACTACATATAATTTTAAAAAAAATCACACAAATACAATTTTTTCAATATTATTATTATTATTATTATTATTATTATTATTATTGTTGTTGTTGTTATTGTTGTTAGGCTGCATAGACGTCAGTGTGTTTCTGCCCTTTGCTAAAGGGTTGTGTCAGGAAGGGCATCCAACATAAAAAACTACGCCAGATCAAACATGCAAATCAGATGATTCGCTATGGCGACCCCTAAAAAAAGGGAAAAAGCCAAAAGGAAAAGAAGAAGATTATTAATGTTGTTGTTGTTTTTTTTGTTGTTGTTACTATTTGTTGTTGTTAATTCATTGATTCATTCATTTTCTGAACTCTTTAATCCTAATTAGTGTTGTGAGTGTTCAAACGCCCATCTCAGCCAAATCTGGGCAATTGCAGGGCACACCCTTGACAGCTTGATAGGCCATTGCAGGGCATAAACATGCTGTCCTTTTAAAAATTCAGCAATGGTTCTTTGACATGCATTTTACCACAGACAGTGAGACACATGGCTGGCCTTTGATAACCCAGTTAGCTGCACTGGGGGGACAGCAGTGACAACCATGGACAGCGGAGCTTGAATCCCCAACCTTTGGATCGGTAATCCAGCACCTTACCACCGGGCCATCACTGCCTTATAGATATGAAATCTATACAATATTTGTGATGTGTTAAATTAAACCCTGGAAAATGTGAGTATGCGATTCAAAAGCTCATCATTTGTTTTAGTTGTTTTAGTATATGCAGAAGAAAAAAAAACCCGAAGAAAAAACAAACTTAAATTATATTTTTTGTTTTGTTCGATGATTTGATTCAAACATTATCTGCTCAGAATAATGTATTTCAAACCCGATATACTAATTGCTATTTACACGACAGTCTGGTTGAGCTCTCGAATCAGAATGTATGGATTAATCCTCTATAACACTTGTTATAATAAATTACCCTTTTTATAATAACAGACCAATCATAGGGTCAACATGGTTTGAATCTAATAATGAATGCTTTTTAAAGTTGTTTAGATAGGAAAAAGTCATAATTGTAGATTTTATGACGAACTCTGGGAGGATATGTTTCTGTAAGGTTCAGGGGAGGAGTCTCAGATATAACTCCTTTGAACATTTAGTAAGTTTCCATTACCGTGGGAGACTTTGTGACGGAGGTGTTTGCATTTTCTGCTTAACCTGTGACATGAAAAGCTGTTTTTTGGTTTTTTTGCTTTTTTTTTTTTAATTCTAGAAAGAGTTAAAGGACAAGTTTTCACGGGAACAACTGTTTGTTGCTGCTATAATGTAAGTGATGAAGCCAACATTGCTTCCTGAATGCTTAACAACTACAAATGTAGCTAGAAATGCTGAAAAAAAAAAAAGTCATTTATTAATACATTTAAAAACTGTGATCACTGCGGTAGTACAGGAATAACACACGTTGACAATAAGAGATAAATTAAAAAAATACCACACCCAACAAGGTTTATTTTACCATAACGGCAAAGCCTATGGTGTTGTACTGTATTCTTTTTCTGAAATAGGGCTTAATATCCCAAACAAAACAAAAGATTTATCAACCTCAGATGAACCACCACTATGCAGCACCACCATTTCACGAAGACCAGCATGAAGCTGTACGGCTCTATTGAGACTGATGGGCAAGACTCGATTTGTTTACAGTACATGTCTGGAATATAAGCAAAGCTTCCCTGCCCTTTCAACATTACTTTTAATTTCTAATGGCCTCATCAACAGGGTCAAAGAAGCATGTCATCTATGCAGATGAGAACTTCTTATTAACCCAATTCAAGCATGTTATCATCTGCATGGCCTTCATGCTGGATACTAATTCTGCACTCAACTTACAGAAACTACACAAACCTATTTTCTAGTGAGTACGACATGTTTCCTTTTGTGTCCTTCAGGAATAACTTATATGATATGGTAATTCTATTTCTCCCTCTCCAGCCTTTATCAAATATCTGGCAGAGTAGAAAGCACATACAGGATCTTTTTCCATTATAGGACTGGTCAAATGTGCTGCACTAATTTGATTGACATTATAAATGAAGCTGGCAGGTTTAATGCTTTCATACAACCATAATTTACCTAGCTATAAAATAAATGTGACATGATGAAGGGGAAGTAAGCGTCTTCTTCTGACCCTGGTCAATTAAGTAAAACTTCTTCTTATTGTTCTCCAACTTGGATCTGCTTATTTTATGCATGAGGTTGATTCAGAGCAGAGACTTGTGTGACCTGTGCAAAGCTGCAATCAGAGTCAAGAACTGGACAATGAGTTGTCCATTTATCTAAAGAGAGCAGAACCTCTAATGCTTTATTCTGATATTAAATATAATTTGTAGTTTAAAATAATTAGAATAAATCCATCTTTATGAGCTCCATATTTGAGGCAT
>CM045737.1:22672347-22674847 GCA_024760905.1 Plotosus lineatus | reverse complement strand
CTCAGAGTCATTTGTGATTATCATGTGTTTCTTTACTAGTGTTATTCAAATGTTCAAAGTAATACCAAATAAGTGAATTATTAAATGTTTGTATCATATAATTCAATAACAATCAAATTGAGTATCCAGATCATAATCAGAGCGTCAATCAATTTCGTAATTTTCCATTAGAGTTCATGAATCAGTATTAGTGTCAGAATGTGATTTAGAATCAGCAATATACCAATTTAGCCTGAAAGCAGAACTCTCTCTGAGATTTTTGTGGGCCGTTTCTTTTCTGTGCATGATTAACATGTTTTCTGGAAAAATCATTGCAAGTGTTGTGAAAACTACTTTATGAAACAACTTTCATTTGTTTTTATTGGATTCTCCTTAAAAAAAACAAACAAAAAACAATTCGTAAACAGGGATGGCAGAGTGTTCAATGTGTACCCCACCTTTGCCCAGAGTCAGGCAAGATGGGCGCCAGCCTCCCCGAGACCCTAATCAGGATTAAGTGGTTTAGAAAATGAGTGAATAAATTTCTCAAAAAGAGCGATTCTGTATATACTCTCAGATGTCAGCAAACACCAAACTCCTGCGAAGCAGTGAACAGCCAATCAACATTATGATTGATTACAACCAATCAGCATCTCTGTGAATATGGACACCAGATTTACAAGCCAACAAAAACAAACGCAAAGGTTTCTTAAGTATGGTTGTCCACTTGCACGGGCAACATCACAATCAGAAACCCTTTCTTTACCAAATACGGAGTATTCTGTCGGTTTTGGCAACATTACTGATATTTAAAAGATGCATATAAAATGCAAAAATAAAAGGAAATAGAACAGACCGACATTCATATGCACTGAAACACCAAAGTGGCTGCTAAAATTAGACATTTTAGGAGGCAAACAGTTTATTTATTTTGCTCTTTCATGCCTCTATATCTGTTCTATTTGAGTATGTAGATGAACAGAGCAACTATGCTGCCTGTCTTCTGTGTTCTGTATATAATGGCAGCAGCATTAGAAATGCCTCTGTAATCACATTAATAGGCTTAATCAGTGAATTAGCAGCGAGGTAATGTCACTGTGGCCAGCAGAAAATAGAGCAGCTAATTAATGGAAGGGAGGCTGGCTATAAAACGCACCTGATACCGAGGACACTTGTGAAGGGTACTCTACCTCATCATCCCTACTTAAAATACCATGGCTGGATAACCATTATAGGGTACTTCTGAGAAATAACTATACTGTAGCTCGGAATAAGAAGAGTCCATATCAACAAATTCTACGAATGTTGTAATGCATGTGCTTGTGTGTGTGTGTGTGTGTGTGTGTGTGTGTGTGTGTGTGTATGTGTGTGTGTGTGTGTGTGTGTGTGTGTGTGTGTGTGTCTGTGTGTGTGTCTGTGTGTGTGTGTGTGTGTGTATGTGTGTGTGTGTGTGTGTGTGTGTGCGTGTGTGTGCGTGTGTGTGTGTGTGTGTAAGTTCCATTCATAGCCTTCTTTTCACTGCCTGGAAAACAGCGAGATCGATAGACACCACACTACAGAATCACAACACACACACACACACACACACACACACACACACACACACACACACAAGCACCCACAGAGCAATCACACCCCTCTCAAGGCTTTTGCAGAGCCCCAGCATCAAAGCCTGCCATTTGAAGAAACCTGCAAGTCTGTCTGGTGCTTCCTTGATCTCCGTCACTCTCAGTTTTCTTCTGTATAGGCTGCAGGGGTTTGTGACAGCACCTGTAAATACTGGTCTGAGATCAGCTCTACTCTTTATTTCCTCCACATCCCTATAGAGGAGCAGCAGACCGATCTCAGCTGAAAAGCTGGAGGTAAAACAGCAGTAGTAGAGGCGACAGGCACAAAGAAGCAGAGTGGCTGGAAGCAGCGACGGAAGGTGGGGATTTGGGAAGGGGGGGGTGGGGGTGTAGGGAGCCATAAGCAGTAATTAAAGGAGATAGGCTGGGGAGCATGAGAAGAGAAGAGAAGAGACACAGACATACACAGGGATGGGGAAAGAGCTGAGGCAGTGGTGTGTGTGTGTGTGTGCGCGCGCGTGTGTGTGTGTGTGGGGGGGGGGTTGGGTGGATATGGAGGGGGCAGACATGCTTTCCTTGGCAGAGAAGACAAATGCAGAATGATAGGTTAGAGTAGCCTCATAGGACCTGATTTACTTCCAGCAAAGGTGGCCCCCTCTCTCCCAACAACACCCCCAAACACACACACACACAGACACACACACATCCTTGTATTACTACCTTTAAAGGATTTTTTATTTATCATTCTCAGGGTTGTCAGGGCTGTATGACCAAAACAGATTAATAGCCCAAAGAAAGAACCACAAAAAAAAAAAACCTTAATTTAGGCAAGAATTTACAAAAAAAAAAAAGAAAAAAAACTATTTTGACCTCTAGGGGGACCCATAAATGTTCTTCCTATATCCTTATAAGAGAGCCTTGCATTTTCTCCTCATTTATCCTTACGGGGATAT
>CM045737.1:22659847-22664847 GCA_024760905.1 Plotosus lineatus | reverse complement strand
TGCCTGTGCATGGTGGCTCTGGATGTTTCTACTCCAGACTCAGTCCACTGCTTCCACAGGTCCCCCAAGGTCTGGAATCGGCCCTTCTTTCACTTTTTCCTTCCCACAGACGTCCCACTGAGGTGGCTTGATACAGCACTCTGGGAACAGCCTATTCGCTCAGAGATTTCTTTCTGTGTCTTACCCTCTTGCTTGAGGGTGTCAATGATGGCCTTCTGGACAGCAGTCAGGTCGACAGTCTTACCCATGATTGCGGTTTTGAGTAATGAACCAGGCTGGGAGTTTTTAAAAGCCTCAGGAATCTTTTGCAGGTGTTTACAGTTAATTGGTTGATTCAGATGATTAGCTTAATAGCTCGTTTAGACTACCTGAACATGATATGCTAATTTTTTGAGATAGGAATTTTGGGTTTTCATGAGCTGGATGCCAAAATCATCAGTATTAAAACAATAAAAGACCTGAAATATTTCAGTTGGTGTGCAATGAATCTAAAGTATATGAAAGTTTAATTTTTATCAGTACATTACAGAAAATAATGAACTTTATCACAATATGCTATTTTTTTGAGAAGGCCTAGTATATATATATATATATATATGTGTGTGTGTGTGTGTGTGTGTGTGTGTGTGTGTGTGTGTGTGTATGTGTGTGTGTGTGTGTGTGTGTGTGTGTGTATGTATGTATGTATGTATACATTTATCAGAAAACAAGAATGGAAACAAAAATAGATTTTAACATCAAACCTACTTTTTCATTGCTACTAACAGCTGTGAGATGGTGAGTGTTAGAAATACAGCATTTGAGGAAAATGCATGCAATGCATTGCAACATGTCACTCATATTGCCCATTTCTAAGCAATCTATGTGTTTGCAGCACTGTGGAAAGTTAGACCCAGAGCAGCTCAAAATATAATTGCTCCTCTGCAGTGAAACACTGTTACAGCGAGGTGTAGTTTCCAGTAGACCTGCCTGCTAGGCACCAGGTGTGAAGGACAATTTTGCAGTGACATGTTTGCTGTACTGTATCTGAGATCAATCTCTCTCTCTCACACACACACACACACTCACACACTTTTGTTTTCTTCCATCCCTCCCTTCTAGGCTTGGTAGGGAGGTGAGAAGAATGAAGGGCGTCAGTAGAAAGAGGTGAGAGAAGGATGTGAAAGAAAGAGAGAATCTCAAGTTTGTGCACGTCTTCTTTCCGGCACATGGTAGAAAAGTAAACTGCATTAAGATCAGCAACGGGGCTGGTCATGATATTAGATGGGAAGACTAAGATCCCATATCATAGGATCTGAACAATGAAACTAATAGGGTTGGGAAATGCATTATATCACAATGTCTCACTGATGGAGAATGATTTAGAGCAAACTATTTCACACAAACACACACACACACACACACACACACACACACACACACACACACACACTAAAAAGCATCAAGACAGTCGTATATATCCACGTTTTTAAGCATCTCAAATACACAATGGGGCAGCATGATGGTGTAGTGATTAGCACTTCCACCTCACAGCAAGAAAAATCCTGGATTCAAATCCCAGGTTTGGTGAGGGTGTTCCTCAGTAGAGTTTGCATGTCTTTTTGTAGGTTTCTTCTGGGTACTTCGGTGTTCTCTCACAGTTCAAACACACACATATTACGCTAAATGCCTGTTCTAAATTGCCCCAAGGAACTTTTTTGTATGCTGGTTCTGCAATGCAATGGCGAGCTGTTCAGGGTGTACCCTGCAGTCGCTCAGAGTTGGCTGAGATAGGCTCCAGCCTCTGTGACCATCGTAGCATTAAGCAGTAAATAAATAAATAAAAGAATGACAACCATAATTCCCTTCTGGCTTCTGGCTGTATTTCCTCTGAATGCCTAAATAATGGTAAACAAAATAGTTGTCAACCTTTCTTTGAAAATCAGATCCAGTTATATCACTCATCCTTGTTTTACACATTGAACCTAACACTTTTTCATATATAGACATATATGGGCATGTCTATATATGGGCATGTCTATATATAGACATGCCCATATATAGACATGCCCATATATAGACATGCCCATATATAGACATGCCCATATAAACATGTCCATATATGGACATGTCTATATATGGGCATGTTAACACTTTTTCACGATATACATTATGATAATCATTTTTTATACCAAATGTATGTGCACATCATACCCATCTGTGGTTCTTTTCCAAGCTGATGCTACACAGTTGGAAGTACAGTACACTGTTGTATACTAACTATGTCTTCTGATGCTGAAGCATTAAAATTTCCCTTCACTGGACCCAAGTTTCCCAAAACCTTTCCCAGCATGTGCCAAGGATGAAACGGACGGGTCTTCACTGAGCCCTGACCTCAACCCCACTGAATACCTTGGGGATGAACTGGAACGCTGACTGCACCCCAGGCCTTCTAATCTGACATCAGTGCCTGACTTCACTAATGCCCATGTGGCTGAATGGACACAAATCCTCACAGCCTCACTCGTAAGTCTATGGAAAGCATTCCCAAAAGTTATTATAAACTCAAATGTTGACTGAATCTGAAATGGGATATTTAAAGAACACGAATGAGTTTACAAATACAAAGTCAGGAACGTCACATGGTCTGTTAATTTGACTTACAGTGCAAATATGTATTAAGAACACAAAGGTTTAGCACAGTGAAGATTAAAAAATAGTGAATGTAATTAAGTCTAATCAAACATTACCATTAACATTTCATTTTCTTGTTATTTTTGGTGGAATGTTAGCCACAGAGAGATTATTGTGCTGCAGGGATGAAATCTAGAAAATATGAATATGTTCATATTCAGAACAGATTATGCTTCACATGGATACAAACATAAAAAGGTGCACATTTTTTAAAGCAAGGTATAGTCGAGACTAAAAGTGTACACTGGGACTGGGACCTCATAGAAATAAAAAAGGCATGCAAGAAGGAAATTTTTCTTTCTAGTGGGTACAGGTAGTCAAATGTGAAGCTCATGGGACAAACACTGACTATGTTTGTGATGCATTTACAGTGCTTATTTATGACATGCTGACAATGCTGACATTAGTATTTCTATATTTCTGTCAGTATTTTCAAGTGCATAAATTTTAAGAATAAACCCTCTAACTTTTCGTAGATATCGATTTTTGAATATTAGATGCACAGAAACAGATCTTGGTACTGCATCACAGCATAAATGGATATATATATATACAGGGAGTCCTCGGTTTACGACGCTGATCCGTTTTTAAGACGCGATGTAACCTGAATTTCACTGTAAGTTGGAACATATCATAAAATATACTGAAAAGTTCTGTATGTACAGTGCTGTAATAAAATATAACAGTTAATGACATAAAGAGAAAACAATTCCTTCCCACAAGAATGAAATACAGTAAGGGAGGGCGAGACAGGCTTATTGTGCTGGAGAATCTGGGGCAGGTGAGCCTGGAGTAGTAGATGCAGCTGAGGTAGAGGGTACAGGATCTGTTGCAGGCCTCTCGACCTTCTGAAAATACTGCTCCAGGTTAGACTGGACAGAGAGCAACCTCTTCTCATCCAAGATCTCCTTGTAGCATTGTATCAAATCCATGATGCCTCTGGAAACCATAGTGAACCTTTCCAAGTTGGGATCCTGAGCCTCAAAAGTTGCCGACGCTTGCTGCATCTCGCGCGCCCGAAACTAGTTCACGTTTGTTTATCTAACCGCGTAAGACATAATGACGCATAATATTACAGTACCGAGACTGAACGAAGGGAAGCGACGCCGTCTTCCTCGGCCCACAACCACAACACAGCGTATTCTTCCGCCTCGCGCACCCGAAACTAGTTTGCGTTTATTTACATAACCGCGAAAGCCGTAATGACACGTAATATTATTTTTTACATTTTTATGGGGGCGCGGTCTAGTGGATAGGGCGCAGGATCGCTGATCCTAAGGTTGGGGGTTCGAGTCCCCACGGGTTTGTCACTGTCCCCCCAGTGCAGCTAACTGGGTTATCAAAGGCGGGCCATGTCTCTCACTGTCTGTGGTGAGAGGCATGTAAAAGAACCATTGCTGACTTTTGTAAAGAGTAGCTGCAAAGCCGTCAGCGTGTTTCTGTCCCTTGCTAAAAAGGGTTGTGACAGGAAGGGCATCCGACGTAAAAATCTCTGCCAAATCAAACATGCGAATCAGATGATTCGCTGTGGCGACTCCCGAGTAAAAGGGAAAAAGCCGAAAGGAAGACAGACATATTTTTATGGGGGCGCGTTTGTAACCACGAAACTGTGTAAGTCAGGACCGGTGTAAACCGAGGACTCCCTGTATATAATTAAACATAACCAATTAATTTACACAGAGCCATGAATCATACCCATGGTCACCATTGCTACTGTTCATATTTACATGCCATATAAGGATGATATAAATATGACCATGCAATATTCCTAATACATAATAAGTTGACTGGTAGTGGTAGTCTATTGGTATAGGGCGCTGGATCGCTGATCCAAAGGTTGGGGGTTTGAGTCCCACTCTCCACAAGGTTGTCACTGTCCTCCCCAGTGCAGCTAACTGGGTTATCAAAGGCCAGCCATGTCTCTCACTGTCTATGGTGTGAGGCATGTAAAAGAACCATTGCTGACTTTCGACAAGAGTTGGCTGCAAAGCCGTCGGCGTGTTTCTGCCCTGCGATGGCCTGGCGAGCTGTCCAGGGTGTACTCTGCCCTCACCCGAAATTGGCTGGGATGGGCGCCAGCCTCCCCGTGACCCTAGTTAGGATTAAGCAGTTACAGAAAATGAGCTGAACATAATAAGTTCAACATTTATTATCAAGTTTACAAATTTGTAAATTTCACACCACATGCTTAAAAAGGCAAAGCTGGCTTAGTGGTTAATGTGATGCCTTACTAGTCCGAAGGTTCAATCTTTGCTGTCACCACTGTTGGGCCATTGAGCAAGGTCCTTCGCCCTCAATTGCTCAAGTTGTATAAAAAAATTATAATT
>CM045737.1:22502347-22657347 GCA_024760905.1 Plotosus lineatus | reverse complement strand
AATGCACGAGCTGCTCTCCCATCAATGACGTTCAAACATCCCGCCCCGCTGGCCTCCCAATGGCTAACAACTGAGCTGTCGTTTATGTCGCCTTCACTCAAGCGCCATCTTGGACAGGGCCACCTGACGTCATCTTGGATAGGGATTCCATTGCCTAGGAGGAATGACGCACCTCCCATTGCCTATTACAGGAAAGAGCTGAATCCACCATGATGCTTTTCGTGTAAAGGACAGAGTTACTGTTGTATTATGCTTTATTTCTTGACTCAGACTTTAAACCTTCCATAAACATTTGTATGATTATAACTCTGCTATGAAGACATGGTCAACATGCGCGCGCACACACACACACACACACACACACACACACACACACACACACACACACACACACACACACACACACACACACACAGAGGCTCGAATGATATCACAAAGGAATATGGCCAAACCCGTCTACCATCGGTACGATATTGAAGCAGAAGGAGGTCTTAAAAGGTATGCTTTTATAATTTTTAAAGGGTTTAGGGCAGTGGTTCTTAACCTTGTTGGAGGTACCGAACCCCATCAGTTTCATATGCACATTCACTGAACCCTTCATTCGTGAAAAATAAAAATATGATTTTTTTACAAATTCAATACATAGGTATATGTTTTTTTATTGGTGCACAAAATGAACCATGCATGAACATTACCTTGTTCAAAGAATAAAAACCAACACAGTGCATGAACTCACAAAAAATTACATACAGTACGTGCAAATCAGTGTGACTTCTGCTGTTGCCTTTGAGAGACCAGTTCAGATATGTGTGGCTTCACCTTGGCAAGTGCCACTCTCATGTAATTTTCACAGCAAAGTCTGTTCATTTACTTAATTTTTATGTCCAGCATCCTGAAAAAGGATTGCTCGCAAAGATATGTTGTAACAAATGGTATAAAAAAATAAGTGCACTAAATTCCCTGCAGCACTGATTGGCCAAGTAATGTAAAGTGATCATCTGCAGCCAGTGATGTCCAAGCGGGGCGTGTCATCACTGATTGACATGATAAGTCGGGTGTGTCTTGACCTCCACGGCAGAGGCTCCGCCGAACCCCTGAAACCGACTCACCGAACCCCGAGTGTTCGATTGAACCTAGGTTAAGAACCACTGGTTTAAGGGGTAGTATTGGGAGCCTTGGAACGAATGACACGTTTTACATGTATAATGCGGTTCAACTTACGAAAAATGCAGGTTACGAAAAGCATTTTCCTAAAATTTTTGTCTCAGAATACGAAACAAGTTCACGCTACGAAAACGGCATCTTAAAAATTCAAACATGCCATTCGAACATTAAAACGCCCATTCAAACAATGCATGAGCTGCTCTCCCATCAATGACGTTCAAACATCCTGCCCCGCTGGCCTTCCATTGGCTAACAACTGAGCTGTTGTTTATGTCGCCTTCACTCAAGCGCCATCTTGGATAGGTCCACCTGACGGCATCTTGGAATGGGATCCCATTGGCTAGGAGGGATGACGCACCTCCCCTTGCCTATTACAGTATACAGTTGAATCCACCATGATGCTTTTGTGTAAAGGACAGAGTTACTGTTGTTTTCTGTTTTATTTCTTGACTCAGACTTTTAACCTTCCATAAACATTTGTAAGATTATAACTCTCTCACACTCACACACACACACACACACACACACACACACACACACAAACACACACACACACACACACACACACACACACACACACACACACACACACACACACACACACACACACACGCATGAGAAGAAGAAACGGGCTTGAGTGATATCACAAAGGAATATGACCAAACCCATCTACCATCAGTACGATATTGAAGCAGAAGGAGGTGTTAAAGGGTATGCTTTTATAATTCTTAAAGGGTTTAGGGTGCAGTATTGGGAGCCTTGGAAAGAATCATGTGTTTTACATGTAAAATGCGGTTCAACTTACGAAAAATGCAGGTTACGAAAAAAGCTCTGGAACGGATTAATTTCATAAGGTGAGGTACCACTGTATTACCCCATTCATGAGGTTTTTTTCTTCTACATTTGGAAGTCAACCTTTTCATAATTTTTGACACTGAAAAGATACATTTATTATCAAAAATAACCCTGAGTATGATTCTTTCAATGTATTTGAATAATTTAATGATGTTATTTATAAATAGAGTAGTTTTTGAAGTTCATTGGTTCTTTAACTTTACAACCAGATTTTCCTCAAATTTATTCATTTTGAAATATACTAAATTCCACATAACTGGGCAAATCCCAGCAACCAGACATGCTACATGTATGATTTTTGGTAGCAATGGAGCTTATTGGGTCATAAATATGGAACCGTAGCCCAATATATTAATATTGTACAAAAATTGACTTAATAATTGATCTGATGTGATGATCACAATTAGGTAACACCCAAACAGCAACATGGATGTGAAAGAAAATTCCACTTTGAGCAAGAATTGACACCTTGTTTGAGATTTGATCATATAATGTATAACAGGAATGATCTTCCAGTAGTGAACAGTTTGTTATATGTTTAATCTGATTAATATTATACTTCATCAGCTGAACATTTCCCTGTGGATCAGCAGTTTTATCAATAATAAACTATCATTAATATAAAACTGTTATTAAGATTAGCATCATATATATTCAGAACCACACTGTTATAAAAAAGTAATTACCCTGATTTAAGAATTCATCCACGTTGTGGACTGTATTATTGAAATCAATGCACATTCTCTATTAAAATTAAAACTTATTTAACTATTATTGTGGGTTGATGTCAAAGCTCATGCCAAATGCATACAAATAAAACTTCCACATTCTGTCACTCTCGCATTGTGGAACCACATACAGTAATTCTATTATGAGGGTAAGGGGGAGGCTGGTGTCTATCTCAGCCAACACTGGGCAAAGGCTGGGTACACCATGAACAGTTTGCCAGATCATCACCGGGCCAACACAACACAACCATTCACATTCACATCCACAGTGAGGGGCAAATAGGAACAGCCAATTAATCTAATGTGTCTTTAGCCTGTGAGAGGAAACCGAAATACCTGGAGGAAACTCATGTAAGCATGTGGAAAACATGCAAACTCTACACAGAAACGCCTGAGCTTGAGAGTTGTACACAGGATCTTCTTGCTGTGAGGTGGGTATGTTAACCACTAAACCATCGCGTTGACTCTCTTTGCTGCTATTAAACTAATTAAACTTCATGCACCACCATGGTAACCACTCTTCCTGCATATTATATCTATAATAAATAAAGATAAAGAGATATTTACTGTCCACTGTTGCTTGAACAATGAAAATCAGTTCAGAAGTTCTTTGTTTAGTAGCAATTATGAAAAGAAACTGCACAAAAGTAAACTAAAGAATTATACGAAACTATCTTCGTTTTCTTCTTCTCCTTCATCTTCTTCTTCTTTTCCTTTCGGCTTTTCCCTTCAGGGGTCGCCACAGCAAACCATCCGCCTCCATCTCACCCTATCCTCTGTATCTTCTACTCTTACTCCAACTACCTTCATGTCCTCCTTCACCACATCCATAAATCTTCTCTTTGGTTTTCCTCTCGGCCTTCTGCCTGGTAGGTCCAACCTCAGCATCCGACTACCAATATACTCACTATCCCTCCTTTGTACATGTCCAAACCATCTCAATCTAGCCTCTCTGACTTTGTCTCCAAAACCTTTAACATGTGCTGTCCTTCTGATGTTCCGAATCCTATCCATCCTCGTTTCTCCCAAAGAGAACCTCAACATTTTCATCTCTGCTATCTCCAGCTCTGCCTCCTGTCTTTTCCCCAGGGCCACTGTTTCTAAACCATACAACATCATACAACCTCATCACCGTCTTGTACATTTTTCCTTTCTTTCTTGCCGATACCTTCCTATCACACATCACACCAGACACTTTTCTCCAACCATTCCAACCTGCCTGCAAAACGCTTCTTCACCTCTTTTCCACACTCTCCATTGCTCTGGATTGTTGAGCCTAAGCACTTAAAACCCTCCACCTTCTTTATCTCTGCTCCCTGTAACCTCAGCATTCCTCCTGGGTCCTTGTCGTTCACACACATGTATTCTGTTTTACTGAGGTGAACCTTCATTCCTCTCCTTTCCAGGGCATACCTCCACCTCTCTAGATTTTCCTGCACTTGTTCTCTGCTCTCACTACAGATCCCAATGTCATCTGCAAACATCATAGTCCATGGAGATTCTTGCATTCTTGATGCAGTCCTACCTCCACCTTGAACATTTCTGTCATACCAACAGCACACCTCACCACTGTCTTACATCTCTCATACATGTCTTGCACCACTCTAACATACTTCACTGCCACTCCAAACTTCCTTATGCAATACCACAGTTCTTCTCTTGGCACCCTGTCATATGCGTTCTCCAGATCCACAAAGGCACAATGCAGCTCCTTCTGACCTTCTCTGTACTTCTCTATTAACATCCTCAAAGCAAACACTGCATCTGTGGTGCTCTTTCTTGGCATGAAACCAAACTGTTGTTCACAAATGCTGACCTCTGCCCTTAGTCTAGCGTCCACTATTCTTTCCCATAACTTCATCGTATGGCCCATCAACTTTATCCCTCTGTAGTTGCCACAACTCTGCACACCTCCCTTGTTCTTAAAAATGGGCACAAGCACACTTCTCCTCCAGTCCTCCGGCATCCTCTCACTCTCTAAGACCTTGTTGAATGTTTTTGTCAAAAAATCTACTGCTACCTCTCCTAGACACTTCCATACCTCCACCGGTATGTCATCAGGACCAACTGCCTTTCCACTGTTCACCCTCTTCAATGCCCGCCTCGCTTCACCCTTACTAATCTTTGCTACTTCCTGGTCCTCAACAGTCACCTCTTCTACTCTTTTTTCTCTCTCATTTTCCTCATTCATCAGCTCTTCAAAGTACTCTTTCCATCTTCCCAGCACACTTCTGTCATCCGTCAATACATTTCCCACCCTGTCCTTAATCACTGTTACTTGCTGCATGTCCTTCCCATCTCTATTTCTCTGCTGTGCCAACCTGTATAAATCCTTTTCTCCCTCCTTACTGTCCAACCTAGCATACAAGTCATCATACGCCCTCTGTTTGGCCTTTGACACCGCTACCTTCGCCTTACGCTGTTCTCCCTGTACTCCTGTTTACTCTCTTCGGTCTTCTTTATGTCCCATTTCTTCTTCGCTAACCTCTTCTTTTGTACACACTCCTGCACTTCCTCATTCCACCACCAAGTCTCCTCTTTTCTACTGTCCTTACAGATGACACACCAAGAAGTCTCCTACCTGTCTCCATGATCACATTAGTTGTAGTTGTACAGTCATCTGGAAGCACTTCCTGACCACCCAAAACTTGTTTCAACTCCTCCTTGAAGACAACATGACCCTCTTCCTTTTTCAGCTTCAACCACTTTGTTTTCTGCTCTGCCTTTGCCTTCTTCACCTTTCTTACCATTAGCGTCATCCTGCTCACCACCATCCTATGCTGTTTGGTAACACTCTCACCCACTCCTACTTTGCAGTCACTGACTTCCTTCAAATTACATCACCTACACAAGATGTAGTCTACCTGTGTGCTCCGACCTCTGCTTTTATGTCACCCTATGCTCCTCTCTCTTCTGGAAGAAAGTATTCACCACAGCCATTTCCATTCTTTTTGCAAAATCGATCAACATCTCTCCTTCTGTGTTCTGTCCTGGATACCAAACCTGCCCATCACTTCCTCGTCCCCTCTGTACCTGCCTGCACCAACATGTCCATTGAAGTCTGCACCAATGACCACTCTTTTACCTCTGGGGGTATTCTGCATCACTTCATCTAACTCACTCCAGAATCCCACCATCTCTTCTAGCTCACATCCTGCCTGTGGGGCATAAGCACTCACAACATTGAACATCACACCTTCAATTTCTTACTTGAGACTCATCACTCTGTCTGACACTCTTTTCACTTCTAGAACATTCCTGACAAAACCCTTCTTCAAGATGACTCCTACTCCATTTGTCTTCCCATCCACACCATGATAAAACAGCTTAAACCCTTCTCCTAAGCTTCTAGCCTTGCTCCCTTTCCACCTGGTCTCCTGAACACACAGTATGTCCACCTTCCTCCTCTGCATCATGTCAGCCAGCTCTCTACCTTTTCCTGTCATAGTTCCAACATTCAAAGTCCCTATTGTCAGTCCTAGACTCATGCTTTTTCTCTTCTCTCACTGCCTACGGACACGCCTCCCGCCTCTCCTTCTTCGATCTCTCCTTCTTCAACCAACAGTAGTCCAATTTCCACCAGCACCCTGTTGGTTAACAGCACTGATGGTGGTCGTTGTTAACCCAGGCCTGGACCGATGCAGTATGAAATTTGTGTTTACGGTTTGCATTTTGTATTCTGCCAAAAGTTTTACGCCAGATGCCCTTCTTGTCGCAACCCTCTGCATTTATCTGGGCTTGGGACTGGCGTGAGGGCGGGCACTTGTTTGTCTGCATTAATTATACTAACAAATATATGTCCATATACCTACATACACATATACACGCATACCTATATGTACACATATCGACATATATACAGTACATACACACATATATCCCATATATACCTGTATATCTATTCACCCAGTTACAGACTTATGCATATTTTCACATATTCATACATATATAGAAGGATGAATGATCTATCAAATGTGCATGAGAGAATAATGGGTAGAACTTTTAATTAAAAGGTGCATGGTGCTAAAATGTTATGTCATTTGAGACCGGCTCTAAACATGAGTATTGCACTTGAAACCTGAACATGAACATTGCACTTAAACATGAGTCTTGCACTGTCCAGGAACACTGAATGATAGTTATTTAGTCAGTGTGTGTCATGGTGGCGTGACACGTTTAAAAGCTTGTGGGTAAAAGCTGGTCTTAAGTCTGTTGTTTTTTTTTTTGTTTTTAGCGTTCTGTACCTTTTCCTCGTACAGTAGGCCCTTGACTATTTGCGGTTCAGCGCTTGTGCTCCCGCATACTCGCGGATTGGGGACAAACCTGGAAGTAACTGGCACATGATTCAAATTTAACCAATGGCTGACAGCTTTCGTTTCTCCGTCCTGCTGATTGGTTGCAGATTATGAGTACACCTCTTTTTTCTCCTTTACGCACAAGTTATCAACGTGATTTCTTGAATTGCGAAGTAAATATTTTGGCGTGTTTTTAATTACTTAAGCTCTATGATGTCACTCAAATGCCCTGCATCTTCTCTAGCTTCTGGTAAGGAGCCTAAGCACTTTATTTATTCATAGATATTATCATAGTACAAAATTTAAAAGTTTTTACTGAATCATTACTACATTTGACTGCATTATTATTATACTCGTGGATTAGCGACAAATCCAGAAGTTACTGGCATGTGATTCAAATTTAGCCAATGGCTGAGAGCTTTTGTTTTTCCCTCCTGCTGATTGGTTGCAAATGATGTGTACACTTCTTTTTTTTTCTCCTTCGCACACGTCATCAACGTGATTGCTTGAATTGTATATTTACATTTTTTGTCTGTTTTTAATGATTATTTAAGCCCTATGATGCTACTCAAATGCCCTGCATCTTCTCTAGCTTCTGGTAAGGAGCCTAAGCACTTTCTTCATGAATAAATATTATCACAGTGCAAAATTAAAAAGTTTTTACTTAATCATTACTACATTTTACTACATTATTACTGTATTAATGAGTACAATTGTCTGTAGAATGTGTTTAAGAAGCATATTTTAGTGTATGTAATATCATACATAGGATTTTAAAACTGCAGCAATAACTCACGGATTTTCTTGATTCCAGGAAGGGTCGGAACCGACCTCTCATGAAAAACGGGGGCCTACTGTAATACCTCTGAAGTCTGTCAGTGTGAATGTCACTTAGGGAGAGTAGTATAGTTCCACGCACCCACTCTGCTGTCCTCACCACCTAGTGCAAAGCCTTGCTGTCCTCTGCAGTACATCTACTGAACCACACTGTCCAGCAGTTGGTCAGGCGGCTCCCTATAGTGGAACGGTAAACGTTTGTCTGGTCTAAATGCTTTTGGTCCAGGTGAAGTCAGAGAGATATGGACTCCAAGAAACTTAAAGCAATCCACCCTTTCTACCTCCTGTCCATCAATGTAGAGGGCAAAGTGCTCCGTTTGTTTCGATCTCCTAATTTTTTAATTCTTCAGAGGTAGTTTTACCATGTGATTTCGTACGTTATTATAACATAAAGTTATTTGTAGACCTCAAAGACATTCAGTGCTCATGAACACATCATAGTGGTGTTCAATGGACATGACCACATCACAGCAATCCTATCATTACTGTTTAATGTAGAGTATTAGAATGATGATGCAGTGATTTTGACCATATATACCGCTGTGTTTTCTTATCTAACAGCTCTGAAATCTTTCCTAGCTGAAGTTTTGGATGTGAATGAAGCGTAGCTGAGTTGCCCCTCTACACTGATCATTCACCATGCAGCAGATCACAGAGGCGAAGGGCTTGTCAGTCAGTGCTCAATCAAGGCTCAGCCAGGGTCTCTATACTGCCCCCTCTCTTCTTTATTGATTTCATGCTTTTTCATCTCTGCTGTCTGATATTCTCTCTGGATAGATGCAAAGTTTGAGCCAGACCTGGCAAGCTGAGAGAGAGAGTCTGTGCTCATACTGCATACCGCCCTCTCTGTTCATGCAGACTCAGTTAATGTGGAACAAAGGAAGCAATAATGGGCATTTTCAAAGTCTGTCCTCAAGGGGGCGATGAGGTAGGAACACACAATTCATCGTTTGTGAACTGGCAAAACTGCAGATTACAACTGTAAACACTTTGACAAACGTGCAAATGGACTCTCTCTCTCTCTCTCTCTCTCTCTCTCTCTCTCTCAATTTTGGTCACAAATAGATATGCCCAAAATAGATGGCATAGGAAAAGAAATGGTATAGAAATAAGGAGTGCCAACGCTGAAAAAAGCATAAGAGCATAGACACAGGAAGCAAGAGAAAGACAGAAAAAAAGAAAACAAGAGGGAGAAATGGTTGAGTGAGTTGATAAATGAGGAGTCAGGCTGAATGAGGGATGTGCATGGCTGCTTGCTGCTGCTGTGTGAGACTCGGCGTACACGGCCAGAATGTAAAGCAGCAGGCACACACAGGGAATACAGCAATACAGAGGCTGTCCCAGGCCCCCTGCAGGAGACACACTCTCACACACACACACACACACACACACACACACACACACACACACACAGACGCATTGATTCACTTCCAGTCTGTCTCTTGCTTCCTCTCACATTTTTTTTTTTTTACTTGGAGACACAGACTGTATATAGAATAGAAAAAATTCAATAAAGTGGTGTATTTATAGAAGATTTCAAATTACTTGCTACATACGACACATTATAATCCACTCTTTCACATCTTATAGTTTTGTCTTGTCCCTGTTCTAATACAGTTCTGGCGAGTGATTTCCCAGTCTACACACAGTTTCAAAACTGCATGGAAATATGGATGAAGTGTGTTTGAACAGACAAAATATCCCTAATAAACGACGACTCAACTCATAACGGACCTTATAATTCCGAAGCTAATGAGCTGGAACAGATTTATTTGAGGAATTAAACATTTAAAATAGCAGGAGTGAACATTTTTTATCTCATTAGCTGAAATCTGCTCTGCGTTTTAGCCATCACAATTACTGTTACTCTGAATACATGTGTATGAAAGGAGAGAGTCTCACACAGCAGCAGCAAGCAGCCATCATTTGAGGAACGTTTTATACATCAGGGACCTTAAATGCTTCTATAACTGGTGCAATGATGAATAAAATTATGAATGAGCATGCGAAGAAAAAATCCAAAATTGAAAATGAAACAATTTCATCTGGAATTATTCTGTCCATCAACTAGTAACAGGGTGCTTTATGAATACTTCTTGTTCTTTTGTTTTTAAATGAGTAAATTTGCTGAGGTTGGTCACTTTATTAAGAGCGCCCATGCACCTTCTCATTTACAAAATGATTCAGCCAATCATGTAGTAGTGGCACATTGCCTAAAATCAAGCAGACACAGATCAAGCACTTCTGATAATACAGTACAGTATTTCCATCACACATCAGAAATGGAAACTTGTGATCTGTGATCTGTAACTTTAACCATGCCATAAATGCTGGTGGCAGTAAGGCTGGTTTGAGTACCACGCTACCGAGCTACTGAGCTCTTAAGATTTTCACGCATAATGGTCTCTATAGCTTAAAAAGTAATACTAAATAAAAAATATATAACTCCAGTAAGCAGCAGTTCTCAGGGTAGAAACCTATTGGTGAAATTCAAAGTAGGATGATTAGGCTGATGTCTGTCTGTCTGTCAGGCAGGGGCAGTGGTGGTCTAGTGGTATAGGGCGCTGGATCGCTGATCTAAAGGTTGGGGGTTCGAGTCCCACTCTCCACAAGGTTGTCACTGTCCCCCCCATGCGGCCTACTGGGTTATCAAAGGCGGGCCATGTCTGTCACTGTCTATGGTGAGAGGCATGTAAAAGAACCATTGCTGACTTTCATAAAGAGTAGCTGCAAAGTCGTCAGCGTGTTTCTGTCCCTTGCTAAAAAGGGTTGTGACAGGAAGGACATCCGACGTAAAAACCTCTGCCAAATCAAAAAACGTGCGAATCAGATGATTCGCTGTTGCGACTCCCGAGTAAAAGGGAAAAAGCCGAAAGGAAGACAGACAGACATTAGGCTGATATTATGGTATAACTCAAATAACCACCACCATGATGAGCTGAAAAGAAGCTGTGAACACAGCACCATAACAATCCTTGATGAAGATGGGCTACAACAGCAGGAGACAACATTTGGGTTCCCCTTCTATCAGCCAACAACAGGAACCTGAGGCTATACTGTAGTGGGAAAAAGCTCACTGAAACTGAGTACATAATTGAAGATCGAAGGCAGCAAAAGCGAGACTCTATGGACCCAACCTGCCTTGTGTTTGCAGTGCAGACTGGTGGGGGTTGTGTGATGGTGTGGGGAATCAATACAACTTTATATGAAAACATTTCCTTTTTTAATTTCAGATACTCTTTAATGTCAGATTACCAGTTTCAAAAACCCACTATGAAGCAAAGGACATCTGCGTATGTAAACATTCTTTATATCCACACACACACACACACACACACACACACACCAAATGCCAACCTTGCTCTGAGATCTGAGAACAGACTCGCTCCTCTTATTACTCTGATGAGGTGACCTATAAGCAGTCAAAAATGAGAAGGATTACCACAAAGGTGGGCCTCCATTAATGTCCTCGTATCTGCTTTACCTCCTAATAAAACCAAACACTGAGACAATGAGGGGGAGATGCAGAGAGAGTGCACTATGAAAGTAAATAGGGAACGTGCTCAAAAAACGCCTTTGGCCACACGCACAAATAGCAATGTACTGGCATCATTAAAAAGTTAATTAATCTTAATTAACTTCTCCTTTGTCTCAAAGTTCTTTATTGCAGGCGAAATGATTTGCCACACAAGGGGAAGAATTGGGCTGAGCCTAATGCTGTAATCAGTGGGCTGCAGGAGGCCAGGCGCTGGAGCTGCTGATTGCTTTTCTGACAGAGACTTATGCTCTGACATGCTGCCGTGCCTTTTCTCTTTCCCTTTCCTGCTCTCTCTCTCTCTCTCTCTCTCTACTACCCTCTTCTGTTTGAGGAACAATATACATCAGGCACAGTTTGAAACGGAAAGTGTAAAATCCAACACCAAGATCTGGCAGTTTTTCTCTCGAGCAGTTCGCAAAAGCACAACTGAGCATGTCGTGTTGCAGTTAACAGACAAATACTGGCTTTGCATGACAATATTATTTGGTGTTGCTGCAGTGAAAGAAGCAGAATGGAAGATAAAACACATTTGCTTTCCCTTCGACTCACTATCTGAGAGCTGTTTCTGTATGGGAGAACAGAATAAAAAGAAAAAAGAAAGATACTCGCAAACATATGTTTTACATGCACAACTGTACAGTGTACTGGCAGGGGATGTGCTGTCATATTTTATAAAGAAATTGATGCAAATTGTATAATATAGCACTGAATACATTATTAGTCAATAATAAAATCAAGTACTGTATAGTCCAGTACAGTTGCCTGATTATTTTTTTAAAAATACTTTTCAGCTGAAGCAAGATATGACCAAGTAGCCAAAGGTTAAGAGTCTCGCTCAAGGACCCAAATATAGCAGCTTGGTAGTGCTGGGATTTGAACTCATGACTTTCTAATTTTAAGCGCAAAGGTTTAACTACTGAACCACCACATCCATAATATAAAAATAAACAAATATAGAAATAAATATTATAATATTATACATATAATATGATAATAGTAATAATAATAATAATAATAATAATAATAATAATAATAATAATAATAAAATATGTATTTCATTGCTTTAGTGAACAAAAGTCAGGAAAATAGACTCACAGAGGGATTGTGTTTGCAAAAGTAGGTGCATAAAATAAAGAAGAAAAAAAAGATTTTCAGATTTTGGAACAAACATGAAATCTGAAATTCTCACTCCAGCTTAAAACACCACTTCTTCTTCTTTTTCTTCCTTTCCTTTCGGCTTTTTCCCTTTCTCAGGAGTCGCCACAGCAAATCATCGGATTCTCACATTTGATTTGGCAGAGGTTTTTACGTCGGATGCCCTTCCTGTCACAACCCTTTAGCAAGGGACAGAAACACGCTGACGGCTTTGCAGCTACTCTTTATGAAAGTCAGCAATGGTTCTTTTACATGCCTCTCACCATAGACTGTGAGAGACATGGCCGGACTTTGATAACCCAGTTAGCTGCACCGGGGGTGGGGGTGTCAGTGACAACCCTGTGGGGACTCGAACCTCCAACCTTATGATCGGTGATCCTGCGCCCTATCCAGCTTAAAACACCACATGCCCTACTATTTAGTGTATTTTATTGCCTCTTACAATAAAGTAACTATGAATGAATAATGAATATGAATAATACTATGAATAAAATAATACCAACATCACCTGGAGGAACAAGCAAACCTTCAAATACTTCTTAAAATATAAATATACTTCTTTTCATTCTGTCTTAAAACCAGATTTAAGTAGACTGCGGTTGGAAGTTGATCTCAGACAGAACAGGAGCCCAAAAAAAATGTGTTTTACGTACACTTCAGCCCGTCTGGAAGTTTGTACTTCATGCCTAGAGATGCTGTCTCTCATGTGTCTGTCTGTGTGCTCGACAGAATCCAGGCGGCCTTATTATTTCTCAGTGCGGAGTGAGGTAAATATGAAGGGATGCAGAGTGGCACGCTACGGTGCTGCACTAGGGGCTGCTGGGAGAACAGGGCCGCCATCTTGCCTGCATTATCTCTCTTCCATATGTTCACCCTAGGCTGCCTCATGCCTGCCATAATTGACTTTCTCCCATAGAGCCCAGCCATAGCTGCAGGCAGGGGTGCACGTAAGTGCCTGTGCTCACCCTGATAAAACTATTACCCACTCCCCGGTGATTCTGTATGTGCACTCGATGTGTGCGTGTCCTTTTTTTTCCGCTGTGCACGCACGAGTCTAAAACTGTAAGCTAACCATTGCATCATAGCTGGAATACGCAGACATGGTAGAAGTTCTGGTACAGAAAAAGATCTGGGACTTGGACTGAACTCGTACCCACACAAGCTGTCAGGCTCTTCTCAGTGTTGAAATAGAAACCTTGCTCCGCTACAGAGGATTTAGGCTGCAGATGCTTTACATATGAGAAAGTAACCAACAGTTCCAATACTGCAGAAATCCTGCTGATATTTCCCATTCCTGTGGCTCCTCTGTTTGATCTGCTCCTGATAAAGCATCACCTGTGGCACTACTGTAATTTTTTTTTTTTTACTGATTCGCCTCAGGCGCTGTTATCAGCAGCTCAGACCGGGGAGCTTTTAAGTGTCGCAGAGCTGATTGTCACCCGGGCTCGTTAAATTCGTTAATTTTATTGAAGGCTGTCACGTTTGCATAG
This sequence comes from Plotosus lineatus, assembly GCA_024760905.1. Taxonomy (NCBI): domain Eukaryota; kingdom Metazoa; phylum Chordata; class Actinopteri; order Siluriformes; family Plotosidae; genus Plotosus; species Plotosus lineatus. The sequence continues at coordinate 22,643,285 of CM045737.1, read as the reverse complement.
GGGAAGAGGAACAGTAAATTATTCATCATCCCTTGAAATGCAAACGACAGCTGAGGCAAGGGAGTCGTGCTATGTAGGTCACTTCCTTTCCTAACACGCACCTCCACTACCCTCCCTCAAACCAGCAGTCAGAGGAACAGCGTCAACTGCAGCAGAACCAATTGCAGTTCAACCTGCTGCAAATCTACTGAAAACAGATATAATCCTCAAGTCCCCTAATTGTAGCTCCAGGAGCGACTTCTCATTTCCCCCAACTACAGTCTTCGAGTTTGTGTGATGAAAGCTGCACTGATTCATATCATAAAACTGGTCCATAGCTCGGAAAGTGTTGATTCGTTTTCTGAAACAGCAGCTTGGACAATGGCGTCTGCTACAAGATTTACTGTGAATTACCACAATGTAGGATACTTACTGATGTAGTTTCATGGTTCAGAGTGTGTACTAATCTAATATTAAGCTAAATATCCCACATTAGGCAAATTCGCCACATATTAATGCACTCGGTCTAAAAATTCTCAAGTATTCACAATAATAAATAATTGTTTTTATTGTAAAAGCTTAAAGACTTGGAAGATGGATGTTATTTTTTTATATAACAGAATATTTAAAAAAGTGAAATTATGGTAGGCATTGTGGTGCAGTGATTAGCACGGTTCCAGGACATTTGCTCACAGGACAATTTCTCACAAGACAAATGCTCACAACAATAATTAAAAAAAACAGACATTTGCTCACAACAGAAAAATTTTGTTCAATTTTAACGCTAAGCTGAACCTTAACCCTAACCATAAACCCTAACCCTAAACCCTAACTCTAACCCTAACCCTAAACCTTACCCCTAACCATAAACCCTAACCCTAAACCCTCAACTCTAACCCTAAGCCCTAACCCTAAACCCTAACCCTACCATAAACCCTAACCCTAAACCCTAACCCTAAACTCTAACCCTAAACCCTAATCCGAAACCCTAACCCTAAATTCTAACCCTAACCATTAACCCTAAACGCTAACCCTGAACCCTAACTCTAAACCCTAACCCTAAACCCTAACTCTAATGTATAATGAGTTAATTTATCATTATGTATTTATAAGAATAAATAATTTTTATAACACATTGTGCTCTTTTTGTATTATGCATTTATTAGAACAAAGAAAAAAAGATGTGAGCAAACGTCTGTTTTTTCATTAAGGTTGTGAGCATTTGTCCTGCAAGCAAATGTCCGCGCACCGATTAGCACATCCACCGGTCCTGGAGTCGAGTCCCGAGTTTCGCTAGGGCGTTGTGGGGACTTTACACGTTCTCTTTGTGCTTATGTGGATCTCCCCTGGTACTCTGATTTCCTCCCAAAAACGAAAGACACATTGGATTAATTTTCTGTTCCAAAACTGATACTAGGTGTGACGTAAACGGATGTGTGTTTGCCCTGTGATGGACTGGCAATCTGCCAGTATTGGCTGATATAGGCTCCAGCCTTCCCTCAACTTTAAAAGGATTAATCTGTTTGGCAAATGAGTGAGAGAGTGATGTGAAATCATTGATATGGTGGATGAGGACATATGCTTATTTAATGTAACAAACAGTCTTATTTCTCATACTTTTTACAAAATACAAAATTATACAGTATTTTCTTTGTAGTTTCACCGCAGTGACTAAATTTAAAAAGTCATAACATTTATGATAATCAGGTAAAAAAAAATATAAGAACATCCTGTGGAAACTTGATTTTTTTTTTTTATTTATTTGCTCAAGTAGTCATTTCACCCTCTCACAGTGCGTACAAATAAAGGTGACACATTGCAGAAAAACTATAAAGAATTTTTTTTTTCAATAATTCAACAAAAATATCAACAAAAGAAAAAATATCTGTGGAGAAAGCAAGTATATTCTTGGCCTCAGAAGCTAGTACTGCGTCCTTTAAGAAAAATAAATTGTAAACATTTGGCACTCTGAAGAATAGTGATAGAAATGTTATGGCTAAAGGCTGCCTCATGGATTGAAGGTAACGTAAGGCCTTACACATAAACGTTAAAGCTTGTATCTATTTAGATAATGTTAATAAGAACAAAGAGCAAATCATCAAGGAATAGCTCAAAAAAGATGGAGTGATGAAACGGCAAAACCTATTTTGAACCCAAATGCCCTATTGGTAGTAAAGGGTTAAAAGGGCAGTATATACAAAAAACCTCTCAATAATCTTGCAAGTGAAAAATGAGTGATCAGAAACAAGCCAATCTCAGACATTGGTGGACAATCTGGATTGTAGATGAACATACTTTCATTACTAAAGTTTCAAGAGTTACTTGCAGATCTTGTGGTAAATATTGTGGTTCTTGGAGACTTCTTTTCTCATCAAACAGCCAGCTCTCAGACTCAGTTTGCTGGGATGTCTGGTCCTAGATAAACTGGCAGTCAGATTAAACCTTCCCTACTTCCAGATAATTTTCCTTTGACCATAATACAGTGGTACCTCACCTTACGAAATTAATCCGTTCCAGAGCCTTTTTCTGAACCTGCATTTTTCGTAAATTAAACCGCATTTTACATGTAAAACGTGTGATTCGTTCCGAGGCCCCCAATGGTAGATAATTCTGTTGGGTTTTTGCACCCGAGTCTCGTGGCTCATCAGGTCGGTGCTTATCCCCGGTTTCCGTAGCGTGAAGCGACGAGGCGTTCAACTCCCCCTGGATGGGACGCTAGTCCATCGCAGGTTAAGGCCCACAATACTACCCCCTAAACCCTTTAAAAATTATAAAAGCATACCTTTTAAGACCTCCTTCTGCTTCAATATCGTACCGATGGCAGATGGGTTTGGCCATATTCCTTTGCGATATCACTCAACCGCATGCCACGAGCCCTCTTCTTCTTTTCACTCGCACCGGAAATCACACACGCGCGCGTGTGTGTGTGTGTGTGTGTGTGTGTGTGTGTGTGTGTGTGTGTGTGTGTGTGTGTGTGTGTGCATGTGTGTGCGCGCGTGGGTTGACCATGTCTTCTTAGCAGAGTTATAATCTTACAAATGTTTATGGAGGGTTAAAAGCCAGTAACTCTGTCCTTTACACGAAAAACATTATGGAAGATGCAGCTCCATAATAGCCAATGGAAGGGAGGTGCGTCATCCCTCCTAACCAATGGGAGGCCAGCGGGGCGGGCAGTTGGGAGATAACCAATGGGAGGCCAGCGGGGCGGAATGTTGGGACATGTACTCAGTGGGAGAGCAAGTCGTGCATTGTTTGAATATTTGAATGGCGCGTTTCATAGGAGAACTTGTTTGGTATACAGAGACAAAAAATGTAGGAAAATGTTTTTTTGTAAACTGGATTTTTTGTATTATGGGACTATCGTAAGATGAAGTACCACTCTATTAATTTTACATAATTTAGAGATCGCCTTGCAATGGCCTGACAAGCTGTCCAGGGTGTACCCCGGCCGTTACCCATAGCCCAGCCTCCTCATGACTCTAATTAGGGTTAAGTGGTCAGAAAATGAATGAATGAATGAATGAATTTAGAGATCTTGCTAGACACAGAGACATCCACAACCTTTTTTTCTGAAGGCATAAACGAGCCTTTTAGATCTTAGCATGATGATACCACACACTTCAATAGCAAAGAGAAAATCAGACCCTCATGTCAGGTTTAAATTCGACAGGTTTCACCTGCAGAAAGTTTATATTGCTGGCGCCTAATCTCGGGTGTAACGCTGCATTTACTTTTTTTCATGTCACTTGTGACTGATTTATTTTTTATTCAGTCTGACTTTTGGGTGGACACTGACATTATCCTACACAATGTATCAATGAAGATAAAATATTTTCTTCTTTAAATATGATGAAAAAACAAACAATTTCCATGAGACATTCTGTGCCTATTTTTTTCACATAACTATGTGGTATGAAAGTACCAAAGACATTTTTCCTGAAATCACAAACACATACTTGATGTGATTGATGTAAGAGTTTATTATTATCATCATATTATATTGCATTGAGATTGTATACAGTGCTGTGAAGAAGTTTTTGCCCCCCGATCAATTTCTAACATTTTTTGTAAGTTTGTTCATTTCAGATCAAGCAAACCTAAATATTGTACAAAGATGAAACACAAGTTAACACAAAATGCCATTTTCAGTGCCAGTTGCATTTATTAAGGGGAAAAAACCCACCTGAACCTACAAGAGCCTGTGTGAATAAGTAATTACCCCCTAAACCCATAGATGGTTGAACCACTTTTTGTAGCAATAACTGGAGTCAAGCGTTTGAGATAAGAGACGATGAGTCTTTCACATCGCTGTGATGGGATTTTGGCCCACTCTTCTCTGCAGAATTGTTTAAGATCAACCAGATTGGATGGTTTTCAGGCATGAACAGCCTTTTTAAGGTCAATTGGGTTCAGGTCGGGACTTTGACTAGGCCACTCCAAAACCCTCATTTTGTTCTTTTTTAGCCATTCAGAAGTGGACTTGTTGGTGTGCTTCGGATTGTTGTTCCGCTGCAGAACCCATGCGCGCTTTAGCTTGAGGTCTCAAACTGATGGACGAACATTCTTCACCAGGATTTCTTGGTAGCAAGCAGAATTCATGGTTCCATCAATCATGACAAGTCGCCCAGGTCCTGAAGCAGCAAAGCAGGCCCAGATCATCACACTTCCACCACCATGTTTCACTGCTGGCACAATGTTCTGTTTATCAAATGCAGTGTTCCTTTTGCACCAGATGTGACGGGATGCATTTCTCACAAAAAGTTCAACTTTAGTTTCATCAGTCCAGAGGACATTATCCCAAAAGCTTTGGCGATGATGAAGATGATTCTTGGCAAAAGTGAGCCGTGCCTTGATATTCTTTTTTATCAACAGTGGCTTTCACCTCGAAACTCTTCCATGGATGCCATTTTTGCCATTATGTCTTTCTGATGGTGGAGTCATGAACAGTTGTTTCGAAGTGGTTTTTGGATCCTTTGTGACTTCTCCAGTTAGTCTGTGCCATGCTCTTAGAGTAATTTTGGTAGGTAGGCCACCCCTGGGAAGGATCACGACAGTGCCATACCTTCTCCATTTATGGATAATGGCTCTGACAGTGGTCCGCTGGAGTCCCAAAGATTTACCAATGACTTTGTATCCTTTCCCAGACTCTATAATCTTCTCTTGTTTGCTCTTGAAGCTCAACTGGATCGCGGCATGATGATGAGTGTTCAGCATGGCCTAACCTCACCTTGTCAGACAGGTTTTATGTTCGGGATCTCCTGATTGGAAATATCTGGCAGCAATCAGGCCTGGGTGTGACCATGAAATTTAACTCAGTTTTCCCAAATAATAGGATTAATCATAATCAATCATCTTTTAACAAGAGGGCAATTACTTTTTCACAGAGGTTCATGTAGGTTTGGATATGATTTTTCTCTTACCAAATAAAATCACAACAGGAAAATTGCATTTTTGAATACTTGAGTTATCTTTGTGTAATGTTTAAATTTGTTTAATGATATGAAAAAGTTAACTGTCACAAAGGTGTAAAAAAGTAAAAAATCAGTAAGTGGGCAAAAACTTTTGCACAGCATTATATATATATATATATGTGAGAGAGAGAGAGAGAGAGAGAGAGAGAGAGAGAGAGAGAGAGGGAGAGAGAGAGACTGACTTTCTCATTGACTGATAGCTAACTATCGATGATTGATCGATAGACAGACAGACAGACAGACAGAAATTTAAGGAAAAGGATGGGAAGGTGTCTTACACCCTATGCACCCCTCTTTACCTTTATTAGATTTGAGACTTTCATATTGTTGTCAAGTTATTAAAGGTCATCCAGTGACCTAAAATTTCCATCCATCCCCACCATGTCTCACTCTCTTCATTTCCCTGTCTGAATCTCTCAGTATGACTAAGTTTTACTCTTATTTCCCTTTTCATTATGATTCAAAGTCAGTGTGCTTTTTAGTCTGCTGTGCTGGTGGGGGGCGTCTGTACTCTCTGTGGGAACAGGCAGCCATTTTGGCTGCATACAGAGAACCTGATGGCGTAAATACGGCTGCCATCAATCAATCCCTGGAGCCCTGCAGCGACACCATCCCTAATCTCTCTCTCCCTTTTGCACTCACTCTCTGAGTAACATTTAAAGGCACATGGCTCTCTAACAAAGCACCAGTGACCTAAATGACAATGATCGCAAAGTCTGTACACAAATTAGAGGGCTAGCATACTGTAAATTATTCAGCTAAATAGGAATAACTTCTTTAGTGCTGACGATGAACCATGAGAGATTGAGAAATAATGGAAGGACAAGATGGGGAACACATGGTTTTCTGCATGATCCAATGTTCTCCCGAATAAGTGAAACCGCCAGTTTAGATGAGGAAACAGCTGTGAGGCTGTGGGTAGCTTAATCAAAATGAGCACACAAACTAAGTGTTCAGACAGTACCTGTCAGAGTAGTGCTGTTTCTCACATCATGCACACTATCACTGTCACGACTCGAACACTACACTGTCCTTAAACTTTGTGGTATTTGGGGTGCAAATTTTTACATCAATTTTGATTTTAAGCCCGGCGTTACAAGTTCTCATTGCTGTCATTCGTAAAGAGTAGGCCATTGGGTTGCTGTCATGCCCCATGGTGGCCTGGCATCCTACCCAGGGTGTACCCAGCCCTTGCCCATAGTCAGCTGAGATGGGCGGCAACCTCCCCTTGACCCTATTTAGCATTAAGTGGTACAGAAAATTAATGGATGACTAAATAAATACAAAATTCTATCATTCATAAAAATCAATATTAATCCCACAGTTGAGGATTGTTATGAGTACGATCTTATAATTTGAAGAAAACTTGTACTAGAACTTGTAAAACTTATATCCTGAACTGGGGACTTAACATCGAATCTAATACGTACACACCAAATGAATCATTTCAATACTATAATAAATTTAATTTCATTTTCCAAACTGCTTTATCCCTTATTAAGCATTAGGAATGCTGGAGCCCATCCTAGCAGACTTCAAACAAAGGCAGGGTACACCCTGAACAACCTACCAGACAATTCCAGAACCTGCCATTAAAGATTCTACCAAAAGTTTTTATTTTCTTTATTATACCTTCAACTAGTGGGTTCAAAGTCAAGTTTTATATCAAAATCTTTTGAAACTGTGGAGAACATTAGAGGGTGAATATATCAACAAGTAACATAAGAGTTTAAGGGTCCACTTGTTTACTTTTACAATACAAAGTTAATAAAGTTAACAGTCCATTTTTCTCCCACAGTCCCAAGACATTATTTGGCTAATAGGCTGTTTCAAATTGCCCCTAGGTGTGAGTGTGAACATTAATGGTTATGTATGTTTTGTCCTGTGATGGTCTGGCGAGTCATTCAGGGTACACCCTGCTTTTGTCCAGTGTCAGCCGAGATAGGTTCAAGCCTCCCTGTGGCCCTAATAGTAGGATTAATCAGTTTGACTAATGAGTGAGGAAAAAAGTTAGCCCTTAATACATTTGTCCTTCTGTGTGAACAGACATTTCCTGAAGACTTTGACTCCAAAACTAATCATGCAAAGCTGACCATCTGAGTACAGTATTGCATTAAAGAGATCATGATCAGCTAAAAGAGGTGTGTTTGATTGTGGTTGGAGATAAAACCTGCAGTAAGGTAATGCTCCAGGAATAGGGTTGGAGACTCTTGCTAAAGATAACAGTGTCATTTATTAGTATATGGGTTTGATCATAAAACTGGTATGTTTTCCATCTACCCAACTACAAACTTGAATGAATATTTCCATGTCCATATTTATTTGTAAATCAATGCATCAAGATCTTTAGGGCATGCCTGGGAGATAATAATAGATCAAAATATGGTGAATAGTTTTTGAAATGATTCAAATACAGTACTTCCTAGTTTACACTTTTTTCATGCTAAATTTTATGACAAGTGTAAGACCTCATTATTTTCATGTCCCACGGAGCCTCTGCTAAGGTCTCCACAGGTCCAATGAATCGGAGCACAGGTGCATGCACAATGAACCATGGAATTTCCATGTACGTGGCAAAATTGGTAAATAAGCACCAGACTGCAAACATTATGTACGTAACTTTTCCTGTCCATGTTACATGGTGTATCTTGTGCTCCACTGATCACTGATGGATTGGCTTTTATTAACTGTTGATAGTCAAGAAAAGTTAAACATGTGAAGCACAATGTAACTAAAAATTAAATTTGTAAAAAAAAAAATAAAATAAAAAAATCAGCACAATATAACTAAAAGGTATAGTCCATTGGACTTTTTACACCCGAGCCATAATAGCTCATCAGGCTGGTGCTTATCCCTGGTTTCCGCAGCGTGAAGCGACCAAGAGTATACCTCCTCCTGGATGGGACGCTAGTCCATCACAGGTTACCTTCCCAGGATATTTTTACTGATACCCATTGATACTGCTGGGTGGACAGAGGCACACTTGTGGTTAAGATCTTGACCAGGGCTATTAGCACAGTGGGTGTCTAACTGGGATTTGAACACACAACCTCCCGATCATCTCCCGATCACCTCCCGACACCCTAAGCACCACGTCACCAGCCCCACACAATGTAACTAATTACACAATTATTCACTAAAGCAATTTTTAGTGAATAGAAAGCTATTCAGTCTGCCCAAGTTACCTACTGATACTGACTTTTTGAGTCATCCTACTGATAATTTGATTATGATGCTTTTCCAAGGAATCGTATCCTGCATCTACCAGGCGGTAATGCATACTGGTCTAATACATTAAAAAAATGGGAATAAACTGTTCTAAATCTGCAGAAAAGGTAAAAAAAAAAAATTACTGTCACACATTTCAGTACCGGTTTCAGACCCATATACTAGTCAGTGATGCCATGACCTGATTGGTTCGTTATTGATGACATAATAGACATTGACTTGAATTGAAACAATGGACACCAACGTATGATTTGGTCACTGCTTCTGAGATGTTAGAAATAAAAACCTGAGTAACTATTAATTAACTACTGTATCTTGACAAAAAAAATTCTGATGTCAGGTGTCATTTTAAACCACAGGTATACATGCATGTTTCTTTTACAGTGTTATAGCTGAGTATAATGAGTATTTTTAACTGAAATGGTTCGATTTCATGTTGTAGTTTGGAATTTTAGACAGTACAGGAAGGCAGTGAGCTACAGAAAATGGTAGTTTTGACAATACAGGAAGAGAGTTATATAGTAGTCAGTGTGGTGGTCTAGTGGTATAGGGCGCTGGATCGCTGATCCAAAGGTTGGGGGTTCGAGTCCCACTCTCCACAAGGTTGTCACCGTCCCCCCCAGTGCGGCCTACTGGGTTATCAAAGGCGGGCCATGTTTCTCACTGTCTATGGTGAGAGGCATGTAAAAGAACCATTGCTGACTTTCGCAAAGAGTGTGCTGCAAAGTCGTCAGCGTGTTTCTGTCCCTTGTTAAAAGGGTTGTGGCAGGAAGGGCATCCGACGTAAAAACCTCTGCCAAATCAAACGTGCGAATCAGATGAGTAAAAGGGAAAAAAGCCGAAAGGAAGACAGACAGTTATACAGTAGTCAGTCTCTCAAACCAACATAGTCGTCCACTGGGAATCCGCTCCGTGGCTACTCATGTATTCTAAAATTGTTAAACAAATCTCATTCATTGCTAATTAGTCTATTTCTGTCTTTGTTCAGGTTTTAAAAATAAGGACGGTATAGTAGTGCAACATTATGGACTCACAGCAAGAAGGTTCTGGGTTCAAACCAGGTGGCTAACTAACTTTTTTTCTATGTGGAGTATGAGCATGCTTACAGTACCTGCGTGAGTTTACGCCCACAGTCTAAAACGTATGTAGATTAGGTCAACTGCCTACTCGAAATTGCCTGTAGGTGTGAATGTGAGTGCTAATTCTTAGAGAACCGAGATTGTTCTACTTTATGTTAACCCATGCGATGAATTGGGAACCTGTCCAAGGTGTCCTACACCTGTCATCTCAAGTCAGATGGCATTGGCCCAAGCATCTCCCACAACCTCAGTGGAAAAGTGAAATAGATAACAGAGAGAGATTGGTGACAGAAACCAGACAAATTCTGTTTTGTATCAAAATCAAGGTTTAGGAAATGCTCATAATATACCCATGACTATGTAACATATCATATTGGCTCAGAAATGAGCAGTAAATTCAGTGTCCTTTATTGTATAATTTAAGCCTTTGGACAATAAATGCCACAAATGGAGTGTACTTTGGTATTTAGTTAATCTGTAGAAGCTGTGGGTAGACAGACACATCCAAAGGATTAGCCTCATTTCTAAATTTCACATTACCCACCACTGGCATGGAACTTCTATTAAACCCGACTAATTACCAAAAACTGTGCCAGGACCTGGAAAAAAAGTCTTCTGTACTATTTTTGATCAGGACAAGAACTCCACTCAACATACAGTATCACAGAGACCAACATTCCAGATTAGCGAATGATGTTTTACATGCAATGACATGGAGTTTCAACACTAAATATCTCAACTCATATCAACACTGAATATATTTTCCAATTTACAAAAGTGTTTCTCTTGAATTTGCATGAAATGACAAGCAGGTTGTCTGTAAACTGATATGCCTTATGCTAGGTTTTCATTAATTAGTGTGTTGTAGATGGAAGGCGTGTTTGTCTCCTAAATTCAAATATGCTGTTCCATCTTTTCTAACAGTGAATACAGAAGGAATTTTGGGCTGCTGTCTGATGTACAACATGTACAATGCTATCCCTGACTACTTTTTTTTTTTTTTTTTTGGTAAAAACAGAACAAGAAACAAGACCGTGGATGGTTTATTGGCAGTATTTGAACTGAACTGAACTGCATGTGAGAAGGAAGGAGGCCAGCTAAAACTTTAGATGTGAGCAGACAGGAGCTGAATGCTAACTGAAAAGAAAAAGGTCGGAGCTGAAAGGCACAAGTCATCCCACAGCACCTCTCTCTGCTGGCTGGAGCTGTGGAGGTTCTCATCATCTACTTTTACAAATCCCTGACAGCTGTGAATTTCTCCATACTGAAAATCAATACAGGTAGAATGTAAACAGGGTTCTTCATTGATCCTGAGCATTCCACTTTCATCTGATCAACCTATATTGTTACCGCTTACACATAATTTATCAATCTGTGAAACCACAAATTTGATCATGTGACCACATAAAGGTAGGACTAGTACTAGAGAAAGAGAGAGGAGTGAGTGAGCGAGAATGAGAAAGTGAGTGAGTGAGGATGGGAGACGGAGAGAGAGAGAGAAAGTGAGAGAGGGAGAGAGAAAGAGAAAGAGAGAAAGTGAAAGAGAGAGAAAGAAATGGAGAGAGGGAGAGATTCAAAAACTGAAATGTGAAATCAAATGGCAATTATAAATTTTTGCAAATATGCAGCTTTGTAGTCCTCAACAAAAGTTGTTTATATTCTGCTCTGTACTAGTGTAGAGGCAAGTGGCAGAGCCCAGAGCAATACTGGGTGTGTGTGTGTGTGTGTGTGTGTGTGTGTGCATGATGATGAGATTGTGAGTGAGGGTGTATGTGTGTATAGGCATCTACATTATTGTATGCAATAAAATTGTATTCGCCTTTCATTAGTGGAGAAATCATTCTTATGGCAGCACCCTATCCAGTCTACACACCTCAGTGACACTCCAGCTGAAATGCCGCAGTGCCCTTAGCTGGCAGTGCCACTCAACTCCCTCTTGGCTTCCATGCTAGGCTGACTTCAGACTGGGAACAGTGCCAAGCCTCTGCTGCCTGACGAAGATAGGGAGAGAGAAAAAAACAACGATGTAATGATTGCATTTGACCATGACAGTTTGGTAAACTGGTCCTAAACCATGAAGAGAGCACCTTTCTACACGCACACGCACACACACACACACACACACATACTTTTTTTGTTACATAAAATACATATTAATGATAAAATATATATATATGTCTGGTTAAAAAAAAAGTGAGCCTCTCATCTTGCAATCAATCAATCAATCAATCAATACATTATAACAGTACCTTCTTATGGAAGCACCCTAGAAATACAGACAGACAGACAGACAGACAGATAGATAGATAGATAGTATACATATATATACAGGCACGAGCATACATTGCTGGTAACAATTACAGCTTGAGAAATCAGATTAGTTATACAAAGAGAGATACAATGAAAATCAGAAATAGCATGGACAGAGAGAAAAGAATGAATGCGGAGAGAAAGAGAAAAAGGGAGCGAGAGAGAGAGAGAGAGAGAGAGAGAGAGAGAGAGATGAAAATCAATAGCTCGGTTCCATGCAGGGCAGGCTGCTGTGGACTGTGTTGTCAAGGTGACAGAGGACCTGTGGGGCTTGGTGGTGTTGGCTGATAAATGGGCGGCAGGTGAATGACCTCATGCTACCAACACTGCCCCACACACTCCACAAAGTCTGCTCAACCTCCAGTCATTCCCATTAATACAACAATACAACACCCTGTGCTTTGTTTTATTTTCTAGGAACTAAAGTTAACAGCTTCTGAAGTATGGGGAAAGAAATGAGAGACTTTATTTTGTTAACCAAACGGCAGAAAATAAAAAAGACACACCCCATACACATTGTGCATGAGTGTGCAGCCCTCTCATTGAAATATGTGATCGTGAAAGAAATGGACAGTGCTGTGCTTCTCCCATGGGCACAGACACAGCAAGCTGCCAAGCTCAGCAGATGGCAGACACAGAGTGGGGAGATGTGTCTCATGAATGCACTCTACGTTCTCTCGCTTTGTTCTGATTATGCAGCGGTGGGCACCACGGCTCCAGGGGCCATGCAGACACCACCGAGCTATCTTTCAGGTGGGTGAGGTGGGATGGATGGATGGATGGATAGATAGATAGATAGATAGATAGATAGACAGACAGACAGACAGACAGACAGACATAGATATATAGACAAATAGACACTTTACTACTCCCAGAGGGAAATTCACATTTTACCTCCTTTTTTTGGGGCGGGGTAATATAACCCTCACTAAGTCAAACTACACACACACACACACACACACACACACACACACACACACGGTGTGTATTCACAACAGAATGATGTATGCTTGTGTGAGTGGGGATGATCCACAAAGGCGCAGTTCATTTTAACAGTCCCACTAGGTCGCCTTTGAGGGCGGCTGCTGAATTTTTCTCTGCCGCGCTCCTCGACTGCAGCACTTTGTATCAATTCTTGCTGTTGTGCTCTGTGTGTGTGAGAACATTCAGAGGGCATCTGCACTTCCAGAAGGCCATGCTCCAATGAGACAGAAAATGTGGCACAACAAACCTTCGCCTGGTCTGAGTCATCTCACAAACAGAGACAGAATGTGTGTGTGTGTGTGTGTGTGTGTGTGTGTGTGTGTGTGTGTGTTTGTGTGAGAGAGAGCGAGAGAAGGAGAGAGAGCGTGAGATGTCAGCCCCTTGATGCAGTCAGATGAGGGCTGAAAGCAGTCTCTCCCTTTCTCTCTGCCTGTCTCTCTTACTTTTCCTCCTTGTCTCACCAGCAGCATCCTTCCGAGACACCTAGTCAACAAAAAAGGGACAACCCTTCATTCCTCATAACCTTAAATGAACTGTGGACATCCATTTGATCTTCACTTCAAATATTCAATAATGTGCTCAACATAAACACACATCCATCCAGGCTGATGCCGTCAGGCGTGTATCTCGTGGGAGGCTAATTAAATTGAAGGCAGCCCCTGCTGTTTGCTGATGAGATGCAGTGTTCTCTGGCTACTCTCGCGCTATATCTGAATCCTCAAAGCCAGCTTGTGCTATGGAAGCAAACCCTTCATAGATGTCTTATCATTGTGAAGCCCTATTGTTTTCTTGGGAGAATAAAAGGAGATGAGAGGTAGAAAGGAAGAAAAATAGAGAGAGACAATTGATGGATGAGTCAGTTCAAATAAGAGGAAATTCCTCCAGACAGTAGACAGGGGGCAGTGTAGAGCTGTTCAGGTTAGCCTGAGAATTGACAACTTGGACAAGCGGATAAAACAGTGTACTCTCTTATTTCTTTCCTTGATCCATCTTCTCAACATTTCTCGAGAGATATTCCTCTTTTTCATCAGTGACTCCCAATTGTAGCATCACTTGTAAGCTTTAATAACATCCAGCCCTTCGTCCTTGATTTACATTGCTTGAAGGTCTTAAAATTTAGTAGCACCTTTAATACTTGAATAACTTGATTTTTTTATTTTTTTTTATTTTTTAATCTGCTACCTACTTCTGCTCCTTTACTCTGCTTCTATCTTTCATTCATACTGGACCACCACCAGGCAGCAACCCATATTCACATGTGGCAATTAAGATTTTATTTCTAAAGCTTCACAAGTGCCAAGGGATGAACATTAACACAATTTAACGCGTATTGCAACCCAGCAGTATTTTTGCTAACAAAATCAAATTGCTTCTAGCCCATGCACCACACAGAGACAAAATCTCACGCTGCCACTTCTGCCTCGATCAGAGTCGAGTCAGTCGAGTGTTGGTCTCTGCCAGCATGAACAATTGCAGCTATTTTTCGGTCCAAAGGTTTATATGGGCTTCCTCCCCTTCTCTCTTTATTATTATCAGCTTCATTGCACATCTTAGTGAAGACAATGAATATGGTGTTCTCTCTCCCTCTCTCTCTCTCTTACACACACACACACACACACACACACACACACACGTAAATGTATCCAGCTCAGTGCTCCAGCCTGTGTGCCCTGCCAGGAAAACCAGCATGCGTATGCATGCCGCTGATCCAGAGACAGAGGCCTCTCCCATCAGGGTAATGATATCTCATGCCTGGTTAGAGCGCCACCACATAATTAGAAGTGTGGGAGCTGATGGATGGTTCAGTTGTGCAGAGTGGTGGAGAACAGAGCTGCCCAGCTGACCTTGTCATCATTACAGATAGAATCCTAGACCAGAGCAACCACAGCACCAGTAAGCATCTGCTTCCTTTAATGGCACCATTTGTTCTTCACCTTGTCCCGACTTGCTCTCCATTTCTCTCCCTAGTTTCATGGTCTCAAGGGTATCGGAGACTCGGCCAAGCTGACCAGTGATCTCTGCACAGGATAACAACCTACACTGCCCAGACAGCAGTTGACTATGATTTTTACTGACCTCACATCAGCTTTCTTGCTATTTCCCTTCTTTCAGTCTCTCCAAGGGAAAAAAAAATGCACTAGGAAATGATTATTGATCTCACAATAAGTGCTTCATGAAGGCGTAGTGGGTTCCAGTCCAACAACCTAAATTTTTTATGAAAGTGTATCTACATGAAATTCGTTCACCCATTTTCACGAGCCGCTTCATGAGGGTGAGGGTTACGACAGATAAAGAGCATAACTGGAATACACTGGGCAGCCAAGCCAGGAGATACTCTGGATGGGATTTATACAGGGGTGAATGTGGAATTGTAAAATGGTGGAGCTCACTGAGGCCATATCATTTGGGAAACATGGGGAGCAAATTCAGCATTGCAGCCCAATTAAACGTGAAGTTACATCAGGATATTCAGAATTATGCAAGACATCGGACACCACGAAGAGTTATTGACTATAGTGAAAAAACGCAAGCTCAAGTGGTTCGGACATGTCACACGATCATCAGGGCTTTCCAAGACAGTCCTGCAAGGCACAGTGCAGGGAGGAAGGAGGTGAGGCAGACAAAGGAAGAGACGGGAAGACAACATCCCAGAATCGACAGGCCTAAAGCTGAGCGACGCAGTGAGAGAGTCCGAGAGCCGAGGAAGATGGCGGGAGCTGGTTGGCAGATCAATAGTGGTGCCCCAAACGGTCGTTCAGATTACGGGATAGATAGACAGACCTCAGGAAAACTGGCTCAGTGCCTGAAACGTACATTAAAGTCATAACGCAACAGAGAAAAACCTTTCACAAACCCAACATTATGTATACACATTGCATTTTATTATTTTTATTTTTATTAAGACCACCCATCACAGGTGGAATGATCTACGCAGGTTTTAATGATGTTCTTTCGTGATGTCCTGTCTGCTTCCTGTTGGACATTTTCAGCACGAGAACTAAACAAAGCCACACATCAGAACAGAACTTTCAGAATGTCATGTTCGGAAAACACAGACCGAGTTTGATTTCTCGCTTCAACAGAAATCATTAACGTGTTATTTTTGACGACTGTATTCAGCTGTGTAGTTCTATAGCATGGCAGAATACAGTCCGAGACGTAGCACATGACTGTTACAGTGCATGTATGGTAGTGTTCACAGATTCGTTCTTTCAGGTACAGCTACATTGACAGCATTTGGCAGACGCTCTTCTCCAGAGCAACTTATTATTTTAATACAATTTGAGCGATTGAGGGTTAAAGGGCCTTGCTCAAGGGCCCAACAGTGGTGACGGTGGGGATTTTAGATTTGCTTGTGTACAAATTCTTAGCTAGATTTATTCACGATGCTTTAATAACAGTTTGAAAACCAAATGCCCGTCTCAGACATACAATATCTACTATTTGGCTCTGAGGACACTGCAGAAAAAGGAACAATAAAAAAAAACAACAACAACAACAACAAAAAAAAACCCATGACCCACTCAATATGCCGCATTGGTGCGTCGACATTTGCTCACAGGACAAATGCTCATGATCTTAATGAAAAAAACGCATATTTGCTCACATCTTTTTTTTCTTTGTTCTAATAAATGCACAATACAAAAAGATCACAATGTGTTATAAAACTTCTTTATACATTAGGGTTAGGGTTTAGGTTTAAAATTGAACAACATTTTTTATCTTGTGAGCAAATGTATGTTTTTCAATAAGGTTGTGAGCATTTGTACTGGAACTGCCGCATTGATCAAAAACAACATCACAGATCACTTTACATCATTTTTAAATGTGTACTATTAGAGACCTTCAGACTAGGCTCAGATTAACAGAAGATAATTATTAAATTACACCCAATATTTACCTTCAAACAAAATTTGGTTCATAATAGAAGAATATGCCTGAGCAACATTCGAGAAAATCCATAAACTGATCTAGCTCATGGTTTGTAAGCATCGAGACTGCAGTGACAAAATCCTTAAAATTACAAACATCACAACATTAGAAATTTGTTAAACCTGTAAAAAGAAAAACTCTGCAAGTAAACTTGTTTAACTTCCACCACATTAACACTCAAATAAAAAAAGAATTCTGTAGCAATCTAGTTAGCCGCTAGCCGCAGCGTGCTGCCTGTTAGCATGCACGATAGGTTTGCAAGTCGAAGCCGTCTGCAAACTGACTGCTAGGGAAAATTTTCTCTACTTATTTAAGTCATTTTAAGACATCTGCATGTGCTGTGTACAGCATTGTTATTCAAAATATATGTCAAGGTTTACACCAGAGGTTTTCTTATGTTGTAGGTCATTGTTTTGTGGACTGTTTTTTTTTTTTTTTTGAGAGAAGGATCACACCAAATCATTACAATGTTCCCCGGACTGATCATATCATGTGATAAAACATTTGTGTCCTGATGCAACAGGTTCTTTTCCAGTTCATCAATGTTCCCTTTCGCACGATTCAGTGGTTTGCTGCCTGGCTTTATGAATATGAAAATCCATATTTTATTGAAATCTGTCTTCAGCGTTCAACCCAATTAAAGACTTCTCTGCGAAGGAATAGTCACGTGTTAGACATCACTCTTCACCACCACCTCCATCAACAAAACATCAACTGAGGGAACCCTCTTATAAAAATCTTGCCCCCCCCAATACATTTCCAAAAAGTGTAGGAAACAAAAAAAATAAAAAAAATGCCGTAATTTACTTTAAGCAGCATTTCTCTTTGTCAATATACACTCACTAGCCCTGCAGTGTTTTGGCGAGCTGTTCAGGATGTACCCCACCTTCACCCAGAGTGAGTTGAGATAGGGTCCAACCTCCCCGCGACTCTAATAGGATTAAATGATTTCGCAAATGACCGAGTATATCAGGCATGAGATTGGCCATGGAAGAAAAAAGGCTGAACCTGGTGTGCGTGCGGGGGTGGCATTACACACATTTAAAAATAAGCTTCATAATGTTATTGAATAATTCACTTTTTTAGAATAAATCACATCAAAATATCTTCAGGATTATAAGTACCCACTGATATAATTAAAGTAATAATAAAAAGAACACAGAAATATCGAACATATATCATAATTATCTCTCCAAAAGATGAGTAATTTCATAACTTTTGTAGGGTTTGAAGGTTAAAGTGGTTGAAAGAGGAATGGCATTGCTGCATCACATATGTAGAAAAAGCAGATATGCATATTATGTTAGATGTTCCTACAGTGTTTTTAAAGCCATACAATCGACCAGATGTATTTATTACAAAAATTCAACCATCTTACCTTCTAAACTTTCAAGATGAAGGGACCACTCTTTTAAAAATTTGTGTCTTTGAGAAAACTAGTTTATTTACACTAACTTCTATGTTCAATATTTACACCATGTACAAATCTCGTTCTTGTTGTTTTACTTCTTAAGCTTAATCTTCTTTGCGAGCGAACGGAGCTTGGCTGTTCTTTCCTTCTTTTTATTTCTCCGCTGTGATTTCTCTTCCTGTTGCTTCTGATGGTCTAACTTTGCTTTTTTGTTTGCTAAAATAATTTTTATAAAATACAATCACTTATTATACACATGTAAGTCGCTTTCGTATTTGAATGAATAAGTTAAGAAAAAAACGAAATGATTCTACAGTATATCCAACTTTTTTTACAATATAGCGACGCCCATGAAGCGATAGGAATGAAGCAAACACACTTTTGAAATTGTGCATGCGTTGCTCTCGGTAGTAAAGTGATAATTGCAGTAGCACAGTAGTGAGATGATTTTAGTAAAATGTGACAGGCTCGAAAGTGGGCGCTTGTTGCAAGTGATACATAGAACTTGTGAGAGAAAACGCAGCTTTATCCGGACTTCTGATCTTTCAAGTGAGCAAGTGATGGTTGAGTACTAAACAAGTATTCAACGCGCACTTGCTCACTTGAAAGATCGGAAGTCTGGATAAGCCACACATTGTCTCACAAGCTGTGTGTCACTTGCGGCAAGCGCCTACTTCCAGTGGAGCACGTCGCGTCACAAATCACAAAGATGAGACTTCACTGCGAGAACTTCCTGTTTAACACTGAGCCTCTAATGAAATGTACATGTTCGTCGGAACATCGGATCACACAACGTCATCATGCTCGGAAGAGCAGGAGTTCAACCCTTACCCCCCAAAAAATTTTTTATTTCTATATATATATATATATATATATATATATATATATATATTTTTTTTTTTTTTTTTTTTTTTAACGGATTTGGAATAATATTAAAAAAATAGCCTTTGGAGGTCAGAAAAAGCGGATCTCCGCCAAAAATCAGAAAAATCTCACATCTGAGTACATGCACACGATCCGACTTAATAAAAATTCAAGCATTTAACAGCAGCACAATACTTAAAATTATCATACAAGTCAAGAGATTTAGGTAATGGGGGCAGCTGTCACCTAATGGTTAGAGAAGTGGGTTTGGGGCTGAAAGGTTGCTGGTTTGATTCTTAAACCAGCCAGAAAACAATGTGTGGTGGTGGGGGAGTGGCCTGCACCTTCCAACTGTCCACCTTCATGGCTAAAGTGCCTTGAGGAAGGAAGTGAACCCCAAATTGCTATCTGGCCCCGAATGTGTGTATCGGCCCACTGCTCCAAATGTAAATGTGTGTTTTCACTTTGGACGGGTTACATGCATAGCAATAATTTCCCTTGTTTGATTAACATAGAATAGCCAATAAATAAATAAGTAAAATTCTCATAATAAATAAAATTGGGAGAATGTGATCTCACTGATATTAACCATGGAATGCTTGATGGCACCCTAAGATTTGGGTCAAGTATTTCAGAATCTGCTGATCCCTTGGGACCTTTATACACAACAGTGTAGAGTCAGTTCTGCCTGCTGTACTCTGAAGAGATTTACATTGCAATAAGGAATTCCTCACTTTAACGAGGATGCAACAGGTTTCAGCTGAGTGATAGTTTGATAGTGGGGCCAGTGGCATTGTGGTTAGGTTGCCGCGCTCATGATTGGGAGTTTGGGAGTTCGAATCCCACGGAGACGCTCAGTGTGCCTCTGTTCAGCCAGCAGTATAAATGGGTACCAGTAAAATATACTGGGAAGGTAACCTGTGATGGATTAGCGTCCCATCCAGGAGGAGTTGAACTCCTGGTTGCTTCACGCTATGGAAACCGGCGATAAGCATCGGCCTGATGAGCCAATGGCTCGAGTGTAAAAAAAACAAACAAAAACAAAACAAACTAAAAAACCAGCCCAACAGACTTTAGCTTATCAAACTATCGGTAGGTAAGGTGATCACAAACTGTGCGAGGTAGACCGGGGGCCACGCAGCACTTCCAACGCTCTCCCAAGCTTTCTTTTTTACGTGGAAGTGCATTGGCTGGCCATCTCTACTATTCCGGTCAGGCACACAAAAGCTTTGATTGTACAGATACTCCAACATCAGTCGAGTTCACATTTACTACCGAGACAAGGGAAGGACAGCAAGCTGCAGTTAAAAACAGTGTTACAGAGAACGAAGATGAAACTCTCGTAAATCCATGTTCATGTGGGGTTGCTTGAGAGGCCTATATCACAGCATTGAACAAATACGTATACGTACTAGTACTGGGTTAGGGGCATTAACTACAGTCCTGGAGGAGCAGAGACCAGCATAGGTTGAGGATTTCTCTGCTCAAAGGTTCCTTACAAAATTATAGCCACAAAAATGTAAGCAAATAATTATACAGACAATGTCCATGTTTATAATAACTCTCATTCCCTTTTAGTGGAACTTTGGGGCCCAAACCTTTTTCACCCTGAAAATCAAGTGAGCTCTGTTAACACAGTTGATCACCCAGGTGGGTGTGAAGAAACTAACTTGTGTGAGCTGCACAGCACTCAACCCCATTGGGCACCTTTGGATAATCTACAGTAGAACATGAACTTCAAGTCATCATCATCATCATCATCATCATCTTCCGCTTAGTCCAGGGTCGGGTCGCGGGGGCAGAAACCTAAGCAAAGAGGTCCAGATGTCCCTCTCCCGAGCCACTTCCTCCAACTCTCCCGAGGGGACACCGAGGCGGTCCCAGACAAGCCGAGAGACATAGTCCCTCCAGCGTGTTCTAGGTCAACCCAGGGGTCTCTTCCCGGTTGGACATGCCCGAAACACCACACCAGGGAGGCGTCCGGGGGGCATTCTGACCAGATGCACGAGCGACCTCAACTGGCCCCTCTCAATGCGGAGCAGCAGCGGATCTACGCCGAGCTCTCCCCGGATGGTGGAGCTTCTCACCTTATCTGTAAGGGAGAACCCCGCCACCCGGCGAAGGAAGCTCATTTCATCCGCTTGTATCCGTGATCTTGTTCTTTCGGTCATTACCCAAAGCTCGTGACCATAGGTGAGGGTTGGAACGTAGATCGACTGGTAAATTGAAACTTCAAGTCTGACCTCATTAATGTTCTTCTGGCTCAATAAGCAAATACCCATGACCACATTCCTAAATCTAGTGAAAAGCCTTCCCAGAAGAGTGGAGGTTATTGCAACAATAAATGAGGATTCAATTTTCTACTGTCTATTGTAAGGCTAATACAGACACGTTCAATCATTGCCACTTGTACTCTGACCGACAGGCAATTTGAGTACCAAGCTGACTTAATGCACATGTCTTTGAACTGTAGGAGGAGACCGAAGTACCGGGAGGTCTCCACAAAAGTACAGGGAGAACATTGAAACTTCATACAGAAATGAACTTGGTTGAGATTCAGATGCAGAACCTTCTTGCTGAGAGTTGGCAGTTCTAGCCACTGGGCCACTGTGCCAGGATAAGACACTGCTGTTTATCCTTTTTAAACCTGCTGTGCTAGATACTGATGTGCAGCTTGGCAACTGAGGGCAGTGGAGGTTCAAATCAGAGAGGCTGGACCCTGATACTGACATAACGGGTCCCGCACTTTCACAGAATGAGTGGACAGAGATGGATGACGGGAAGACAGGATAAAATAGTAGCTCAACCTCTTTCACGCTTCACTCAGAGATGCTGAAGTGTCAGATTTTTCTTCATCCCAGATTTGTTCCCACTAAGATTACTGCCTGCTCTTCAGCACGACTTCAGAACCCTCTCCAGTGTCTGGATTACTTCTCTCTCCACTCAAGAAGCTTCACAGCTCATCAGAGTTGGTTCATTCAGCGCTCAGCTTTCTGATCCTGCCAGCTTCACAGACTCCAAACATCCTTTTCTACATTAGCACACCCGAACAACAAACCCGCCACCCATCCTAACAGAATCTTTTTCACTAGAGACACCAAACAAATCAGGCTCAAGTTCTTAGGCGGGAGCTACTTATGCTGATGTTGCTCCAGACAGCTGTCATGGAAACAGATGTGTGCTTGGTTATGATGTGCCAATGTGTTTGATTGTGACTCCCTGTGCCTACACAGCATGGCGCTACCATTGATGTTACGGGAAAAAGGCGGCCTCGCACTGGATTCATTATCAGAAATTCCTCTACACTTTCTGCTCCTAGGTTGGGGGAGCCGAGTCAGCTGCGAGGCGCTGTTTGAAGAACGGTAAGACCAGATGCACATTAATGACTGTGTGTTTGCTGCCCCTCCTCCCCTCCCTTCATCTCGGCCGAATTAGCACGGTGTCTGACTGTCAAACAGAGAAAGGTGGAAAGCGCTCAGATTCAGAACATGTGCTCTTTGGAAGCTGTTTGCTTACGTGCACGTGTCGTGCCAGAACAGGCCATGCACCAGTCTGTCAGAAGAAGTTTAGCTTGAAGTACTCTGCTTCGGTTCTAACTGAAGTTCTTGGCGGTCGGCTCTCTCAAAAAGACTGCAGTACTGTATAGTAATATCATCAGGGTGTGCTCCACACAACGTTCAGCTCTGTGTAACACACAAAAAAAGGTCTACAGACGACTACTAGCTGTGTAAGGTGATACACACTCAACACCCTGCAAGCTGCATGAATTCTCAGACTCGCCCAAAGGTATTGCCTTTATATCTCAGCGTCAATGATACCTGTCTCCACAGGCCTCCAGAGGAGCTGAGGTGCTGCAGTGGAGATCAGAGCAGAGCATGCTGGGAGCTATGTTGGGATTCACACCTGCCTTCTTCTCATGAAGGAGAATATGCTCACAGTCTCCCTCTTTGCTGCAGGGCTTATCAGAATTTTAACATGGAGCATCGCTGTCTAGACACAGGCTTACTGCAGAGAGCTGAAGAGAGCACTCATCCAACTAGACTGGAAACAAACACCCGATGCTCAGAGGACACCTCAGTGCTGAGCATGCACCTGAGAGGCCACACTTCAAGTAAATCAAATCAGCGTGCCGTAATATGCATGCTTTTTATGTAGAATAGTTTTTCAATTCTAAACGATAAGAACCATTGAATGCCCCCCCCCAAATCATACCATACAAACTTGCACATCCTGGATTTACCAATTAAACATGTAAAATAATCCCATATAGCCATTGGTGCCATCTCAAGTGTTTGGTGTTACATATTTAATACGTACAGGGTTTAATATATTTTCCCAACAAAACATTGTTAGTGCTGAAAGCTAGAAATACGCAGTGCAAGTTATTAAGCAGTGTGGAAATAGTTTAAAATGTCTCTCGATTATTTGCATTTCCTTTCACCATTCTGGAACACATTACGCCTCAAGTCTTAGCCAGTACCAATAATAATAATTAAAAAAAACTGTAATGCCATCTAGTGGTAAAATACAATATTACAGTGGGTGTGTTATGACGGTACAGTATATTAAAACCAAAAGGACAATACAAGCCCACTCATTTACATAAATCATCTTTGACCTTGTCTGCAAAGATTTATGCCAATTAAAAATAATTAAATAAAATCTTCAAACAAGGCTTCCCAATTTAGACGGATGATATTTATTTACAGAAAAATAAAATTAAAATACAACTTAAAAAGTGTAGAAATTTAAATTCCTTATTAACAATGCTCGTATAATAACCTGAACTTGTGTGTTAACACAGCAGCAGGCCTTAGTGCTGAACACCAGTTACAACTGAGGTTTTGCTGCTCCCTCTCTAGAGAGTCTATCTGCTTCCTCGTTTCCTGAATAGCCAGCATGACCTGGGATGTGAATCTGAAAAATAAAATTGAAGAAAGCTTGAAGACAGAGAATTACAACTTATCAGTGCCTTTCATTTACAGTTACTGGTCCACACCAAAATAAGAGAGGAAGTGGAAATTATTGACTCCTGCGAAAACATGGCAGTCTTGGTCGAGTTTAAAAACATGCAAGCTACAGGCTCATATGGGAGGAAGTTCAGACAGGTGGATGCACATCAACTGCACCATTATCTGCAATTTAAAATAAGCCATATCTCACAAATATTCATTATACTTTAAAAAAAGTTTTTATTCATACCCACAACACTTGCAGGAAAAATCTGGAGAGACGAGATAAAGATATGATTTCCATTGTTAAGGTGTTTTGATAAGGGTTTATAGCTGATATTTGTTTCTCCACCCAAATGTAGATGATTATCATGTATATATAGTAACAAGTAGGGGGTTTTATTATTAAAATTTGAGATGCACGAGGAAGCATGTGCTTGCCCTCTCTGGTTGGTAGCTATTGCATCATAACAAAGGTAGGGGTTAGTTATTTAAAACAGGCCCCAGTCCGGGCAGTTTCCTGGGGTTTTTTATTTGTTTGTTTTGTTTTTGTAAGCTGACTGAAAAAAGTCACTCAAAGCATTCAATTCAAGAATAACGGTAATCTTTATCAATAGGTTTGCTGAAAACATTTCTTTGCATAATTAATACTAGTGTCTGAATGCGTGGACATGATCAAGCACCAGCAGAAGATAGAGATGAGGAAGGCAGAACCAACATAGTGTTACGTTTAATTATCTTAATAGTAGTAATGTAATTATCCACATAGTGTTATTATCGACAGTATTAATATAATGATCCATAGTGTGAATGTAACTAGGATTTTAAGTACTTAGGCTCAACAATCCAGAGCAATGGAGAGTGTGGAAAAGAGGTGAAGAAGCGTGTGCAGGCAGGCTGGAATGGTTGGAGAAAAGTGTCCGGTGTGATGTGTGATAGGAGAGTGTCAGCAAGAATGAAGGGAAAAGTGTACAAGACGGTGGTGAGGCCAGCGATGCTGTATGGCTTAGAAACAGTGGCGCTGAGAAAAAGGCAGGAGGCAGAGCTGGAGGTAGCAGAGATGAAAATGTTGAGGCTCTCTCTGGGAGTAACAAGGATGGATAGGATCAGAAATGAGTACATCAGAGGGACAGCCCACGTAAGATGTTTTGGAGACAAAGTCAGAGAGACTAGATTGAGATGGTTTGGACATGTACAGAGGAGGGATAGTGAGTATATTGGCAGTAGGATGCTGAGGTTGGAACTACCAGGTAGAAGGCCTCGAGGAAGACCAAAGAAGAGATTTATGGATGTGGTGCTGGTGAAGGAAGACATGAAGGTCGTTGGAGTCAGAAAAGAAGATGCGGAGGACAGGGTGAGGTGGAGGCGGATGATTTGCTGTGGCGACCCCTGAAGGGAGCAGCCGAAAGTAAAAGAAGAAGAAGAAGAGTGTGAATGTAACTAAACGTAAATACTAAAGTAAAGCAAAACCTTTTTATGGGCACTGTGACAAAATTTTTGTTTGGTAAAGTTTTATCCTCTCAATTTGGTCATTGGCAAATTCCAACCTGTCACTGTCCACCCGCTTTCACATATTTTTGAGCACACAAGAACGTGCATGCACAGTCAGCCTTTAAAATTCAATCTTGTGCAGCACAAAAAAGGAGAGGTTGAAATGTAACTGATGGAAAACAAAGAAAATTGTCTTTTTGACTTCACAATTTTACTTATTATGAGTGTACATTACAAGTATAAAATACTATGTAGGTCTGTATATGAACATAATCAGATGTTGAAAGAAAAAAATGTGTATTGTGTTTCATATTAAACATTATTGTTTATATGGTTGTCACAACACTACACACACCCTAATATAAATATATTATCTTATATATATATATATATATATATATATATATATATATATATATATATATATATATATATATATAAGAAAGAAGAAGATATATTATAAAATTAATCATTAAGGAGATGAGTGTTAATGAAGGACTCTTATTTGTATCCATTTATTTATAATCAAAACATGTTTTTAATAACTTCGGGTATTCATCAAGTTTTAGAGTAGAAGGAGGATATTGTTAAAAAGGGGGGTGGAAATTGTTTGAGGCAAGCATAGGGAGGGGGCTCCCCTCCCGCAGCGGGGTCTGGGGGGACCACCTCCACAAAAAAATTTAAAATTCATGTGCTCTGTGGTGCATTCGGGGCCCATATCTATGAGAAAATCAAACAAGCTAGAAGCAAATAAAACTAAAAGTTTATATTATAAAAAATAGTATTTGTTACAAGAATAGTAGACTTACTTCTTAAAGGAAAGTACATAAAACTTATTTGAAAAATCTACCAGTTACCTCACTAATATAGAACATTTGTGAATCAGACTGCTACCCTAATCTGTCAAAACTGTTTATGTATTATCAGTTTCTCATGATTTTATTAATTTAAATATCTTCTGACTCAGAGTCACAAAGTTCCATTTCAGAGGTCTGCTGGATCCCAAGGATCCCAAAGCATTCAGAACTTTGGAGATCTTTGTAGCGTTATGTAGATCTATTTGTTAACGTAGTCCAAGTCAAGTACATGAATTTTGGTCTTGGTATAGTGTGGCGTGAATCCATCAGGAATAAGATTAGGCTAGTTTAGTTGGGTGCTAGTCTTCACTATTATCGCTCAGTGCAATCAAGAAATAATTTGTGTTCGGACATGACATAAAACTTTTTCACCTATTTCATGAGATACGGAGGTTTCTGAAACAGTGGAATCATCGGTCTTGAGTCGCTTCCACAACGTATTTAATGTTGGTTGTTTAGATCTACTTCGCTTTGGCGCCATGCTCGTCGGTACGACTCACATCAGTTTGGACTACATTTTACCCGGGTTTGTGCGACCCGTCACGATCTAAATCTACACGCGAGCACAGGCAAATGGCGGCACGTGTATAAAAAGCGCCGCGCGCTTGAATGAGGTAGCATAGTGCATCATGGGATATCGGAAGTGAACCGATTGAGAAATTATCAAAACAAGTGATCGTGTTGTCAACTACATAGCTTAACAAAGCCGTGAAAATGTTATTAAAGATTATTATTTACCATTATAAAATATAACCAGCACTCGGCTAATAGTAGCCGGCGCTTCCGCCGACCCTTAATGAAAAGTATATAACTAATGTTTTTATTTAAAGCTAAACAGCTAATGCTAACCTTATGAAAAAAGTACGTAGGGGTTATTCAATAAAATTTTCAGAATTTGCTACCTTGCAGTTCGTGAAAAGTTTTAGAATGTTTATGTGAATTTTGAAGCATCTAATTTTGTTCAAACATTTTTATCTGTAGAGTCGTTTGTTGTATAGACTTTACAGTATAACTGAAAAAATCTCTTTCCATGAAATAGCCAAATGAGTTGATTAATGGTGAAATAAAATTACCTACCGGTTTATCGGCTATCTCCTGTTCAGGAATATAAAAAATATCCCAAAAGGATCAAATTTGAACTTAAAAAGTTGACTCTCAGTTTGTCACTTGGACCAGGCAGGATTATCATAAAACTTTAAAATAAACACCCCGTTTCAATCTGCTTGTGTATTTTTGTGTTTGGTTACAGTATATATACAGCTGACTGAGAGCACAAGTGATGTTACAGTTGTACATGGTTGAACTTAAGTTTCCATGCAGTATAGACACTAAAACAAGTACAAGCAAACCACGGTTTCCGACCCCAATTTGTTCCAGAAGGCTGTTCGAGTAGCGATTTGTTCGAATTCCGGATCTATTTTTCCCATTACAAATAATCTAAATTGTCTTAATTCGTTCTGCCATCTTTTGAACAGAAGTTTACGGTACCATAACTCGTACCATAGGTCCGCAAATTAAGTAAAAAATTATTGAATACAGTAAACTAAAATAAAAACCACAGTACAGTTAAAGCGTCACGGTGGCGTAGTGGTTAGCGCATCCGCCTCACAGCAAGAAGGTCTGGGTTCGATTCTGGGCCTGGGTGTTTCTGTGCGGAGTTTGCATATTCTCCCTATGCTCATGTGGGTTTCCTCTGGGTACTCCAGTTTCCTCCCACGGTCAAAAAACATGCACAGTAGGCTAATTCGCTGTTCTAAATTAGCTGCATGTTCGCATCGTGCAGACGGCAATGGCAAACCACTGTACTATCCTTGCCAAGAAAACCTCCATGAAGATGATAAGGCGTTATCCTTCATGGCAGGTCGCCAAAAGTCATCCTACAACTTGGAAGGTAACATAAGAACAATAGATAAGAATTTTTACCTTTGTGGTGGTGAGCAGTTGGCATACGTAAATGTTGGAGAGGGAGAGCAGAGGAGGATGAATGTTACTGCTTGGAAGGGGAATCCCCTTCCATAACAGCTTCAGGTGAATCAGCCAACGGGTTTTTTCTCTTGCTACTCACTTTGGTGTGGATGACTCTTCTTCAGGATGTTCCTTTCTTTTCTTGAAGAACATTTCTAACGTGGCTTGTTTCTGCCTTCTTTTCAAGACCTTATGCAAGTGGCTCATGATATCATCGTTAAAGGTGTTCACAACTCTGCTAGCTTTAGTTTTATCAGGGTGATACAGCTCAACAACTTTCGAACTTCTGGAAAGCGTACATTTCTCCTCCCTCTCGGTCCCGTTTTTTTCTTGACTTTTCTCGTGTTTGTTTCGCGCTTAGCTTCTGAATTTTGTTTGACTTCTGGGACAAAAAAAATTTCCGAATTTTTTGGTCAAATACCGATTTGTTGGACGTCTAAAGCGTTTGAGAACCGAGGTTTGCTTGTAATTGCCTCAGGCTCAGTTTATGTCATTGAACTTAATACATTTGAGTAAATCATTGTTTATTAATCACCAAATAATTTAATTTTTCCCAGAAGCCAACCTTACGTGCTGCAGTAGGAAGTGTATGTCAAAGCACTGGCTGCCAACTCACTTCAAGAACAATCGCATAAGCAAATCACCCACTCCCATAAAAAAAGAGCCATAAAACAAAGACCTTAAGAAATTATTAGTGACACACACACACACACACACACACACAAAAAGGTACTGTAGCAGCAGCCACAGCTACTGGATCAGGAAACATACCCATTTAACATCAAGCTCTTGATTTAATTCATCAAGCTTCTGAAAGTCCTCTTTATTCACCACTGCGCCACCTGTTCTGAGTCTCCAGCCATTGCTTTTCCAATTCTTCACCCAGCTGGTGATCCCTTTATGAAAGAAAAACAGAGGGCTACATGAGCTACAACAAACACGTAAATATGAAGGCTTCTTGAGCAGCATATGGAAACTGCATTAGGAGAGTGAATTTTAACTCTGATTATGTATGAATACAGCCGGCAGGAGAAATTTACCGTTAATAGTGAACTTGCTGTCTGTGTAGAGAACCAGCTTTTCGATGTCCATCGATATAGCTTGTTCCAGAGCCTTACAGGCTGCCTGAGCCAGAAAAGAAATAAAGATCATCAAGCATCCAAAACAGAGAAATCTGTACTCGAGGTGTAATTCCATCCTCAGGCGCTGCTACACAAATTTACGGAGAATAAATTTTATACCAACAGTGTTTATGATTTAAACGAACCTAGATGTGATGTATATGTGGTCTCCTACACCATCAAAAGCTCAACTCTTACATTTACAAGACAAATGGGACACGTCATAACAAACAGGGTCAGAAAATTGCAAAGTTTTCTGGAAATTCTGAATAAATCTCGAAATTATCAGAAGTTTTACTGTCTCAGCAATTTAACACAACATCAAGCTTTTAGAAAAGGTAGCACACATTTCGCCAACACAGTCATACTTATAGGTCGACCTCGTGTTATATTTTAGTGACAGATAATAGATTAAGGAGTGTATTCATGGCAAAATCAGAAGAAAAAGAAAAAAGAAAAAAGTGGGGTCATTTTGTGACACACTCTTGTTTCCAATTTGTTTCCTCTCTCAACCGATACACTGAAATTATTTTGTGGTGATATGCTCCAAATCATTCGCTGTGGCGACTCCCAAGTAAAAGGGAAAAAGCCGAAAGTAAGACAGACAGACAGACATGCTCCAAATCAGTTTTGAAATTTTGAACAAGACAGACGGTAATATTCCTGCATCGGCAAGTCTTACACAAAAGGTGATTTAATCTCACGCACTCATTTTTCAAACTGCTTAATACTTTGAAGGTTGCAGGGAGGCTGACACCCATCTCAGTCAGCACTGGATAATAGACTTTGAACAACTCATCAGGCCATCACAGGACCCACCCACACCCACCTACACACACACCTCTGAAACAGCCAGTTAGCCTTAATGTGTATGTTTTTAGACTGTGGGAGGAACCTGGAGTACCCAAAGGAAAACCATGCACGCACGTGGAGAACATGCAGACTCATCCACAGAGAAGCATGCGAGTCGGGAACTTTAACCCAGGACCTTCTTGCCGTGAGTCTGACATAACCACGACAAGGGTGGAAATTAACACTAGTCCGCTGGGCTGTGGTGGGTAAGAACTCTGTAGTATGAATGACATTAGCTAGCAAGTCATCCTGCTGGTGACCTGATAACTCCAATGGGCAAACATAAGGGATGACTAGTAGATTTATAATTTCACTAGTCCGGTTGGCCAGAAGCGATGTTTTGGTAAATTCAACCTGCACTACATCGCCATGTCATCAATAATCTAATTTCACAAAGAAATTATTTTGAAAAATCAAATCTGCACATGTTCAGAGGACATTGTATATTCAATATTAAATCATGTATATGATTTGTATGCAATGATTCGTGTCAAAATCTGTCTTTTAAAAGATCGATATTTATTGATACAGTGATACCTCTGCTCACGAACATAATTGGTTCCCAGAAAGTGTGTGTAAGGCGAAAAGTTCGTCTTCCGAGCATTTATTTCCCATAAGAAACCATTAAAATGAGAATAATCTGTTCCCAGGTCCCCATAAAACAATTTTCTACTAAATAAGCCTTAAAACTACACAAAAATATACCTTATTTTATGTATAATAAATGTGCTATTGTATTGTAATTAAAGAAATAAACTGTACTGTATAATAAAGTGGTTTTATTTACCTTTGTGATGGTAGTTGATGGCTTGATGGAATGGAGTGGGAGGAGGAGGGAGGGAGGGAGGGACTTACTGTTTGGAAGGAGTGTTTGGAAACGCCTACTGTTTGGAAACACCCTTATCCACACACGCACCCTTAATAGCTTCCTTGTTCTTAAGGATGGGAGCAATGGTAGACTTAGCGTACTGGTACTGGGACGCTGAGTCACACAAACGCACACCTCGTTCGTGTTTTTCAATGATCTCCGCCTGTGGTGGGGTCTTTTTCAGTCCCATAATAGCAAAAGTACACTCAATATGGTCCAAAATGTCTAGCAAACACAAACCACTTCCGCATTCAAAGAAAGGGGGTGACGAACTGTGACGCCATGAGCGTGCGTCAGCTTCTCGTGGCCGCCACCGTGGCGCTGTTCGACTGCGTGGTTTGATTCGTCCACCGAAAACTAGTTCGTCAGCAGAGACTATATGCTCGCAAATTTAATGTTCTTGAGGCGAAAAGTTCGTGAGCTTAAGCGTTCGTCAGCGGAGGTTTTACTGTATTTTAATATATTCCAGGAGTAGGCTGGCTCCACAATGAGGAGAAGCAACCCGTCAGTTTTGGATGATTTATTGCTTTTAACATTCGCCTGATAGGAAATCCTGGCGCTTACCTGTAGTTCGGCTCGTTGGTTGGTTTGTCTCCCTGGTAATCTCTCTGCAATATTACTGTACAAAATTGAGCACAAAAAAAAAAAAAAAAAAAAAAAGCTTAATTACATACATCAAATCTGTGCTGTAGATCATTTGCTTAATCACAAAGTCCATTCATAACACTATAACCATGCATTTCTCACAGAGGGTGATTGGGACCCCAGTACACTCCAATCCCAGCACGAGCGCCATGTTTGCCATTTTTTGAACAACAGCCATCTGTGTACACCACCACTGCATCCCCTACAACCAGAAACAACACATACACTCTAATCTGTGATTCAGACTTTACTCACTACTCCAGTGTTAAACATTTGAGTAACATGGATCCTCTTCCTCCATACAAGAACAGACAAAGATTATTACCCATGTAAGTGAAATCATTAGTACTGTTGGAGGTACTGGGCTCTATCTTCGCTCGTTTTACACTCTGTTCATCAGGCTCTTCCTCCTCAATGGGCCTTTTGGAGCCAAAAGAGACACTTGTGGAAGGAAGGGTGCTCTTGATATCTAGAGATACAAACATTATTGAACTTGAGCATCTCTATAGGCTCCAGCACAGGAGATAAAGATCTTACAGCTTCCACTCACTGATACAAACACACGCTCTTATACATAATTTTCATATAAAAGATTTTTTTTTCAGACATTTGCTTTTATATGAAGACAAATATTGTGTCGTAAGATTTTTAATTGTCTTACACTGTTGAAAAACCTCCAGACAATCCATCATCACCAAAGCTACTAGTTATTATTAGTTTCTTACACATTAGTCTGCTTAACTGATCACCTGAAATGTGAGTGTTTAACCCCAACACTAAATAACTCAAGAACTACATGTTCTATAAATAACATGAGTATGAACCCAGAGGATTGGTCATGTGATCAGCGAAGAAGAACTGTCCACACTACAAGGACATACAACAGTTTTAATATTATTTAACATATGAACTGTGTGATTAAGAAACATGGCTTCTGCTTGTCCAGGGTTCTGCATTTTTCCCATCACACAGGCACTTGGAAAAGACGCCCAGGACAGAAGCACAATGCCAATCAACTGATATTACTTTTTAAAGCCCCCATACAGCTAAACACCATCCTCAAACTTGTTTTTAAAGGTGTGGTCACGATTTTTACAAATATTTAGTGGACAGAATGTCACCTATACATACCATGAATGTCTAAAATTCTTGTCCATATTTGTAAAATTGCCTTCCAGCATGCACATCAACAGGAGTCAAGAGTTTTTAAGCCAGTATGGAACCGATAGAAAGGGACTGCAACATTTTTTTTTCCAGGAAAAGCTTTTAAAAGATTGAAATCACGTTTAAAAAAAAAAAAAAAAAAAAAATCATAAACTGAAGGTATGAACCAAGTTCATTTCTAATCACTTTCACAAAGCAGATTTCCTCCTGTATGAATTATTGTTTAATAAAACCATTCATGACATTAAGGCCATTTTCCTCAAACTATGACACCGCCCCTTTAACATCCGAATGAGTATTTTGGCAAAATTTTATCCAGTTATAAGCATCCAACAATACATTCCCTGAACCCAGCAATTAATTCTCCTGCAGTCATGTGCAATTACTACAGATGTCTATAAGCTATTTAAGGTCTTGGTGAGAAGACCATCGAATCTCTGGGACGGCACAGCGGTGTAGTGGCTGGAACATCCAGCTCACACCAAGAATATCCTGGGCTCTGAGGGTTCTGTGTGGAGTTTCCACTCTCTGGTGTGCTTGTGTAGTTTTACTACGGGTACTCCGGGTTCCTCCCTCAGTCCAAAGTACGCAAATTAGGCTAATAGGACAGAGACACTTTAAACCACGGGTCTCAAACTTGTGGTCCAATTGTGGCCCATGGGACCATAGTTTGTGGCCTCTGCCTTAATATGAAAGTTTAAAATCAGTGCGGCCATTTTGATACAATTTGCACTTTACAGTGTTGTGTGTGGAGTTGAACGAACCTACCAATCACGGTGGGGTATAGGATTCTGAGAGGCGGGACATCGGCTGACCTTGACACAAGCTGAGAAACCTTTCTCAATGAATGAAAGTTGCAGCACCGTTTCCATGGAGTGTTTTCTTCCATGCCTGGCTAGCTGTCCGATTTCTATTGGGCTCACGCGGACATTCGTTCCAGTGCGTTTAGTTCACAACACTTCAAAATTAAAAAAATAAATAAATAAAATAATTTTTTTGTAAGTTGTTGCCAGCGGAGCATTATAAGTATATACTGTATAGGTATATAAATGTTTCTAAACATTTATACACAAACGTCAACAGCACTTAAGAGAATAGAGAATTAATATGAGGTCTCTCAGACAAATGAAATCAAAGTGACACACACGCGATGGGATAAAAGAAAAGTAAGGAACTCAGTGCAGCCTTATGTAGTCTGCAGTCACATAGCAACCTGTCCACCAGCAATAACAGTCTATGGTAACCGGGACCAATTATTGGGTCGCCATGCCATGGTGTTCATGTCATCATAAACGACATGAACATCGAGCAGGCTGACCATTCAATTTTGAGAGGTATGGTGATGTCATTTTGAAGCTACAGGAGGAATTTGATCACAGATTTGCAGACTTCAACACGCACAGAGACACATTTTTAAATCTCCTTTGATGTGCAAGACCTTGTGCTTCAAATAGAGCTCAGTGACCTGCAGTGCAACTCTGAACTCAAAGCGAAGTTCGGGGGGGGGGGGGTGTGATGGAAAAGCAGACAAGCTTGGGCAATTTTTAAGAGAATTGACCCCCCCCCAGCTTCCCTGAGCGTTCCAGAATGTTCAAGTTTATGCCTTTTTGGGAGCAGATACTTGTGCAAAATGCTCTTCTCGACCTTGAACTTTAATAAGTCCAAGTGCAGGTCCAGTCTTACTGATGATCATCTTCAAGCCATACTGATGGTCTCAACTGCTCCCTCCCTCAAGCCAAATGTGGCAGGACAATGCGTGAGGAGGCGCGGCCAGGTCTCTAACAGCAAGGAGTAGGCAACAGTTCATGTTCTTCAAATGTTCTACTCCAGAAGGTGAAATGGTTAAAGAACTGTTAATACAAACATTTTTAATGTGAATACAGCAGAGGCTGAAGAAACCAGTCACTGACTAGACAAACCTAATTGTTATCATTTTATTTATTTCTGATTGAATTTCCTGTTAATTCATAATTTGTATATATTTCATCTTACTTTGCTCAACAATCCCGAGTAGTGGAGAGTGTGGAAAAGAGGTGAAGAAGCGTGTGCAGGCAGGTTGGAATGGTTGGAGAAAAGTGTCCAGTGTGATGTGTGATAGGAGAGTATCGGCAAGACTGAATGGAAAAGTGTACAAGATGGCGATGAGGCCAGCGATGTTGTATGGTTTAGAAACAGTGGGGCTGAGGAAAAGACAGGAGGCAGCAGAAGATGAAAATGTTGAGGTTCTCTTTGGGAGCAACGAGGATGGATAGGATCAGGAATGAGTACATCAGAGGGACAGCACATGTAAAAGGTTTTAAAGACAAAGTCAGAGAGGCTAGATTGAGATGGTTTGGACATGTACAGAGGAGGGAGAGTGAGTATATTGGTAGTAGGAGGCTGAGGCTGGAACTACCAGGCAGAAGGCCCAGAGGAAGCCCAAAGAGAAGATTTATGGATGTGTTGAAGGAGGACATGAAGATAGTTGGCGTCAGAGAAGAGGACAGGGTGAGATAGAGGCAGACGATTTGCTCTGGCGACCCCTGAGGGGAAAAGCTGGAAGGAAAAGAAGAAGATTTTTCATCTTATTGTGTTAAAAAATAAATAAAACCAGAGAGATTTGAGAACAAAGCTTTTCTTGGGGTAACCCTGATGCGGCCCAGCCTCACCCAGACTCTGCCTGGAGCGGCCTTCAGGTCAACCGAGTTTGAGACACTTACTTTCAACCATGCAATACTGGTCACCCTAATGTTTTTAAGTTATCATTATATGTAAATATTTAACTTAAAACTATTGCCAACTTACAACAATTGATGAAAAACATAAATAGTAATAATTACTTTTGGGGAGTGCTGTGTCTGCTGTGATAAAAGCCCGGGCTTCATCTTCACTCGCAAACTTTTTATACTGTGCATCTGGGAATCTGTCCACTTGAAATTTGCATTCATCCCTTTAGAACAGAGAACAGAAGATATGCAGCATGGAGGAATTAAAGCGAACACACGAGCAGTGTTAAGAATGAGACAGTGACGAATTGATGTTCTCACCAGGTTTGGTAAACACCAGGCGTGCGTCCTTTCCTCACGGCGTAAACGAAACTGCCTTTCTTCATTTGATCAGCACTGACACACAAAGCCCTGTCAACAAGCCTGCAAACCCTGGATAATCTCAACATAACACCCACTCAGTCCATCTTTCTAATAAAGGCAACCTCGAAACTGGGATGATGATGATGATTATTATTATTATTATTAATCACAACACCAACCAAGCAGTTAGAACAACAATGTGGCTTTTTATAAAAAAGCTTTTAGAACAGCGTCATTGCACCTGAAACTAATAATTCCTACGACGTGACCAATTACATCGCGAGCTAACAAACCGTGTACAATTAAATTCACATTTTCAAAAACATAATAAAATAACCGAAAATCGTCTAAATCATAACATGAGTTTCAAAAATGCCTTCCAGGACTCTTAAGAGGAGGCACTGTTACTTCCTCGTCTGGATAAGCGCATGTTTGGCAACGCTTATGGTGCAATACTGCCCCCTAATGGCCTGGAGTGGGCAGAGCGCGTTGTTTCGAAAGGCTGGAAAAGTAGTTTGATAAGATAAGATAAGATAAGATAAGATAAGATAACATACAGTTTTATTAATCTCACAATGGAGAAATTCACTGTTACAGGCTCTTGAAGTAAAGTAGGGGGTGCAAAATAGATACATATACAATAATACATATTTACATACATACACACACACACACACACACACATACATATATATTATAAAAGTAAACAAATAGACACATAAATAGTATAAAATTAATATACAACAAAAAAGAAAAAGAAAAACTTTGTAGACTGGCCTATATTCAAGTGTACATGTATCTGAGGGCTGGGGCAGTGGTGGTCTAGTGGTATAGGGCGCTGGATCACTGATCCAAAGGTTGGGGGTTCAAGTCCCACTCTCCACAAGGTGGCCACTGTTCCCCCCCACACACACCACATTTTGCCGAAAATATGATCTAGGGCCAGTGGTGGTCTAGTGGTATACCTACCCCCCCCTACCCCCCCCCCCCCCCCCAGTGTGTCTAACTGGGTTATCAAAGGTGGGCCATGTCTCTCACTGTCTATGGTGAGAGGTTCATGTAAAAGAACTATTGTTGACTTTCGTAAAGAGTAGCTACAAAGTCATCAGCGTGTTTCTGTCCCTTGCTAAAAGGGTTGTGACAGGAAGGGCATCCGATGTAAAAACCTCTGCCAAATCAAACGTGCGAATCAGATGTTAGTTATTCAACTGACAGACACTTATGAGCTCTGCAAGTAAAAGTTAAGGGACTTGCATATGCAGTGACAGTTTTGCACGATGATAACTGGGATTCAAAAACTACAGATCAGTAGTAAATAAATTATCTTTTGTTTACATGGCACTGCACAACAATAGTTTCCAAAGTGCGTTACAGTAAGGAGTAAAGCCAAATGAAACACCCAGTGCCCAAACTGCAGAGCTAACTAGAATATAGTGCCAAGTTATTGGCAGAGCATCATGCATGTATGCACATTTACATCTGTAGACAACTTAACCATTGCAACTACAGTACAGTACGATCGTGTTTCGGGAGTTGAGAAGAAACCAGAGGACCCCATGGAACTTCATACAGACATGGGGAGAACATGAATAGATAATTCACCAGGCAAATAACTCAAGCTCAGAATCACACCTGGGACTCCTGAGCTGTGAAGTGGCTATGCTGTGCCAGCCCATCACCCAAAAATAAATTAGTGGGTCCCTAGTTAATTAATAAATAAATAAAATAAAATAATAAAAATAAAAACTATTTTCAACATTTTCAAATTCTAAGAAAAAAAAATCTCTCTCGAAAGCACATTCTAAATAAAAAAGTATTCTAGTTCTAAAAACAGAATATTATATATATTATTTTGTATATATATATATATGTATATATATATATATATATATATATATATATATAATATTATATATATTATTTTGTGTATATATATATATATATATATATATATATGATGCATATGATGTATATATATATATATATATATATATATATACACACAAAATAATTATATTTTTAAAATACGAGACTTTTAAAAAAATCAATATAGATAAAGTTAAAGAACAGTTTAAATATTCAATGAATGAATACATTTAAATAAATTAATTTTTTCCTAAAACCAGAAAATATTGCAGGAATATTCCCTGGCACAAATTGCTTGTGATCCTACTGTTCAATATTAAGTTTTTAAATTTGTTTATTTGTTCGTTTTTAATGATCCCACTTTATTGATCTTGGTGTTCCTCCCGATTATTCTAGCTCACTTTCCAGCTTCAATCGCCTGTTGAATATTGTACACAGCATACACACTTTTCCTTAAAAGCAGCGCCCTCTATAGACCGGAAGATCAAATCCACTTCCGGTGTATTTGGCTTTCCCATGATCCTCAGGGCTATGCGCTTTTACCGGTCTCTCGCGAGATTACGGTCTCTTTCCAGGCCGCCGTTGACTGAGGTAGGTTAGTTGAGTGCAATGTCTTGAGTAGATAACATGTTAAAATGTGTAAAATATAGTGTTTGTAATGACTTTATTTGGTTATTTCGTTCGCGCAGAGCGGGATACGTTAGATAAAAGCGTTTATTTCGTCGGATGGCAGTTTAAAGAAAGCCTTTGTCCAGTTAGGACTTGGCTAGCCGAGGGTACTTGCTGTACATGGAGAAGTACGATAGAAAAGGGCTCGGGCCTGGACTGTCTGAGGCTCTGGTGTACTTGGGGTATATATGTTCAATAATTTTGAGAGAATTTTCTTGTTAATTTGTCGACTAGTTGGTTGTTTAAACTTCCGTCATAGTGAGTTGTAACAGTTAGCTCTCGATGCTAATGATGCCATGCTGAGATCACTTCTCACCCAACCCCATGTTTTCTGTTAGCCTGTTTAGTAGATGTAATATAGAACTTTTATTTTTAAAATGCACTGCTTTGCTGAAGTGATTATTAGTTATTAATGGGTAGCTTAATTGTTAGCCTGTTTGTGGTATACATCCGTATAATTAACTTTTGTCAGTGTACCTAGCTACAGTCGCTGAAAGCTGCCTCCATTTTTATAATCTGAAGAAGATTGTATCGCATGAGGTTTGATTTGTTGCTCGACTATTTGTTTGTGTTCCAGACATAGGCCATGTTCAGTAGCAGCGCGAAAATTGTGAAGCCAAACGGCGAAAAGCCAGATGAGTTCGAGTCTGGCATTTCCCAGGTATGACCATAAACAGCCTTCCTTCATTTCTCAGATAATGTGAGGTGCCTTGGTGTTGAAGATGTCTGCCTGTTTCTCTCCGGCAGGCTCTTCTGGAGCTGGAGATGAATTCAGACCTGAAGGCTCAGCTGAGGGAACTGAACATCACTGCTGCTAAGGTCAGATGTTCCTTTGAATCCCCTAAAATCATTTCCTTTGATTCATGTCTCCTTTTGGAAAGCATGCCAAGATAGCTGGTGTCCTTAAGTGTGAAACCACTGATCATTTTTACCTGAACACAAGGCTGATGCACTCTTTCAAGAAACTGTTTATTGTACAAGTTCCTGATTTCAAAATGAATCATAAATTTGTCTTTGTAATTTAATATTTAAAGACTGATGTTCCTTCATCCATTTATCAAATTGCTTTAATCCTATTGGGGTTGTTGGTCGGCTTGAGGCAGTTTTATCAGACCGTCAAAGATTGGGTAGGTCCTGAATGGCTTGTCATTGACACACACCTCGGGGTGATTTGGAACTGCTATTTAGCCTAATGTGCATCTTCTTGGACTGTGGGAAGACATCCATACAAGCAGGTTGAGCACATGAAAACTTCACACAGAAATGGTCTTGCCTACCTTGGGACTTGAACCCAGGTCCTTCGTCCTTGTGGTGGATGAGCTAATCTCTTCACTGTTTCACCCTTATGTTGGATGTGATCAGTTTTAATATTTATATATTGATGGTGGGTGATGGTCAGTTGGACACTCAGTTAACTGCATGCATGCAGTATACACATACCCCAAAATATATATTCCTGGGTTGTCCCCCCTCCTTCTGCTTCACTGCAACTTTAAAGTTTGCACAAAGCTTGGTTAAAAAAATGGAGTGTTGGTGATTGTCAGACGCGTCTTATTTATTGGCCGATGTGGACATCCTGTGAGTTGGCGCTCATGTGGCTCTGTCCGTGTGGTGTATGGGAGCGTAGCACTCTGGTGCCATGACGTACAGTCCCGTTCCATGACATTGGATAGCATGCATGTCCCCAGCATTAAGCTGGTGAGGACGGCATTCTGTATATTCCTAGGTCTTCTCAGAGCCTTACGGGCCATTACTGGGGAGGTAAACCATGCAGTGGACAAACTTAATTTTCTCACACGTCAAATAGTTTCCTTTTAAGATAAAGGAGTGATGTGCTACAATGTGCTCCTGTTAAAGCTTTATAAGAGCTCTCAAGTTGAGAAACACTGTTGGCTTTTTTTTGTCTGTTCAGGAGATTGAAGTTGGTGGTAGCAGAAAAGCAATCATCATCTTCGTGCCTGTGCCCCAGCTGAAAGCCTTCCAGAAGATTCAGGTGCGGCTAGTTCGTGAGCTGGAGAAGAAATTCAGTGGCAAGCATGTAGTCTTCATTGCACAGGTGAGATCTTAATTGGATTGTTCAAATTAGGCCATATTGCCAAAAATACTTCCATAGTGGATTGTCTTTAAAAGATTGAATCCGTATGTCTAATGTGGCACAGATTTTATACTGGATGCCAATTCTGATATGGAATATTTCTTGCCTTTTGCTTTGGCACATCATTTTATGTTTAGTTAAATATATGCCAAATGGAAATAAACTGCATTGTTGCTTATTTGTCATAAATTGACAAATGATGTCACAACCTACCTATTGGAAAAATAAATGCTCGTTTCCAGACTTGATCACCAGGTGTGGCTTCCTGAAAATTTCTTGTTGGATTAATTGGATAGATAATGTAATTTTAAACTATTTAAGCCAGTTGAAACATATGCACTGCTACAGACTAGTTATTTAATCTTGATTATCAAAAGTAGTGACTGGCAGATCGTCTTAATTCCTAGTGCAGCAGAATTAGAAAACAAATGCCATCTTAACAAGTCTGTTTAGTTTTCATCGACTAAACAAACTATTTTAGGGCTTTGATGAATGACTATTTTTGGGCTTTGATGAATAATAACAAGTAGGATGTTGACTTTGGGAATTGGTAATATGGGGTATTAGGTAGTACCTGCCATGTCTTCCTAGTTTTGCATAGCCAGTACTGTATAAACCATTCTCGTTATTCCTTCATGAGGTGTATTCAGGTTAGTGTATCTCTGGTAGGGCTGAACAATGTGACATCATTACTGTCATGGTTACAATTCACTTTCAGTTAAGCCATCTGTAGGAGTCTTGAACTGTTATAAAGTAGTTCAGCATGCAAGGTCTCGATGCACAACCAATGTGGACATCCCGTGAGTTGGCGCTCATGTGGCTCTGTCCGTGTGGCGTATGGGAGCGTAGCACTTTTGTGCCATGATGTACAGTCCCGTTCCACGACGTTGGACAGCATGCATGTCCCCGGTGTTTAGCTGGTGAGGACGGCGTCCTGTATATTCCTAGGTCTTCCCAGAGCCTTATGGGCTGTTACTGGGGAGGTAAACCATGCAGTGCATAAACTGAAAAAGTGGTGATGAACTTAATTCTTTGGAATTGCAATTTTTTTTTGAATGCAAATTCGTTTATATGCAGAGGAGGATCCTTCCCAAGCCCACAAGGAAAAGCCGCACGAAGAACAAGCAGAAGCGTCCAAGGAGGTAAGTGTGTGTGTGTGTTTTTTTTTTTTTTTTTAATAAATCGAATCGAGTGTGGTTGGGTTCTTGGTGCTCTGTTTTGAGACAGGTGAGGTTTGTCTTTGCAGTAATAAACAACAAAACCAACGTGGGCATCCTGTGAGTTGGCGCTCATGTGGCTCTGTCCGTGTGGCGTACGGGAGCGTAGCACTTAGGTGCCATGACGTACAGTCCCTTTCCATGACGTTGGATAGCATGCATGTCCCCAGCATTAAGCTGGTGAGGACGGCATCCTGTATATTCCTAGGTCTTCTCAGAGCCTTATGGGCCATTACTGGGGAGGTAAACCATGCAGTATACAATCTTAACTTTTTTATTCTGTATTACTCATGCTTGAGTCCATACTGCATACTAGCTTATTTTAAAGGTAAAGCAGTAACATTTAGCAAATCAAATGCCTTTGCACCTCAGACATTAGATAGTTTTAATCTGTGTGAGAGAAGATGTGAGTAATATGGCCATATTAAAATTAATCTACAGTGGTACCTCAATTTACAAAATTAATCTGTTCCGGAAGTAGTTTCGTAACCTTGATTTTTCGTAAGTTGAACTGCATTTTACATGTAAAGCGTGTGATTCGTTCCAAGGCCCCCAAAACTACCCCCTAAACCCTTTAAAAATTATAAAAGCATACCCTTTAAGGCCTCCTTCTGCTTCAATATCGTACCGATGGTAGACAGGTTTGGCCATATTCCTTTGTGATGTCACTCAACCTCATGGCACAAGCCCGCTTCTTTTTACTCACACTGGGAATCACGTGAGTGTGTGTACATGTGTTGACTATGTCGTCTTAGCAAAGTTATAATCTTACAAATGTTTATGCAAGTTTAAAAGCCTGAGCCAAAAAAATAAAGTTGCAATGAGCACACTCGAAAAACTCATGAAACAACAATAACGCTGTCCTTTACATACAAAGCATTATGGAGATGCAGCTCCATAATAGCCAATGGGAGGCCAGTGGGGCAGGATGTTGGGAGCCAGCCAGTGAGGCTAGATGTTGGGAGACAGTCAATGGGAGAGCAACTCATGCATTTGAATTTA
Source organism: Plotosus lineatus (assembly GCA_024760905.1). Lineage (NCBI taxonomy): Eukaryota > Metazoa > Chordata > Actinopteri > Siluriformes > Plotosidae > Plotosus > Plotosus lineatus. The sequence continues at coordinate 22,600,194 of CM045737.1, read as the reverse complement.
TGAGATGGTGCTTTCGTAACGTGAACTTGTTTCGTATCCAGATACAAACATTTTGTAACCAGGATTTTTAATTTGTTGGGGCTTTCGTAAGTGGAGGTTCCACTGTATTTCAAAGTAAAGCTCTATAGAGAGGCCCCCAATCATCAGTCCATCATTTAACCCAGTGCTGATACAAGTACAGAAATCCTTATCCAACAAGATTCTGATGTAATTCATGAAATATTCTCTCTTGAGTCATGTGAATATGGTTGATGCACCCTGTGGCACAACAGCAAACTGGAATTTTATCAGTTTTAAAATGTGAAAGATTTCATAATCTCTGCACACCCCAATACCCCCCAAAAAAAAAAAAAAACCTGATGACCCCCAAAAAAAAAAAAAAACAAAAAACTGAAGAATCTTACTTGCTGGGTCATCTTTTTAACATCCATGATTATGTGGAAAATTCTCTTGACTAGAGACAAAAGTGAATTGAGACACAGTTGCCCATTACCCAGGTCGCACATTTTGTTTCTTGAAGGTCTGTAGTTTATGTAAAATGTGGATCGATTGTTTTGTATGCTGATAGACAGATTGCTGCATACTTGCCACAGTGCAATGGCATGAATTAAAAAGATAAAGAGGGTTGGGTTGGGCTTTTTACACCCGAGCCTAGTGGCTCATCGGACCGGTGCTTATACCCGGTTTCCATAGCGTGAAGCGACTAGGAGTTCAACTCCTCCTGGATCGGACGCTAGTCCATCACAGGTTACCTTCCCAGTATATTTTACTGGTACCTATTTTATACTGCTGGGTGAACACTTGTGGTTAAGACCTTGCCCAGGGGTCTAAGCACAGTGGGGGTCTAACTGGGATTTGAACTCTCAACCTCCCGAACATGAGCTCAGCACCCCAACCCCCTTGGCATGAATTAGCTTGGCATAGCATGAATTAGCCTGAGATAACCAGTGTTCCTTTTGTGAAGTAAACAATATCAAAAAAAAATTTTCTGGCCATCAGAGTAATTGACTGTCAAATGTAGGCTCTCCTTAACCTGAATGTAAGGTGTTTTGGGGTACATCAAATCACCGCTGGTACATGTCTCAGTAAAATGCTCTGCCAGCTTTAGTATGTTGCACCGGAAGGTCACATATCGTCTGTACACTGTTACTGCTGAATTGTATTAAGCAAACTGGAGAATTCATGTTCTATTGTGAATTCAATCATTTGTAAGAGTGAACGTTTCACTCCCGCTGCCCCACAAGGGACTATAAATAGTATTATGTCTATAAAATTATTAGCACACCTCTGCAAAACATTGCATCTTTATTAACATTAAAATCAACAAAAGAAACAAATACAGTTCAACTTAAGATAAAGAAAAATTCATTCACATTGTTCTGTTTTTTTTTATCTGTAGAAAGATATTAAAGATTTAAAGTGCACCAATGTGCCCGAAATAAACTACATTATTTAAACGCATTCACCTTATGCCTTAATATCTCCGTCTCTCTCTCTCCACCTTTTTTTTTTTTTTTTTTTTTGTTCCTGTCAGGAATTTTTCCTTGTTTCTTGAGGGGTTTACTACACTTCATATCATTTGCTTGTCTGAAAAACTGTGACACCATAGCATGACAATGAGAGCGCCTTTGCCAACTAGTGGAGTGGAGGTGCAATTACACTTAATTCTCATACACTATTCCAGAAAAGCATGTTCCCCAGCGTCATGCGTGCCCACTATTTGAGAAGCACTGCAATAAGTAGATGTCTGTGACTAGAGTCTTAAAGTCTTGCCTTTCATTTCACTTTAACTATCAAATGCCTAAATTTATTTATTCTCCCAGTGCATGCTGGAAATTTGAGAACTAAATGTACTTATTTGTTTGGTGGGTTTTTTTGAGGGGGTTAATCATTTATTTGCTCTTGTTCATTCAGATGCCAAATAAAGCTGACCCCAAATATGAGCGAGCATGTCAAAGTTGTTTTTACCAACGTAGCCTCACCCCATCTATACAGCACTACACGTGGAACAGGCAATGCCTCCCTCTGTTATTTATTATAACTAAACAAATAAAAGCACTTTAAATTACAAAAGCTCCTAATACATTCTTTTTCATTCACAGTCGGCCCTCTACTTAAGAAATTAATCTGTTCCAGTGCCTTTTTCATAACCTGGGGTTTTTGTAAGTAGAGGTGCATTTTACATGTAAAACATGTGATTCGTTCCAATGCTCCCAAGACTACCCCATAAACCTTTTAAAAATGATAAAAGTACACCAATTTTGTATGAAATGTGTTAAAAGTAAAAAATTATTTACCTTTTTAAAAATCTCTCGAACCACCCATGCGACGCTTTAAAGTCTGGGGGTTGCTGGTCTGAAGAACCCCCACCCTCCTTCACGGGGTCCTTAAATATGGCGGTTGCTTTTTCCGAAATAATCGCCTCCGTCACTATCTCCGCTTTTAATGCCTTTTGCTTCAATATCGCTCGTGAAATAATCACCTTCGTCACTGTATCGCCGCTTTTAAGGTCTCCTTCTGCTTCAATATCGTGCTGATTGTAGCGGGGTTTCGGCCATACTCCTTTGCGGTTTCACTCAACCACATCCCACTTTTGTATTTTTTATCTCCTGCTTCACTTCAATTGATAACGGAGCCCACTGCTGCTTTTTGGTGTCACCGGGAATCACTTTCTTGGGGTCCATGATGGATAACGAAATGTAACGCTGCAATGATCACTCTCAAAATAAACTCACAAGCCAACAGTCCTGTTCAACTCTCCTTCACGCAGTTCACTTCCCTCCTGGCCAGTGGGAGGCCAGAGGGGCGGGATGTTGGGAAGCAACCAATGAGAGAGCAACTCGTGCATTGTTTGAATTTTTGAATGGTGTGTTTGGCACTTTTTGTAAGAAGAGGTTGTTTCGTATACAGAGGGCAAAAATTTAGGAAATTGATTTTCGTAACCTGGATTTTTCGTATTCTGAGGTTTTCATAAGTAGAGGGCCGACTGTATTTATTTGTTTTTTTTTAATTATTTAATCTTTTCAGGCTGTCGGGGGGAGGGAGAGGAAACTCCAAGCAATGTGTAGTTTATTCCAGTTGCCAATCTGAAATAGTTACTGGCTTTTACCATTGGTCACTGTGCATCATGAACATTTATTTTTTTTCAATTGGATTACTTGCTATTTAGTGAGTGCACTTGGGAGGTCAAAGTCTGTAATCATTGTTGCAGAATTAGTTTTTCCTCTCTTCAGTGTTGGCATCGTCAGTGTTTCTCTTTCAGATGGGGCCTGGATTCAAACTTATTACTGTGTTTATTTAATGTGGTGCTACCTAGCTTTTCCTGTTCCCCATTAAAAAAAATCTAAAGGTTTTGTGAAGTGACCATTGTTGCATTGAATTGTTACACCACCCATTCTGCACGATCTACAGCTTAAAATTCGCCTTTTTTTTGTTTTGTTTTTTAGAGTATTTCAGTATGCAGATCTATTTGATATGCTGTTGAAACTAAAGCCAGAAATTCTGGTGTATCAGTTTTGTTCATGAGCAAAGCTGCTACCATTTCCGTATTAAACAAATGTTTCTTGATTTGATCTCAACTCATTTCTTGAGTTTTGTGGCTGTCCAGAGGGCTGTGCCAAAATGTTAACCAAACATTAAGTTTAGATCTGAAAACTACATGTATAGTTAGACTTGATTATGGGGGTATGGACTATATTCAGTACAGAACGGCTTTAGGGTGAATTTCTATGCTGTTTTAAAATATTGAAGGGTCATAAGGTTTGATTATAACTCTGTTCTGCAGCCGAACTCTTACTGCTGTGCACGATGCTATCCTTGAAGACTTGGTCTATCCCAGTGAGATTGTTGGCAAGAGGATTCGCGTGAAACTGGACAGTAGTCGGCTCATCAAAGTCCACCTAGACAAGGCACAGCAAAACAATGTCGAACACAAAGTAAGTGCTATTTTTATTCTCAGCTCAACCAACGTGGACATCCTGTGAGTTGGCGCTCATGTGGCTCTGTCCGTGTGGCGTATGGGAGCGTAGCACTTTGGTGTTATGACGTACAGTCCCGTTCCACAACGTTGGACAGCATGCATGTCCCTGGTGTTTAGCTGGTGAGGACGGCATCCTGTATATTCCTAGGTCTTCCCAGAGCCTTATGGGCCGTTACTGGGGAGGTAAACCATGCAGTGTACAGTATTTCTCTAACAGGTATTTTAAGGATGAACCTAGTGATTAGTCATAGCCTGACTTTTGTTGGTTATTGTATAAATTGATAACCTGGAACTAGTTTGTTAATGTATGACTAGTTAGTTGTCTAGTCTATTTTTAAGTTGGGTTAAGCTTTGTGTGCTTCTTATTGTGTAATTTGAGTGTGCTTTTTTTGTGTGCCTATCTAATCTCTAAATTATTTTTTAGGTTGAGACATTCGCTGGTGTCTACAAGAAACTCACAGGCAAAGATGTTGTATTTGAATTCCCAGAGTTCCAACTGTAAACTGCAGATGGCGAAATAAATTTGTATACCATCATGATGCATTGGGGTTTTTTTTTTTTTTTTTAAATGCAAGGTCACTTGCATCTTATTGTATCAGGTATCATACTGCCCTTCTGTAAAAGGTATGCCAGCATCTGCTATTGAAGGTTGTATAAGTTTTAAATAACATCTTGGTAAATTATTTGCACATTGCACGATTTTCAGTACTGATAGTGTGAATGATTTGCACCAAAGGTACAGGCTAATGTTCTGGTCTAATCACATTTATTTCAAATGTTGAGTTGGGCAATTGAAAGTACACTTGCATACCTATGCTATTTTGATAAAGATAAACATTGTGTCCTTGTCTGATGTTTGTGCAGACTAGTGTCACCCTGTTAGTTTGGAAGTAAATTTAGGCAATTATGGTTTCCCCTTAATTTTGTCTCTTGCTACATTGTGTGTGTGTGGGGGGGGGGGGGGGGGGGGTTCTGACCATCACATGTGATGGATGGACCTATAATTTATTAATCCCGGAGGGAAATTCAAAGGGAAAGTCCACATGGCTCGTCCCCAAAGAACTGACTAAAAATAGACTTTGACAATGTTTTTCATTCAGTATACAGCAGGTGAACAAATTTTTGTTGTTGTTGTTGCAATTGGCTCAGCACAGGATTGAAATGTTGAAACTGAAGATTAAGATAGCAATGAAAATACTACTAGTGACCTGTGGAATTTACAATATTGCAAAAGTCTGTGAGTAAGGTGACCTGTGGTGTTCCAGTCGTACAAAATACAAGGAAAATTTAAGATCTTCTTCTTCTTTTCTTCTTTTCCTTTCGGCTGTTCCCTTCAGGGGTCGCCACAGCAAATGATCTGCCTCCATCTCTCCCTATCCTCTGCATCTTCTACTCTTACTCCAACGACCTTCATGTCCGCCTTCACTGCATCCATAAATCTTCTCTTTGGTCTTCCTCTGGGCCTTTTGCCTGGTGGTTCCAACCTCAGCATCCTACGACCAATATACTCACTATCCCTCCTCTGTACATGTCCAAACCATCTCAATCTAGCCTCTCTGACTTTGTCTCCAAAACATCTAACATGTGCTGTCCCTCTGATGTACTCATTTCTGATCCTATCCATCCTCGTTACTCCCAAAGAGAACCTCAACATTTTCATCTCTGCTACCTCCAACTCTGACTCCTGTCTTTTCCCCAGGGCCACTGTCTCTAAACCATACAACATTGCTGGCCTCATCACCGTCTTGTACACTTTTCCCTTCATTCTTGCCGATACTCTCCTATCACACATCACACCGGACACTTTTCTCCATCCATTCCAACCTGCCTGCACGCCGCTTCTTCACCTCTTTTCCACACTCTCCATTGCTCTGGATTGTTGAGCCTAAGTACTTAAAATCCTCCACCTTCTTTATCTCTGCCCCTGTAACCTCAAAGTTCCTCTTGGGTCCTTGTCGTTCACACACATGTATTCTGTCTTACTAAGACTAACCTTCAATCCCCTCCTTTCCAGGGCATACCTCCACCTCTCTAGATTTTCCTCCACTTGGTCTCTGCTCTCACTACAGATCACAATGTCATCTGCAAACATCATAGTCCATGGAGATTCTTGTCTAACCTCATCTGTTAGCCTGTCCATCACCATAGCAAACAAGAAGGGGCCGACAGCTGTCCCTTGATTTAGTCCCACCTCCACCTTGAACTCTTTCTGTCACAACCGACAGCACACCTCACCACTGTCTTACATCTATCATACATGTCCTGCACCACTCTAACATACTTCTCTGTCACTCCAGACTTCCTCATACAATACCACAGTTCTTCTCTCGGCACCCTGTCATATGCTTTCTCCAGATCCACAAAGGCACAATGCAGCTTCTTCTGACCTTCTCTGTACTTCTCTATTAACATCCTCAAAGCAAACACTGCATCTGTGGTGCTCTTTCTTGGCATGAAACCAAACTGTTGTTCACAAATGCTGACCTCTGCCCTTAGTCTTGCTTCCACTATTCTTTCCCATAGCTTCATTGTATGGCTCATCAACTTTATCCCTCTGTAGTTGCCACAACTCTGTACATCGCCCTTGTTCTTAAAAATGGGCACAAGCACACTTCTCCTCCATTCCTCTGGCATCTGCTCACTTTCTAAGACCTTGTTGAATATTCTTGTCAGAAAATCTACTGCTACCTCCCCTAGACACTTCCATACCTCAACTGGTATGTCATCAGGGCCAACTGCCTTTCCACTCTTCATCCTCTTCAATGCCCTCCTCACTTCTCCCTTACTAATCTTTGCTACTTCCTGCTCCTCAACGGTCACCCCTTCTACTCTTTTTCTCTCTCATTTTCCTCATTCATCAGCTCTTCAAAGTACTCTTTCCATCTTCCCAGCACACTTCTGTCATCAGTCAATACATTTCCCTCTCTGTTCTTTATCACTCTAACTTGCTGCACGTCTTTCCCATCTCTATTTCTCTGCTGTGCTAACCTGTATAGATCATTTTCTCCCTCCTTACTGTTCAACCTATCATACAAGTCATCATACGCCCTCTGTTTGGCCTTTGACACTGCTACCTTCGCCTTACGCTGTGTCTCCCTGTACTCCTGTTTACTCTCTTCGGTCCTCTCAATGTCCCACTTCTTCTTGGCTAACCTCTTCTTTTGTACACACTCCTGCACTTCCTCATTCCACCACCAAGTTTCCTTATCTACTTTCCTTCCAGAGGACACACCAAATACTCTCCTACCGGTCTCCCTGATCACATTGGCTGTGGTTGTCCAGTCCTCTGGAAGCACTTCCTGACTACCCAAAGCCTGTTTCAACTCCTCCTTGAAGACAACACGACACTCTTCCTTTTCAGCTTCCACCACTTTGTCTTCTGCTCTACCTTTGCCTTTTTCACCTTTCTCACCATCAGTGTCATCCTGCACACCACCATCCTATGCTGTTTGGCAACACTCTCACCCACTACTACTTTGCAGTCACTGACTTCCTTCAAATTACCTCGCCTACACAAGATGTAGTCTACCTGTGTGCTCTTACCTCCGCTTTCATAAGTCACCCTATGCTTCTGTTTCTTCTGGAAGAAAGTATTCACCACAGCCATTTCCATCCTTTTGCAAAATCGATCAACATCTGTCCTTCTGTGTTCCTGTCCTGGATACCAAACCTGCCCATCACTTCCTCGTCCCCTCTGTTGCCTGCACCAACATGTCCATTGAAGTCTGCTCCAATGACCACTCTTTCACCTCTGGGGGTACTCTGCATCACTTCATCTAACTCACTCCAGAATCTCTCCTTCTCTTCTAGCTTACATCCTGCCTGTGGGGCATAAGCACTAACAACATTGACTATCACGCCTTCAATTTCTAACTTGAGACTCATCACTCTGACACTCTTTTCACTTCTAGAACATTCCTGACAAACCCCTCCTTCAAGATGACTCCTACTCCATTTCTCTTCCCATCCACACCATTATAAAACAGTTTAAACCCTGCTCCTAAGCTTTTAGCCTTTCTACCTTTCCACCTTGTCTCCTGAACACACAGTATGTCCACCTTCCTCCTCTGCATCATGTCAGCCAGCTCCCTATCTTTTCCTTGCATAGTTCCAACATTCAAAGTCCCTACTCTCAGTCCGAGGCTCACGCATTTCCTCTTCTCTCTCTGCCTACGGACACGCCTCCCGCCTCTCCTTCTTCGACCAACAGTAGTCCAATTTCCATCAGCACCCTGTTGGTTGACAGCACTGATGGCGGTCGTTGTTAACCCGGGCCTCGACCGATCCGGTATGAATTTTGTTTTGATCATTTGCATTTTTTTAAATGCGGCAGAAGTTTTACGCCGGATGCCCTTCCTGTCGCAACCCTCTGCATTTATCCGGGCTTGGGACCGGCATAAGGGGGAGAGACACTGGTTAGTGCCCCCCCCCCCCCGCCTCATGGCTGCATTAAGATCGTTCACATAGAATTTGACGTTAAATTAATGACCTATGAAGTGAGTGCAAAATATTCACCAGTATAGAAATGTCTGGCATGAACAGTAATTTTCATTAAGTTCAGTCTTGGTGTAATAGAGGGTGGGGAGTTATTGTGGAATTGGTGGTACTGTACCAAGTGCTGCACAACTTTTTTTCTTGGAGGCCAACAAGAACAGTGCGTGGTGAGGGGTCACTGGAAGGGGTCACTGGTGGTGAGCATAATTCCTGTTAATCTTAAACGTTGCTAATGGGCCATTTTGTCACCTATTTGTAGGACCCATGCAAAGCTGTTTTCAGATCCGTCCTGTCATTGATTAAACAAGTCAGATTTGGGCCAGTTTGCTCACTATTTTACATTAACTTGCCCAATGGTGAGACAGCAAAACTGCCAAGAGGTAGGAATAATCACTAACAATATACATTTTGGAACTTCTCTGGTGAAAATTGAGGATCTGGTCAACCTGGCGGGAATAACATACAAGAACAATTTAAGATTCTGTTAGCATGTTGGGCATAATTGTGATCAAATGTTGGCATGTAGATGATGTCTTCAGGCTAACATGTTGATAGATGTGAAGTTTGGAGAAGAGTGGCCTATGTATAGTTAAAACAGTCACAGCAAACCGTCAAAGATCGCCACACGCACCTTATGATGAATCCTAATAAGTTTCATAATTTCAAAGACATTATGTACTGAATTTCAAGGACATCAGATATTCATTCTACAAGGTTCATTGAAAGAATCGCAAAAAAAATTGTGCAATGAATGCACAAAATTCAAAATGGCTGAGTCCCTGTTTGTTTCATGTGTGTCGAGAATTTCATAGCTGTATAAAACAGTATGCAGGTACTACTTCAGTGAAAATTTCTAATGAATGCCCTTGAGTTCAAACAATTTCATGACGTTATGCCTACCCCCAGTGCTTCTCAACTAGTGTGGCGGGGAGGGGGGTAGAGGGGTGTCTGACTGTGGAACATCGGGAATTAAGTATACTGTAATTGCACCGCCACTCCACTAGTTGACAGTGGCGCTCTCATTGTGTATGGTGTGGTTTTTCGCACGAGCAAAGGATATGAAACGTAGACCGTAAACAACACGGAAAAATTTCTAACAGGAACGAAGACAAAGGTGGAGAGAGATGGCCATATTAAGACATAAGATGAATGAGTTTTTTTTTTTTTTTATTTCAGGCACATTGGTGCACTTTAAATCTTTTCTGTTACAGATTAAAAAACAATGATAATGAAGTTTAACTTTATTGTAAGCTGAACTCTTTCTTTTTTGTTTTTAATGTTAATAAAGATACAATGTTATGCAGAGATGTACTAATAACAATTTTATTGACAAAGGATACTATTTATAGTCGCTCGCAGGGTGGTGGGGGCGTGAAATGTTTTATTTATTTATTTTTGTTCGGGGGGGGGCACAGTGATACTCGAAAGGCCATTACAAAATGAAAGTTTTACTCAGGAAATCATCAAAAGCTTATTTAGTGTTTACTGAAATTAAATATCTTTAGGAATGTTTATAATGGGAACAATAACAGAAGCAGTTTCAAATCTTTTTTTTTTTTTTTTTTGGGGGGGGGGGTGAAACGGCATTTGGCACACTAGAGCCTGCTGACCACATCTGCACCTGTTTACCATAAACAGTTGGCATTTGAGTTGAGTGTACAATAATGCCCTCAAAAATCCAATTCCTTATCAGAATTAAAAACAAGACGACCTTTTGTGCAGTTTTTGAATTTTAGTGGTACAATGAGCTGAGAAGGAGCCACATACCTTGATGCTTCTACCACTTATGTTATATATGATATGATATGTAAAGTAAAAAGGTAAAGTCTGTTGGGCTTTTTACACCCGAGCCTAGTGGCTCATCAGGCCGATGCTTGTCCCCGGTATCCGTAGTGTGAAGCAACTAGGAGTTCAACTCCTCCTGCGCTAGTCCATCGCAGGTTACCTTCCCAGTATATTTTTACTGGTACCCATTTATACTGCTGGGTGAACAGAGGCACACTTGCGATTAAGACCTTGCCCAGGGGTCTTAGCACAGTGTGGGGGGGGGGGGGGGGGGGGTCTAACTGGGATTTGAACCCACAACCTCCCAATCATAAGCCCAGCACCTTAACCACTACACCACCGGTCCCATGATATGATATATTTAGGATCAGATGCATCGTCAAACATAACAGTTTAAAAACAGTTGTACACGTGCATGCACAATAACAGTACATTCTGCATCTTCTTACAGTAATCTATAGGTTTCTTAAAATTGTCTGCAGCATAAGAAGTTTCAACCTACCTTTTCTTCAGTGAAGGTGTCATGAGCCCATCATAATCATTTTCTGTAACCGCTTCATCCTAATTAGGGTCGCGGGGAGGCCGGTGCCCATCCCAGCCAACTCAGGGCGAGGGCAGAGTACACCCTGGACAACTCGCCAGGCCATCGCAAGGTGGAAACATGCTGATGGCTTTGCAGCTACTCTTGTCGAAAGTCAGCAATGGTTCTTTCACATGCCTCTCACCATAGACAGTGAGAGACATGGCCGGCCTTTGATAACCCAGTTAGCTGGGTTCGAGTTAGCTCGAACCCCCAACCTTTGGATCAGCGATCCGGCGCCTTATACCACTAGACCACCACTGCCCTTAAGTCATGATCAGAAGACTATCTAAACGTTTTCAAGTAGTCCACACACAGTATCTTGTGACTTAAGAAATATTGCTTTATCGATAATATAAATCATATATTGATCATTTATAAATTTTGATTGTTATAAAGTTGTAAATATTGATGATGGATTTCTAGTGATCAAAACAAACTGAGCACTGCCCTCTATATTGCTGGAGAGAAAGTGGAAAGGATGCAGTGCTTCAAGATTCTTGGAGTCCACATCTCTGCTGACTTCACCTGGACCACAACCATCTCCCATCAGGTGTGAAAAGCACAACCAAGGATGTACTTCCTCAGAAAGCTCCGACCAGCTCGTCTACCTCAACCTCTACTGTTGAACTTTTACCGCTCTGCCTTCTCGAGCCTCCTGACTTACTATTGTACAGTGTGGTTCAGCCACTGACCTGCAAAGGGTAGGAAGGCCTTGCAGCTGGTGGTGAGGACAGCTGTGTAGTTGATTGGAACTGCACTCACCCAAACACCACCACCATCACACGCTGATTGAATAACCATCAGTCAGACAATCTTCCCGGACAGTGCAAAACTCATGTTTCGACCAGGTCTCAAATATCATAACATTTTAGCAGCATGCACCTTATAAAAGTTCTTACCTGCGCCCTTGGAATACCATTCAACTTCTGTAGATGTGAAAATGTGAATAAATAGGTGTACATAGGATATGTGCATGTGGGTACATGCACATGGACAGCTGTGTTCAAAATAATAGCAGTGTGTTTAATAAAGCTCAAAATCCTTAAGCTTTTATTTCCATACACGCAAATGCATTGGGAACACGACACATTTTATGCTAAATCAGAACATGAGGAAAACTATATCAATTGTGTTATTCCTTCAAAGACATTGAAGAAAAATGAATATTAGACTGTTCAGAGAAATAGCAGAGTCTGCTTTATTCTTTACAAACTCAAACATTCACTGTATAAACTGAAAAATATTGTAAAGTTTTTCCTCCTTTGAATCACTGAACTAATATTTAGTTGTTATAATCACTGCTTCTCAGAACTGCTGCATGTCTGTGTTGCATGGAGTCAACCAGCTTCTGGCACCAATGAACAGGTTTTCCAGCCCAGGATGATTGTATTTCTGGGTTTTTCCTCAGAAACTGCATTTTTGACATCACCCCACAAGTTTTCTTTTGGAATAAAGTCCGGAGAATGGGTTGACCGTTCCATAACGCCAACCTTGTTGGTCTGGAACCAAGATGTTGCCCGTTTACTGTGTGTTTGGGGTCGTCTTGTTGGAACACCCATTTCAAGATCATTTCCTCTTCAGCGTAAAGCAATACGACCTCTTCAAGTGTTCTGATGGATTCAAACTGATCCATGATCCCTGGGATGCGATAAATAGGCCCGACACCGTAGTATGAGAAACATCCCCATGTCATGATGCTTGTGCCACCAGGCTTCACTGTCTTCACAGTGGACTGTGGCTTAAATTCAGTGTTTGGGGTTCGTCTGACAAACTGTCTCCGGCCACTAGATCCAGGAAGAACAATCTTCGTCAGTCCACAAAATGTTGCGCAGTTTCTCTTCAGGCCAGTCAATGTGCCCTTTGGAAAAATGTAACCTCTACAGCACGTCTCTTTTTTTTTTTTCAACAGTGGGACTTTGCGGGAGCTTCTTGCCGGTAGCTTGGCTTCACATAGGCGTCTTCTACCTGTAACAGTAAAGTTACAGGACTCACAGGTAACTTTCAACTTTCTTTGATCTTCCTGGAGCTGAATGTTGGCGGAGTCCTTGCTATTTTGGTTATTCTTCGATCCATTTGAATGGTATTTTTTTGTTTTCTTCCATGTCTTTCAGGTTTTGGTTGCTATTTTAGGTTTTTTTGGTTGCCATTTTAAAGCATTTATGATCATTTTAGCTGAGTAGCCTGGCATTTTCTACAATTCTTTATATGTTTTTTCTTCTACAATCGCCTTTTTAGGGCAGAGGTGGCCTTGAGATATAGGTGCTGGATCACTGAGCCTAAGTTTAGGGGTTCAAGCCCCACTCACCACAGGTTGTCACTGTCCCCCCCAGTGCAACTAATTGGGTTATCAAAGGCTGGCCATGTCTCTCACTGTCTATGATGAGAGCTTCATGTAAGAGAACCATTGCTGACGTTTGACAAGAGTAGCTGCAAAGCCGTCAGCATGTTTCCTCTCTGCGATGGCCTGGTGAACTGTCCAGGGTGCACTCTGCCTTCGCCCGGAGATGACTTAGATAGGCGCCAGCCTCCCCGCGACCTTAATTAGCATTAAGCGGTTACAGAAAATGAACTGAACTGAACAATCACCTTTTTAATCAAGGTACACTGTTCCTCTGAACAATGTCTGGAACGACCCATTTTCCTCAGAATTTCATTGAGAATTGCTCTATATCCAGCATGTACAACATTTGCTGCCTTTCTTCATTAAGTAAAGGTAAAGTCCGTGGGCTTTTTACACCCAAGCCATAGCAGCTCATCAGGCCAGTGCTTATCCCTGGTTTCTGTAGCGTGAAGCAACTAGGAGTTCAACTCCTCCTGGATGGGACGCTGGTCCATCGCAGGTTACCTTCCCAGTATATTTTTACTGGTACCCATTTCTACTGCTGGGTGAACAGAGGCACACTTGTGGTTAAGACCTTGCCCAGGGGTCTTAGCACAGTGAGGGTCTCAGTGGGATTTGAACTCACGACCACCTGATCATGAATGCAGCACCCTAACCAGTATACCACCGGCCTCGTATCTTCCTTAAATAAGTGCAATAATTGGCACATGTTTTTCAAAGAATGAATGACGTCACTATTTGACCTCCACACTGCTATTATTTTGAACACGCCCCTTTCAATTAGTGATTCAATTCCACAGAATCAGCAGCATGCAGGACATGACATGATAATATAGAGAAGTTTGTGTGAATAACTTAATGCCCGTGTATTGGAAACTGCAAAAGGAGTGCTCATGTGATGTTGTCCGAAATAAAATAAAATTAAAAAACCCAATGAACCTTAGCATTAATTCATTCAGAATTAGAAGTCTGAGAGAGAGAGAAATCTTTTAGCTGGTGTACGAGGGTATATTGAGCGTGTCCATGGGTATTCAAGAAGCAGGGTGAACTTTGAACACCTTTAGAGGTCCATGTCCTCCAGGCTAATTCCCCTCAAAACACTCACCATGTTCTACTTGACTATTGTTCTACTGTATCAGAACACTGCGTTTACACATTGTGTGATTCTCTTCCATATCTGTAACTCAGTAATTTAAAAATAAAGCAATTAAAAATGGAAAATTTTAATATGAAGACCCCCCCTGAAAAACCCTTTCAATTTACTTCCCTTCTATGGACTGATCAGTTCTGGACGCTTTAGTGTGCTTATCAATTCTGCCTTTATATATAAAACAATAATAGTCCTTATAATAATAAATTTGCTATTTTCATAATTTCATTCAAAATTAGTTGTACATGATTTTGTAGCTGATAGGTGACTTTATTTACAGATATTCCAGAAACATTGTTTAATTCGAGAGACAGTTATTACATTTTAGTAAAGAAGAACCAAGAAGCCTGCAACAAAGTGAAAGCAGCGCAAAATCAGTGAACACCAGGTTGTCCTGCAGACCCAGGACATTTGATGATGGCACACACTCAGTAATACCTTCCATCTCTTCATCTGGTGTTTACCACAAGAGTGAGCCCAATTCTTCTAAGGATCCAGCAAAGCTCTTTCACAGAGAACTTGTGGGTATCAAATGCCAAGATACAAACTGCGACTGAGTCTGTTCCTGATTTACAGTACTGTTGGCATTCACATGGATGATAGATGATGGTCTGCATGTTCCAATTGAAGCAAATGAGATCACAGATGCAGTCTTTCAGGCCATGCTGTGATGGTGGACGGAGTTCATCCAACAGTTAAATGGTTGTTTGCTTCAGGGAATGCAACTGATTGTTGTCTTTGCTGTATCCATAGTGAGAAACTTCAGCCATGCTAAAGGTCAGCCATGCTAAAGACAGTCTTGTGAACATTTGTGTTAGTAAAGCGTTACAGTATCACACTACAATGCTGTTTTATCATTAATTGATAACTACAGATAACTGTAGGTACTAAGCAGGAATGATTAAATCGAATTGAATTTAACACTTGACTCGTACCTGTGATGGAATGGAAGGAAAACCTGATAATCTTTGGTGGGGGGGGGAATGATGATTTTAATTTCCTAGTTTGTGGTATGAGGAGAATGCTGTGATAGGGTCACATGTAATGCCTCTGGACAGGGTTTTAGAAACATGTAGATTAGGTTGTTATGGAAACATACTTTTTTTTTTTTAGAATATTTACAAGAACTTATGGTAGAGATGTGACCTTTTAGTTTGTTTGAAATATATTAGGACAGGCTTTCAAAGATAGTAAATCTGGTTGCTAAGGCAAACAATGGTTGCTAGGAACATTTTTTTTTTTAATATCTTCTGAACTTTATGTTCGTGACCGCTTATTTTTTATGTTACAAAAATTCAGATTTTTTTTTTTAACACCGTGCGACATCCCACCCACAGAACTTTATGCATTGCTTCAAGTTTTCACAGGAATTTCTTAGCTGTACAGTATTTCTCTGTCATTCTGTGGGTTTATTCTACTGATGATCATTACACTCCAGGAGATTATATTTTGTTGGCCATGACACCCATTAAGCTCCCACTAAGTGATTGGAACACATGATTTCACATACAAAATCGTTGTACCTCATTCAACCAAATTATTATTTTAAATTGATTAATAAACTAATCTATAAACTTTAGGGAAACTGCTGTCCTGTCTCACATGCAGGTGGAGTTCTGTTACTTGAAAAACATTACTGTGAATGTGCCCTTTGCTCTGTTCAACCTTTTCAGTAAACACCCAGTGAAAACTTGAACGAGCAGGACATTAAAGAAGATTTCTTTCCCCCAGGCAATTCTCAAGGGCTTAGAACAATTTTTGAAGCATTTCACATTGAGGATGGCAAACCGATCAGCTGTGAAA
The DNA here is from genome assembly GCA_024760905.1 of Plotosus lineatus. Classification (NCBI taxonomy): domain Eukaryota; kingdom Metazoa; phylum Chordata; class Actinopteri; order Siluriformes; family Plotosidae; genus Plotosus; species Plotosus lineatus. Next base: position 22,584,059 of record CM045737.1, on the reverse strand, counting down.
TTGAACTCCGGTCAACCAGATTTTCTGCAGTTTAACAATCTTGCGTGTGAAACAGCAGGAGGAAAGGTGAAAACTGACCACAAGTGCAGCACACCATACTTCTCTCTGTAACGGTGAATAATTCCATTCAACGACCTGTATTTATTACTCCAGGTGATTTTTGCAACAGATGAGTGGTTTGCTCCTGCTCGAAATCTTTTGAAGGTACAGAGTCAAAGGACCAGTTATATAGTAAAACTCTTACATATTTCAGTAGTAGGAGACCATTTTAATTATTTCTTATGAATTCATTTCACAAAACTGTGCTCTGAAGAGGGAGCCTGCAGTGTTCCTTCCCTCAGCATTCACCGAGTTTGGGAAATTGATGGATGGTTGGGAAACACGAAGGAAACGAACACCAGGTATCATTTCATTTCTTTCAGAAAATCTCAGATGGCCAGCTTTTATCTTTTAGGCAGAAACTTCTATTTGTGACCATGACTTGATCTGCTTCATGGCTTTGCTGAGTGTGTGTAGTGTGGGCACCTTCACAGGAACCCTCATCTGTCTGCTCTACATGATCAATAAAGTCACAGGACAGAAAAGAAACCTTTGAAGTATTACATCCGGAAAAGGCTATCTGACCTGGATAGGAGGGATTGTCTTATAATCCTCAAAACTCCTGTCTACCTAAAAGTCATGTATTGATCTCATGAAAGATACACCATATGGTTTCTTTTGTGTTTTGCTAAAGGTTACGACTGGTGCATTGTGCAGTTGGGAATTCCTGGTGTCATTCATGGCTTTGATGTGGACACGTCGTTCTTCACAGGAAACCATGTACCGTCCATATCTATTCAAGCTGCCTGTCTTGGTATGTATGTAAAGGCGACCAGATCTGGAGAACAAGGTGGATATTACGTTTATTATCGATGCAAGTATCAAAATTATTAATGTACAAGTTAATATGGAGCTTAACACGAATTACAGGTTAAAGTGTTCTTCTGGGGTCATGACTTTTATCATCATTATTTTTAAAGTGGCTGAAAAGATTTGGCTGATTTAAGTGATCAGACCGATTCTTGAAGCACACATATGCAGATATCACTTACTGGTGAAAAGCAACATCAAAACACTGGGTCCTGCCAGAATGAAGCAAAATTAACTCTATTTTACTTTGCATCACAAGCATGTGTCTCTTTTTTTTCATTTATCTCAAACTCATTTGCTTTCACACTCTTTAAACAGCTAAATAGTTTTTATGTATTATTATAACAATTAGCATAATTATTATAATAACAATGGTAACACTATCACTGTGGGGCCGGTGGCGGAGTGGTTAGGGTGATGTGCTCATGATCAGGAGGTTGTGAGTTCGAATCCCACTGAGACCTTCACTGTGCTAAGACCCCTGGGCAAGGTCTGAACCACAAGACAAGTGTGCCTCTGTTCACTCACCCAGCAGTATAAATGGGAACCAGTAAAAATATACTGGGAAGGTAACCTGTGATGGACTAGCGTGCCATCCAGGGGGAGTTGAACTCCTGGTCGCTTCATGCTATGGGAACCTGGGATAAGCACCGGCCTGATGAGCCACGAGGCTCGAGTGTAAAAACCAAAACAAAAAACCCAAACAATATCACTGAATCGTTCTATCAACAAAATAGTATAGAGTAATCTGAGCTATCCCCAGATAACAAACCAGTCCCCGTCTAGCATATACAGGATGTTGTAGCTGTAGCCAGAAGCCAAATATCATTCAAATAACCAATTAGCTATGTTTACTTCATAGTCATTCATGCTAACTACTGGAATTACTGCTAGTTTAACTTGCTATTTTCCATTTCTTGGGCTTGTACACCTGAGCCTAGTGGTTCATCAGGCTGGAGCTTATCCAGGCTCTCTTGCTTGAAGCGATGGGATGCTCGATCATCACTAGTTACCCTCTCAGTATTTGTACTGGTGCTTACTTCAGAGATACACTGGATATGAACTTGCCCAGGGGTGTTAGAATGGTGGGAGTCTAACAGGGGTTCAATCCCACAACTCTTGATCATGAACCCATTACCTTAAACACTACACCTCTGTTTACCTTCTATTGTTATCTGGGAATACAGTATTTAACTATGTGTCCTTTGCTAATGGTAATACTGTATTCCCAGATAACAATAGAAGGTAAACAGACCACAACATGCCTTTTTCAAAGTAAAATAGATCATATTTCAGTTCAGTTCATTTTCTGTAACCGCTTAATCCTAATTAGGGTTGCGGGGAGGCTGATGCCCATCCCAACCAACTTCGGGCGAGGGCAGAGTACACCCTGGACAGCTCTCCAGGCCATCGCAGGGAGGAAACACGCCGACGGCTTTACAGCCTACTCATTAGGAAAGTCATCAATGGTTCTTTAACATGCCTCACACCATAGACAGTGGGAGACATGGCCGGCCTTTGATAACCAAGTTAGCTGCACGGGTGGGGTGGGGGGTGGGGGTAGGTATACCACTAGACCACCACTGGCCCTAGATCATATTTTCGGCAAAAAATCAATTTAACATATTTATTTAACAGTTTTATTGTTTCTTATAAAGATATCTTCATTTATAACAAATCTCCTATACTGTAGGTAAGAAGAAATCATACATTTAGTAAGACTGTGTATACGCTCACTCTCTTGTTTTTTTTTTTCTCCCATCAACATAATTTGTTGTTGGTAATAATATCCAAGATCAGTCAGACAGTAATGAGGCAACAAGTACTACATGTTGCTTGATTTTAAGACTTGTGCACTAGATGCTGATATGCAACTACACTTACATTTTCCCATCTTCATTCTATATTAATCATCACTCACTCATTTGCTGAACCACTTAATCCTACTATCATCTCAACTGACACTGGGCAAAGGCAGGATACACCCTGAACAGCTCGACAGGCCGTTGCTAGGCAAAACACACAGCCATTCACAGAGGAATGTTTTTTCAGGGTACCTGAAAAAAAAACCCATGCAAGCACAGGCAGAACATGCAAACTCCACACAGCTACAACACCTTAGCCAGAGACTTGAACCCAGAACCTTCTTGCTGTGAGATGGAAGTGCTTATCACTGTATTTATGTGCTACTGCATTCTGTATCTCATCCTATAAAATGATCATAGCAGTTTAATATGACAATAATCTGATATTTTAATTGAATTAAAATCCTGCAGCTTCAGGACTAATTGCGAGAAAGGGATTTGACAGATATTAAGCTGTTAGGATGCTGAGACCAACGTGTAAAATTACCAAATAAATACTGAAGTATGTCTAAAATGGTGCAAATTATTTCACTTTTCTCTGGAGTAAAACTGTCAGTGTAGAAACCTCTGCAGTAGCTGAGAACAAGGCAGAACTCAGATGAGTGCACACAAGCATTTTATGATTATTTCTGACTATTCCCTAGAATCCCTTTTCTCCCACCATATGCTCTTTCAGTTTTCAAAATCCAAACAAGCTTTTTTTGTGATTTAGATGGACCGTCTGTGCCATCTTTAGTTCTTGAGGGAGACCGTACAGGTATGGCTGCGTCAGAGAACCAATTTAATGCTGCAGCACAGGTAATTTATTGCTCATTGATATCTTAAGTGCCTCAGTTGCTTATAACATAGAATCAAGTCAAATCTGTGTAATTGCCAGCTTCACTCAGAGAACTGGGAGGAAATCATACCAGTGGCAACACTGAAACCTGGATACTCTGATTCCTGCCACAACTACTTTGGTGTCAACTCCCCCCATCGATTCACTCACATCCGCTTGAATATATTTCCAGGTAACACAAATTCTTGATGTGTAATCAGTTACTATTTAAGAACAATGCACTAATTACATTAATCACGCAGTGCACACTAATTATTGGTTAGTTCAGATGCTTAAGATTTAAAAATTTCCACTTAAAGATATTTTAGGGTTCTTTGTTAATAATTGAATGCAATTTTCCTCAGATGGAGGTATTGCGAGATTGCGAGTATATGGGGTCGGACAGAGAGACTGGTCCAGTGCACACAGTCAAGAGGAAATCGATCTTGTTTCCTTGGTCAATGGTGGTGTGTGTGTAGGCTACAGTGATGCACACTTTGGTCACCCACGCAACATGATCGGTACTGGATTTATTAGCTATCATCAGAGAAATGTTCTTATTTCTACCTTTGTTGTTGATCCACCTGCTAATTAGCATTAAGAAGAAACTTTATAAAGCAAGCGACATTTAGCTGAGAAATATTTTTGCATGAATATTCTGAGATTGTTAATGGATAAAATTATGAAACAAAACTGAAAACACTGTGAAGCAAACATATGCTTTTGCACTTTTACAGGTTTAGGTAGGGCTGACAGTATGGCTGATGGGTGGGAGACAGCACGACGCCTAGATCGTCCAAAAGTGTTGAAAGTATATTTATATTTTTTCACTAATGATGATGATGATGATAACAACAAAAACAACAATAATAACAATAGTATGTAAATAAAAATACAATAAAATATTATTATTATTCATTCATTCTTTCTTTCATTCATTTTCTGAACCGCTTAATCATAATTAGGGTCGTGGGGAGACTCCCCCAGTGCGGCTAACTTGGTTATCAAAGGCCGGCCATGTCTCTCACTGTCTATGGTGAGAGGCATGTAAACCATTGCTGACTTTTGTAAAAAGAGTAGCTGCAAAGCCGTCAGCGTGTTTCTGTCCCTTGCTAAAGGGTTGTGTCAGGAGGGCATCCGACATAAAAACCTAAGCCTAATCAAATGTACGAATCAGATGATTTGCTGTGGTGACCCCTGAAAAAAGGAAAAAGCTGAAAGGAAAGAACAGGAGGGTCGTGGGGAGACTGGTGCCCATCTCAGCCAACTCAGGGCGAGGGTGGGGTACACCCTGGACAGCTTTTCAGGCTATCACAGAGGCCAACACTCACACAACCATTCATACTCTCATTCACAACTAGGGGCAATTTAAACAACCAATAACCTACTTTTCACGTTTTTTGGACTGTGGGAGGAAGCGGCGTATCTGGAGGAAACCCACACAAGCACGGGGGGAACATGCAAACTCCACACAGAAATGCCTGAGCTGGGAATCGAATCCAGGAACTTGCTGTGAGGTGGCTATGTTAACCAATATGCCACTGTGCTGCCTATTGTTATTATTATTATTATTATTATTAGTTATGGTTGCCCCAATTTGAAAATGAGCAACTGTGTGACTGTGTGTAAAGTGCCCTGAAGAGTGTATACTGTGTCACTGGGTTAAACTCTCTATCCAGTATGACTCTGCTCAGATTAAGTGATGATGGATGAATGAAGAATTGCATTGGAGAATAAAATAGTGTGTCAAGTACAGTCCCTTCAGAAAGTATTGAAATAGCAATTATTAGCAATTATTTTTTTAAATATTATGCATCATATACATTTATTTTGAGACCAAAAGAAGAATCAGAGACGTGTTAAATACAGTATTCAGATTTTATTTCCTGATTTTCCATTGGGATTTGCCAAAACAACTTGCAGCATTAGCACCATTGGGGTTATATCTTTTATCGATATATATTTTTAGATTTGAAGTGTTGAAACAGATAGTGTGTCGTCACATTTAATATGCATTTGTATTTTCCTTGCTTGATGTAACAGTGTAATTTTCCTGTCTTCCTTCAGCCGTTGTTTGTTTTGGTGAGGTTTTTTTTCTTCAGTCTCCTCTCCGTCAAGAGGTGAAATACATGCTCAGTTGACTGAATGTGTGTTGATTGATTCAGGCAGTCTAAACCTTCCACTTTTTTCTTCAGATGAAAGCCTGTTTTGTATTTTCGGAGTATTTTGAACCAAAGTTTTGCTGAAGAATGACATTTCTCACTGTTCATTTGGATGAAGTTCTCTGCAAATCGGCAAACAAAATGTTTCTGTAGGCTTCTGAATTCATTCTGCTGCGAGCGTCATGAGTGACATCATCACAAAATAGTCAGTACGTAGGTTTGTAGACGAGGCTGAATAAAAATCACTGATGTTTTGCTCTATACTCATGCAGGTGAATGAGAAGGGCATCCTGCAGGTCCCTGGATTTGAGTGGGCCATCTTCAGACTTGGGCATCCTGGTATGATCAGCAAAATTGAGATTGATACCAATCATTTTAAAGGTACACCAGATAGGTTTTACTATGATGTTGGTTTTACATAAATCAGAATGGCAGATATTGCATTTTCATATTATTTTACCTTGATTAGGTAATTTTCCTGACTGGTGTAAAATTGAGGCCTGTAGTTTAACCCCAGAGGATGAACAAATCTATATAAGCCACAAGTGGAGCAGCAACAAAGGTCCCAAGTGGAAAATGCTTCTTCTTCCTCAGAAAGTATGTCAGTGTGCATCTTCCAAATTGCTTTTTAAACTATTTTTATTAATCATCAATTTTGTGGTACCTTTACATACATTGAGATCACTTAAGTATCAACTTAAGAGTTGGTGTTAAATATCCATCCAACCCCTCCTTGGGAGTATGATTTATTTTCTTTTTTCATTTTTGTTCAGCTGAAGCCTCATTATAGGCACTTGTACTCAGGAGAGTGTGTGCTGCACTGTGGGCATGTAAGTCATGTGAGGCTTATAATTGCTCCTGATGGAGGGATCAGTCGACTCAGACTCTGGGGTCACATCATCTCCAGCAACTTAACTAATCCTCATCAAATCTCAAAACTCTGAGCGTAAAACTGCAGCAGAGTGGCCTGTTACACAGGATATGTTTAATACAGGATATTTTTAAAAATGAATAAACCCATTAAAGCTTCTTAACATCTGTTTTGTAGCTTATACCAATTACTGTATAATAAAAGGATACAGCAAAATGGATTGACTAGACCACTGTGATCAGAGGAATTTCTATATTTGTAAAGTAGAGAGATACTACTACTACTACTACTAATGTTAAACATTTCTGCACCTATTATGAAATGGGCTTGAGTTACACAATATTTGGGACCATGGTGCAGTAATATGCGGGGATGAAATACTTAGTTGGTGGTTTGAAATAATAAATAAGTAATGCCTTACTTCAGTGCTTCTCAAATAGTGGGGCACGCCCCCTTTGCGCGTATGATGCCAGGAGGGGGCGTGGTGTGATTCCCTGGGGAATTGCTTTTCCGAACTCGTGTTGGAGATTTAAGTGTAAATGCACCTCCAGTCCAGTAGTTGGCAGTGGCGCTCTCAGTGTCGTGCTATGGTGTAGCTGTTTTTCGCACGAGCGAACGATATGAAGTGCAGTAAACAACCCCTCAAGAAACAACACGGAAATTTTTTTAACAGGAACGAAGAGAAATGTGGAGAGAGACGGGGACATTAAGACATAAGTAAGTTGAATAAGTTTAAATAAGTTAAATCAATTTAAATAAGGATGTATTTGTTTAATTTCAGGCGCATTGGTGCACTTTAATCTTTTCTGTTACAGATTAAAAATGTGATTGAAGTTTTTCTTTATTGTAAGTTGAACTGTATTTCTTTTTTGTTTTTGTTTTTAATGTTAATAGATATACAATGTTATGCAGAGGTGTACTAATAATTTTATAGACAAATTGTGTGTGTGTGTGGGGGGGGGGGGGGTTTAATATCTTTTTTCTTCCTAGAGGGGGCGCCACAGAAAATAATTGAGAAGCACTGCCTCACTTTAAAAAAGTCACTTCAGTGGATTTTTTTCTGTCAGTGTTGCATCAAGAGAACTGATTTTTTTAAATGAAATCTTTGCATTTAATGCTTCAGCTTTGTTTCATTTCAATATTGTTCAATGTTATAAAGAGAATGTATGAAGATATATAATATTTTGTGATTATACCTATGCAACCATATAAACACACACATGAACACAAATACATACATATATCTTATATTATAAATATAATATCCTTTATATTATAAAGGAAGTGGTGGTTTAGTGGCCAAGGCAAGGGTTACTAACCAGAAGGTCAGCCATTGAATCCCAACAATCAGCACTGTTGGGCCCTTGAGCAAGGCTCTTAATGTGTGTGTGTGTGTGTGTGTGTGTGTGTGTGTGTGTGTGTGTGTATAATGTATGTGAAACAGATAATTGAAGTTGCTCTGGATAAGAGTGTCAGCCAAACAGTGTAAATAGTCGCACACATACAGACTCATTATAAATGGGTTCAGCTGCCATCTTGACCTACTCTTACTTGTCTGAGAATTTATACATTATTAACACTTTTAAAATATTCACTTTTTTGGGGGGGGTGTCAGCTTTTCATCCCACAAAGTCCATTGTACAGTTTCTTGATAAAGTTTGTAAGCAGACATCCATTTAAGCCTGCTGAAAGCTTATATCTTTCTTTTTATCCTAAGACTGTAATGTGAACAGAATTTAAAGTATGCTTCTCTATTTCAGCCCATTCACACACTGACAGTTTATTTGTAGAGTTTTTCAGAGAGTTTCTTTATCATTTTTGTCCTGTCTTTGTGCAGATTAAGCCACTGGCCCATAACAGGATAATAGCGTCAGCACGATAGAAAACGATTTTACCAGGTCATGCACTATCAAGCCGATATAGATTTCCTGCTTTTGCTGGAGTTTACAATTCAGATTTGATTTTTTCCATATGGGCTGGCTGCTGGAGAGAGAAAAAGTCAGGGAAAGATATAGTTGTCTTTAGAAATGCATGCTGAAATTGGAACAAGTCTGGGTCCGTGTAACACTATTTCTACAGCTCAAGGAATGTTTTTCCTTGATTCAAAGATTCAAAGATTGTTGCATCTATGAGATTGTGGTCACATTTTCTCTCAAATCCATATGCATAATGGCTTATTACATTTATAAGATAGATAGACAGATAAATGCTTTATTAATCCCAGAGGGAAATTTGCATTTTCCAGCAGCATTGCAGTAAAACAGCACACAGTTTACTTATTCTCTAAAACCCCCCACAAACTTGACGCATACATCGTAATAATCATGTTTCAGTGTATTCTAAAGGCATATTTTCTGATAATAGCTATGTTATGAATGCCTACTTACTGTAAAATTAACAATTATTTGCTTCAAGCTATGTAGATTCTGCTGAATAGTCCCTGAGCCAGAATATTAAGCAGATTATTCAGTTCAGTGACTTCCACCAAACCTGATCTAAGTTTAGTATACTCTACACAGAAACATCAGAAAAAAGAACACTAAAAGTAGATTTATATATATATATATATATATATATATATATATATATATATATATATATACAGATACAGACGCTCCCCAACTTACTTTTTTAATTGGTTCCGGACGGCCGAACGTAACTTGAAAGTGAACGTAGGTTGTGACATATGACGCTCATACTGCACTATACATCCATAAATACCATTACCGTATCTCATAAAACACCCCTAAATCAATTATTATAAACATAACATTGTAAAATTATATCAAATAATATCAAAATTAATTTCAAATAAGTCACTTATTTATACCGAATCACTTTACATGAAGCTTGAAACAATCAGGCTTACAATATCTGAAGCGCTCAATACCGAAAGTAGTGTACTTGCGAAAGTAGTGTACTTGCTGTGTGTTATACGGACTTCCGGTCTTTCAAGTTTGCAAGGGTGCCGTTGGAACTTGTTTAGAACACAGCCTGCAGTGATGTGGAGCCAGCAGAGCGGAGAGCTCTTTCCTGGATTCGGATTTTCATTCATTTTACAACTCTCTTTGATTAAACTCAGTATGCTATATAACTGATATATAAAACTGAACTGGGAAGAAGGAGGGGCATGTTCAGTCTCGTTTGTAAATAATGGACTCAGCGTCATTACGTTAGCGTACTACGTAGGACTTTTTCAACGTAAAACGGATGAACGTAAGTCGGTGAGCGTGTGTGTGTGTGTGTGTGTGTGTGTGTATGTATATATATATATATATATATATATATATACACCTCACCTTACAAAATTAATCTATTCCAGAGCTTTTTTCGTAACCTGCATTTTTCGTAAGTCGAACCGCATTTTACATATAAAACGTGTGATTCGTTCCAAGGCTCCCAATATTACCCCCTAAACCCAAAAATTATTAAAGCGTACTTTTAAGACCTCCTTCTGCTTTAATATCGTACCGATGGCGGATGGGTTTGGCCATATTCCTTTGTAATATCACTCGAGCCCGTTTCTTCTTCTCACTGTGTGTGTGTGTGTGTGTGCGCGCGCACACGCATGTTGACCATGTCTTCTTAGCAGAGTTATACAGTAATCTTACAAATGTTTATGGAAGGTTAAAAGCATGAGTCAAGAAATAAAGCATAAAACAACCTTGACTCTCTCCTTTACACGAAAAGCATCATGGTGGATTCAGCTCTATAATAGGCATTGGGAGGTAGATACGTTATTCCTCCTAGGCAATGATGTCCAAGATGGCGTTAGGTCAAGATGGTGTACCTGTCCAAGATGGCATCAGGTGGACCTGTCCAAGATGGCACTTGAGTGAAGGCGACATGAACGACAGCTCAGTTGTTAGCCAATGAGAGGCCAGCGGGGCGGGATGTTTGAAAGTCATTGATGGGAGAGCAGCTCGTGCATTGTTTAAATGTTTGAATGCCGCGTTTTAATGTCGGCTTCACTCAAGTGCCATCTTGGACAGGGTGCGTTTGAATTCTTAAGATGGCGTGTTCGTACTGTGAACTTGTTTTGTATCCTGAGACACAAATTTTCGAAAAATGCTATTCATAACCTGAATTTTTCGTTTGGTGAGACTTTCATAAGGTGAGGTACCACTGTGTGTGTGTGTGTGTGTGTGTGTGTGTGTGTGTGTGTGTGTGTGTATTCATTTACTAATTTTCTGAACTGATCAATCCTAATTAGGGCTGTGGGGAGGCTGGCACCCATCTCAGCTGATTCTGCGAAAGGGCATAGTGCACCTTGAACAACTCTCCTGGCCATTGCAGAGCTCTATCTGTGTCTGTTCGTCCGTCCATCCGTCTTTCTCTTTCTCTCTTGCTATATATATATATATATATATATATATATATATATATATATATATATATATATAAGTGATGACCGATGCATAAGTGAAGTAACTTGTGCATGTTTGTAGTATTTGAAAGAGCTTGGCATATGCAAGAGCTATTGCGAAGAATAATTAGGGGACCACTGCAATATTACTTTACCTGTTTCTACTGTTTGCCTTTTTAATCCATACTACGAGTTTAATCCATACACCAAACTACTGAGAACATTTCCCCCCAAATTCCAAAAAAATATATATATATATTTTTCACTTGGATAATTTAAATGCAGAAAATGCCAACTTGTCAAAAAAAAAAAAAACCCCATAGATGCAACGTTTTGAAATCTTGAATAATGCATAGGATCGAGATCTTTTAAACAAACCAATACTAATGTTTGAACTACAAATGAGTTCAGAAATTAATATTTGTTGGAATAATCCTGACATTTTAATCATAGCTTTCATGCATCTTGGCATGCTCTCCACCAGTCTTTCACATTTTCACTTTGCTCTTGGGTGACTTTACGGTCCTCGTGGTACAAAAATTCAATCAGCTCAGCTTTGTTTGATGGCTTGTGACCATCCATCTTTCACTTGATCACATTCCAATGACTCTCCACTGAGCAGAATGATCGTCAACACCTTCAAATATCACTCAACAACCATAGAATGACATCAAGTGATCTACAAAAAGAATGCCAAATGGCAAGTGGAGTGAAAAGCACCACAGGCATTTTTTGAACCAGTATTTCCCTGGAGGAGTTGAAATCATGCAAAGCTAAAAAAGCCGTACACCAGTGAGAAGCTGAGAAGAGCCAGGCAAACTTTTGGTAAAGCTTATAAGAATTGGGTCTTCACAGACAAATCCAATTTTCAGTTTTTCTCATTATCTGGTTGTCTATTGGTCAGGCAGGGACATGGAGAGGCCTGAAAACCATAGTATCTTGCATCAGTAGTGGAATTTGGAGGGAATGGATGATGATGCTTTACCAAGGAAGGAATAGTGCTGATTTTCAGTTGTGAAGGACACATGAATATATGCTAGATAAAGGTTTATCCTGGAACAAAACTTGCTTTCTTAATGTTTCTTCATTCTGAGTACAGAGGAACCTCGTCCAACGAGTGTTAATTATAACGAGTTTTCCATGACACAAGCTTCGAACTCGTCAAAAATCTGCTCTATCCAATGAGCAAAATTCACCTTACAAGGTCTCCTCGAAATGGCTTTTCCGGGCCAATTAGCTTCGTATTCTTATGTGTTTCAAGAACAGCTTGTGCAATGATTCTCAATTATTTTCTGTGACGCCACATCTAGGTAGAAAACCACACCCCCCACTCCCAGCACCCCGCGCAACTATAAATAGTGTTTACTGCACTTCATACCGTTTGCTTGGAGCTTTTTCCCTACACCATAGCGTGAAAATGAGAGTGCCACTGCCAACTACTATTTTGAGAAGCACTGGCCTTGGGGGAGCTCATCACAAGCCTTTCCTCGCTGGCATTCGTAGCGTACACACACACAAAATTCTCCTCCTTCTCCTCTGTTATGCATCATGTGCCTGCCCACGTGACATCTTCGCAGCAGTTGATGATCAGAAGGGTTAATTGACTTATTGTTTATTCTTGTTTTATTATTATTTATTATTAATGTTAATGTATATTATTATTATTATTACTATTAATAATAATAATAATAATAATAATAATAATAATAATAATAAATACTTATTGATTTTACATGTTTATCTATAATATATTAGGCCAAATATACGTGTTTGTGGCAGGTTATTTGAGTTTGGCAGGGGGTTGGAACGGATTAATTGGTTTTCTGTTATTTTTTATGGGAATAATTGTTTCATCTAATTAACTTTTCGGCTGATGAGTTCACCCCGGCACGGATTAAATTTGTTAGCTGAGGTATCACTGTTTTCCATCAGGAGAAAGTTCCATGGCACACAATCAGGCCAATCAACAAGAGAAAGTGAATGATTTCCCCCCTCACTGTTCCCGTTCTGCTTTATGAATGTCATTTATTCCTCTGGGACAACCTACGTAATATTTCAACAAAGCATTGTACAGTACTACATCATTATTTTTGTCACCATTATGCCATGTTATGATTTACATTTTCACACAGTTACTGCAGTCACCCTCTTTACCTCTGATTGTGAGTCAGTCTTCTTGACCTGCAATTCATGACTTTATTTTTTGACTGATCATTCATACTTTCCACAGCCTTGTGTGTTTTAGAATGGTGTGTGTGTGGGGGGGGGGGGATTTCTCACTATGGACTGGAAAAGATTTTTAACCAACTGAGTAAGGACATTTTTAGGTAATGTGGATGTCACTTCTTCAAAGGGCTGTTTGAGGGTAAAGACTTGGATTTGCAGGTACAGATGAGAATTAGAGTTAGGTTAGGATTAGGTTTTGCATTACTTTGGTGTGAGGCATTTAGTTGTGATAGATAATGCATTATGTCAGTGAATGATTTCCAGAAATATATACATATCATTACACTCTAAACACCCTCACACTCATCGGAAATTTGCAACAGCCAAGTTTGCAACCGTGCATGTTTTTGGACTGTGGGAGGAGACCGGAGTACAGCACCTGAAGAAAACCCACGCAAGTCCATGGAGAAGATGCAAACTTCATACAGAAATGTCGAGCCTGAGAGTCGAACCCAGACCTTCTTATTGTGAGGCGGCGTGCTAACCACTACTCTACTGTTCATTTACAGTAATGATAAAACAGTAGTACCTCACTTTACGAAAAGAATCCATTCCAGAGCCTTTTTCGTAACCTGCATTTTTTGTAAATTGAACTGCATTTTACATGTAAAATGTGGGATTTGTTCCAAGGCTCCCAATACAACCCCATAAACCCTTTAAAAGTTATAAAAGCATACCTTTTTAAGACCTCATTCTGCTTCAATATCGTACCGATGGGGCACGGGTTTGGCCATATTCCTTTGTGATAGCACTCGAGCCTGTTTCTTCTCACTTGCACCGGAAATCACGCACGTACGCGCGCTTGTGTGTGTGTGTGTGTGTGTGTGTGTGTGTGTGTGTGTGTGTGTGTGTGTGTGTGCGCGCGCGCGCGCATGTGTTGACCATGTCTTCTTAGCAGAGTTATAATCTTACAAATCTTTATGGAAGGTTAAAAGCCTGAGTCAAGAAATAAGCCATGAAACAACAGTAACTCTGTTCTTTACACGAAAAGCATAGTGGCTGCTGCAGCTCAATAATAGCCAATGGGAGGGAGCTGCGTCATCCCTCCTAGCCAATGGGAGGCCAGCGGGGCGGGATGTTTGAACGTCATTGATGGGAGAGCAGCTCGTGCATTGTTTTAATGTTTGAATGGTGCGTTTTAATGTTTGGATTGCGCTTTCGTAACGTGAACTTCTTTCCTGTCCAGGAAAATACGTTTCGTAACCTGCATTTTTCGTTTGGTGAGACTTTTGTAAAGTGAGGTACCACTGTATATAAAACAATAACACTTTGCAGAACTATGTACCCATCATTGAATATTACTGGAAATATACGGTACTGTACATCACGCAAACAGCATGAGTTACTGTGCAGTGTTTCACGTTTCCTCCCAAAATCCACTTGAGCTCAATCTGGGTTCACCAATTCCTTCCCTTCTCTTGGTGTGTGAATATCTATCCTGTGACGGAACACAGTACCACTTGAATATAAAGTAGTTCTGTTTATCATGGGCTAAGCTTTTAAACCACTGTAACCAGGATAAAGTGGTTATGGAAGGAAGAAACAATAAAGAAATAATAAACATGTACACAAAAACATCACTGTTGACGATTCATGAGGATGTGATAATTATGATGATGATGATGTGGCAGATGATGATGAAAGGATGATTATGATGCTTAACATATCAGCTCTCCTTTCTTCAAAAATACCTTTCTGTGTGTATTTGTAAGATAAGATTTGAGTCCTAATATTCCCAGTATGTGGAATTATAGCCATGTAAACATGGAATGGCACTTTAGATATATGAGTGAAAAAAGGCTTGAAATGATAATGATCTGTGAAATTTATGCTAAAGAGAAAAATATTAGGTTTAGAAAACACACACACATAAACACGTGTGTGAGTTGTAGAACTGGTGGTGTTAGGTAGGTGGAACAGTAGGTAGCCAATTATAATACAACCCACTTAGCTTATTAATTGAAACCCTCCTAGGTGATAAGCCGGGTTGTTGAATGCCTCCCCATGTAATAATAGTTTCTTTTATGGGCATCTGCTGGATCAGAATGATCTCAAGCTGGCAGACAAGCTTGGCAGGGTGCTGCATATAGTCTCTTTGTGTGCTTTATGGTTTATTCATATTTCTCACTCCGTGCCTGGTGGGAGGATAAGCTGTGAATCTGATTAAGGTTTTGGCTCTTTACAGTCGTCTTCATTAAGCCGGGAAGCCCAACAGTGTAAAAGTTTTATGAAACTGTCAAAACGTAGTTTAATTGAAGTAACAAGGTGCAACGAGCAAATTCTATTTCAATTCCATGAAGTATACTTTCCCTTTTCTATGTAGTCAGAAGAAAATACATTCGCTCATATGTTTAACTTCGATACAGACCACAGTATCATTAGGATAAAATAATATTTATAGTGTTTTAATCATATGCATACCTTCAAATGCCCTTGAACAGATCAACCATGTGGAGATTAAGACAATGCCATACATCCCTCATTTCTCTGGAGTGAAATAAGTTGTGATTGTGATTAATTACTGTGAATGATGCTCACTCATGCATCACACACACACACACACACACACACTCTCACTAGCTTCATAAAGCAGAAGATACGGGTTCCTTGGGCTGAGCCTAAATGACTGAGGAGGAGTGAATTGCAAACTCAGCTTGTTTAGCCTGAGAAAAGGTCAATGGAAACTATCTGATATATTATTAGCATGAAATATTACAGCTTAGGTATTAACAACATAACCCAGTCTTATAGAAAATAGACACCCCTTCCTCTCGGTAGCGTTTGCTTTCCAAATGACTATCACACTTTGTTAACTCATTTCAGCATGTTATTTGGGATGTAAATACAGATAGAGAGCCTATAGGCACTGTTAGTCAGATCATAATTGGGTTGGTTAATTCAGAATCCCCTGGTGCTCTGTATGGTTCACTCTATAATGATGAGTTATTTCGAAATGATATTGAGGGTGAAATTTGTTGCTGTTTCGTTATAGCTCTGTCTGGAGCTTAGCTTAAAATGATTCATGATTTATTAAGCTGAATAATATTACCAGTTTCACTGAGTTTTAGAACCATGAAATATAACTTTATTTGTTCACTGATGTGTGAGCAATTAGATATACACTTAGATATGCCTTGTATGCAAGTACAGTACCTACCTGAAATGTTATCCACAGAAAGGCAGTGTGTGAGCTGTCTTTCCAAACATGTCCAGTAGGGGGCAACAGAGAACCAACAAACATTTGTTCCATTCCTTATCTGTGATCAGCATATGTGAGAGTGGCATGTTATGTCTCTACAACCCCCCCCCCACCCCCACCCCCACCCCCAGGTAATTCTGTTGTATTGTCTGTCATGCCAGTGCCTCGGTATGTGTCTCTGTAAAGAGTTTCTCTGCTTATTGAAGTTTATTCCTTTTCTGTCCTGCTGAGTGGCTCCCAGCATGTGAACCAACATTTTCACAAGACTCACTGATCCTATATCTCACATTTACCTCCTGACAGGAACAGAAGAAAATGAATCAATATAAGTCGAATGTAATTGGAAACTGATCAAATTGCTCATTCAGCATTTCTTATACCTTTTATATGCATTCATGCAGCCATCTTATTAGTCTTACATGCTAATCATATGCTCTTGTGGTGAAAGCCTTTTATAGTTTGTTCAGTTATCAAGTTAGCAGAGTGTACAATGGTTCTACCTAAATATAATTCTCATTCTTATCTACGCTCCCTGTCAAAATTGTACAGAATGTTAAATATTACCATTTTCATAAATAAGAAGGATCATTTAAGTGATACCAAGAAATAATATACAGTGGGTATACAGTACTTGAATTTAAAATTGATCAGCATATATCATTCCCACCGTTTTCTAATTGGAAATTACATAGATCTTGATTACATTAATTAGTCTTTTGTGGCTCACAACTCATAGTAAGTACCTGCTAAAGGCAATAAAGGCTTAAATGGTTCACACTCTCATTGCAACTGCTTTTAGTAAAGCATTACTTTAAAGTCTTATTAGATAAATGCAAATCTGTACTGTTTCTGGTAATTTTATTGTCATGTGGGTTGACAATTCTGCAGGAGTTATCACATCCGCTTCACAGCAAGAAGGTCCTGGGTTCAAGCCCCGGGCTCAATGAGGTTGTTTCTATGTGGAGTTTGCATGTCCTCCCTGTTCTCTCCATGTTTTTGTATGGGTTTCTTCCAAATACTCTGGTTTCATCCCACAGTTCAAAGACATACACGTTAGAACTGACTGTTCCAAATTGCCCCAGGTGTCAATATAAGTGTGAAGGTTGCCCTGCAATGTTCTGGCGACCTGTTCAGGGTATACCTTTGCCCAGTGTTAGCTGGCATGGGAACCAGCCTCTCCGTGACCCAATAGGAGTAAGCGATTTGGTAAATAAGTGAGTGAATGATTGTCCAATAATTGTAACATTTCAGACGTATTGTAATTTATTATGCCATGAAGTGGCCCACACTTGTTTGTCCCTTTTATCCTTTTTTTTTTTTTTTTTTAATATTTAGCATGGATTTTTTAAACAATATGCATTAAACACCTCAAGAAACAATGGGTCCAACATTCCTCACACATATAACTGCTTTCTATTATTTTACCTGTATAATTAATTGTGTTACTGAGTAACGTGCTTTATGATGAAGAAATGAATAATGAGCTAATACAATGGTACCTCACCTTACTAAAGTCCCAACAAACGAAAAATCCAGGTTACAAAATGCATTTACTTAAAATTTCCATCTCTGGATATGAAAGAAATTCAAGTTATGAAAGCTCCATCTCAAAAATCCAAACAATACGCTCCCATTGGCTATCTCCCAACATCCCACCCCGCTTGCCTCCCATTGGCTATCTCCCAACATCCAGCCTCACTGGCCCCCCATTGGCTATCTCCCAACATCCCGCCCCCACTGGCCTCCCATTGGCTAGGAGGGATGACGCAGCTCCCTCCCATTAGCTATTATGGAGCTCCATCTCCATAATACCCATGATGCTTTTCGTGTAAACAACAGAATTACTGTTGTTTCATGAGTTTTTCAAGTGTGCTCATTGCAACTATATTTTTTGGCTCAGGCTTTTAACCTTGCATAAACATTTGTAAGATTATAACTCTGCTAAGAAGACGTGGTCAACACACGCGTGCACTCACAGACGTGCTCGCGCATGCATACACATGTGCGTGTGTGATTTCTGGTGCGAGTGAAAAGAAGTAGGCTCATGGCATGCGGTTGAGTGATATCGCAAAGGAATATGGCCAAACCCGTCTACCATCGGTACGATATTAAAGCAGAAGGAGGCCTTAAAATGTATACTTTTATAATTTTTAAAGGGTTTAGGGGGTAGTATTGGGGGCCTTGGAACGGATCAGGCCTTTTACATGTAAAATGTGGTTCAATTTACAAAAAATCCAGAAGCCACTTCTGGAACGGATTAATTTCGTAAGGTGAGGTACCACTGTAGTTTGGGTTTACATGGTAGTCAAACTAATTTCACCAGAAGGGTCAAAGCAGGCATGTCAAGTTTTTAAATGTTGTAAATCAGCACATACATCTCACATAAATAGTTTTCTACAGTAACTCACCATCTTCAAATATTCTTGCTTGCTCTTTAAGAATCCCATTCTTGACTCCAATAATGTTGCTTACTACAAACCTTTCAGTATTATTTCTATCCCATATTCAATTCCAATTGCAACATGAAATTCTTGTACAGTGGCTCTTATGTTATCAACTAAACGGCTCCCTGATGTGAGAGTACTTATACTCTTTCACATCAATAAGAGGCAAGAGTACTGCCCTTCTTTCAATCACTGAAACTAGCATGAATTCTGTGCCCTGGCATTCCTTTTAACCTGTCTAGACTTAGTGTTCATCATACCAACAGGATCAAGGCTATGCGGTGGTTTGGAGTGGTTCAGATCACCATTACTGCTGGAGTCCACCAGGAGTGTCTCAGGGTTCAGTACATAATCCAATCTTCTTTTCTCTTTGTTTTAAATTATAGGATTTAAAAGCAGGTATTTTGGCTTTTCTTATCACTAATTCATCTATAACACACATCTTTTTCCCCCCTCCATCCACATCTCAAGTTGTGTAGAATATATACTGCCTTTTGACATTTCTTCATAGATGAAAACTCAAATGTACTGATGAATTCCTTTTGAAGAGTCGCCCTTTTGCTGAATTGGTCGGTGACCATAGACGTTGTTGCTGTTCACCCTAGCACATACAGGCATGAATCTTGGTGAGTTTTAGATGCAGGACTTAACCTTTCTGAAAACATCAGATTCTTGTCAATTTCTTCTTTATAACTTCTGAAGAGTTTGATCTTTCCTGACCAGGGAATCGGCTCAAATTTCTCTAAAAGGTTTATTTGTTTCTAGAGTGCAACTCAATTCTTGCTGGTCACATTTCATATGAGAAATCACCTCAAGAGAGTATTCCAAATTCAGCTGCTGGCATGGTTGGTAGACTCATGAATTAACCTCATCTACTGAGGTCAGTCCCCTGGCTTCCTGTTACAGCAGGAATTAAATTTATAATTATTTTCTTGGCATCTAATGGTTTCCCTCCATGTCTTCACACCTTGACTCACTATACTCCTACATGGTAACTCAGGATTTCAGGTCTAAACATCCTTGTAGCACAATTTATTACTCCTTCAGAGCCCTCATTCAATTCAATTTGATTTTTTTCTTTTTTAAAAAACAACCCCCCCCCATGAATTTAGCAGTTAATTGCTGCACTGGTATAAGATACTCATAAAGACCACATTCTCTTCATCCTAGGGCATCAACCTTGTGTTGCTGAGTCAATATAATCAGCCCACTCCGTGAATGAAGCAGAAATTCAGATGTGTAACTCTCACTTTAGCTTTACACTAATCCTCCCACAAACTTACACACACTTTCCACGCCTCACCTTGCTCTTGTCTTTCACTTGACAGCCTTCCTCATCAGTACTTGTCAGCTTGCTGTCAGGAAGAACGATACTCCCAAGAATGATACCCTGTTTTTTCCTCATCCTTCTGTCTATAGCGTGTTTGGATTTCCTCTCTGCGATTTGCACAGTTAAATAAGACGAATACCATTAGAAATTCATGGCTGCTCCATGCCATCAATAAATGATTAGTTTGCAGTGTTTGCTCATGATTGATTAGCTGAGCAAGAGATGTATTGAAACCAGACTCAATGTGTGCTAAGAAAAACACAAGCTGGCAATGAATGTCATTAATTTACATTAAACTGTGACACTTGCTATATGTCACTGCTTTCTCATGCAGTATTGTACCTATCCTACTCCAGTTACAGGTAATTTCCGACTGTCCATTATCCTGTAATACTGTTATGTATAGGTTGGGTTACTTTTGGGTGTCTGATACATTTAATTTGATTGCTTTTGAGTACATTTTAATTAAAATGTCTACAGTTTTGCTTATTCCAGGAAACACGTGGACCACAGATATTGTGTTTGTAGATGGTGTTCTCTGCAGGGAGAAATCAGATGTAATGTGTAGATTGTATATGGCACTGGATATGGAGGGGATCATGCCCTAAAACCAGAGCTTGTTCTGATATCTTAATCAGTAGAAATGTTGAGATCATGGCATGGGTAAGGCACTTAGCAGCAAGAGACTAAATCACCAATTTTATTTTCACAGGTCGCACGGGTCTTGTGGATATCTGTGCACTTATGGGCTCAGTCTTAAAAATTATCTCATGTGTATATAATATTTTGCATGTATACATGTGTAATGTAAACCAGGATATATATATACAGTGAATTCAAATTAATCAGTGATTCTGGATATGATTTTCTAAGGCTCCGTGTATATTACTTACTGGTAGGCCAAGTTCATAGTCTTGGCCTTCACAAAAAATATGTATTTTTCTTTAAAAATAGTTCTTATTTTTATCTTTCTTTATATAGCTTATTATTAACATTTTACTATGTTTTACAGTAAGCATAGATTATTATTATTATTATTATTATTATTATACATTCATTCATTCATTTTCTGAACTGTTTAATCTTAATTATGGTTACGGGGAGGCTGGTGCCCATCTCAGCCAATGCGGGGCGAGGGCAGACTACACCCTGGACAGTTCGCCAGGCCATCGCAGGGCAGAAACACGATGACAGCTATGCAACTACTCTTTTTGCGAAAGTCAGCAATGGTTCTTTTAAATGGGAAATGGCTGACCTTTGACAACGCAGTTAGCTGCATGGGGGGACAGTAACAACCTGTTGAGAGTAGGGCTTAAACCCCCAAATTTGGAATCAGTGATCCAGCAGCTTACCACCTGACCACCACTGCTATTATTATTATTATTATTATTATTATTATTATTATTATTATTATTATTATTATTCATCCATCTGAGATGAACAACCAGCAAAAGATAAAGGTATGAAAAGTGTGATTATATTAAAGTGCTTATGAATGTGTAAATAGAGTATTTATGTATGTTTAGTATTATTCACATGCGTTTTAAAATGCTCAAAAACGAGGAGTCAAAATGTAGGTACAACCTCTCTCCAGCATCTTAAATCATTGCTAAATCACATACAGTCATATCTAGAGCTTTTATACGTTCTTCATGTAATCCCTTTAGGAAAACTCCAAAATGTTCCTTGTAGTGTGATATAAATGATCATTCTTTTTGAGAAAGGGAGGCAAAAAAAATTTGAGCTGTTCCAAGATCCCTTGAAGAATGTGAGCTCAGTAGTGCCTTTGATTGTTACTTTGCTTTTGTAACACTTGGGCTTTATATCCTCTAATACTTTTGTTCAACAAGACAAAGCAAGAATAATTTTTGTGAACCACCATCAACGACATAGCACTTGTCACACAAATGTCAACTACAACATGCCATGCCCTCCATAATTATTGGTACCTCTGTTAAGATGTGTTGTTTAGTTTCTAATCAATTCAGGGTTTTATATATACTATAGGACCACAATTGGGGGGTGTTAATCCAACCTTTAATTCAAGTGCATTTATTCAGTGGGCAAAAATTCCACATTAAGAAATACTTTTTTTTTTTTTTTTTTTTTTTTTTTTTTTTTAAATTTTAAACATCAGATCATGTGTGCTGTAGTTATTAGCACCCCTGATGTTAATACTTTGTACAATCCCCTTTCACCAACAAAACAGTGGCGAATTTTCTATAATGTTTCACAAGATGGGAAAAGACTGAAAGAGGAATCTTTGACCATTCCTCTTTGCACAGTCTCTCTAAATCATCCAGCGACCTGGTCCTCTCCTCTGCACTTTCCTCTTCATCTCACTCAACAGGGGTTGAGGTCTGGGCACTAAAATGGCGATGGAAGGTTGATTCTGTTTCTGGTGAACCATTTCTGTGTAGATTTGGCCACATGTTTAGGGTCATTATCTTGTTGAAAGATCCAGTGATGACCTATCTCCAGCTTTTGGACAGAGGCCACCAGCTTCTGATTTAAACTGTCCTGGTATTTCAAAGCGTTCATGATGCCATGCACCCTAACAAGGTTCCCAGGGCCTCTGGAAGAGAAACAGGCCCACTGCATCACCGAATCTGCCTCCTACTTCACAGTGGCTTTTTTTGCATGATCGTCAGTGTTTTGTCAGACCCACTTAGAGTGTTTGTTTCCAAAAAGCTGAATCTTGCTCTCATCTGACCAAAGAACACAGTCCCAGCTGAAGTCCCAGTCCCGCTTACTGAACTCCAGATGTTTGCGTTTATGACTGTGAGCTAGAAAAGGTTTTTCCGTGCCTGTCTCCCAAACAGCTTGTTGGCATGTAAATACACCTGATGGTTGTTTTGGATACTTTGTGAGTCTAAGATGCTGCCATTTGTTGCAATTCTTTGACAGTGAGCTTTGGAGAACTTTTTATTTCTCTTCCCATCCTCCTCACGTTGCGTGATGACAAAAATAACCTTGCGTCCTCATCCAGGCTTGTTTACTAGTTCTCCAGTTGTTTTGAATTTTTTTCAGATTCCTCTCCCAGTAGATATGGGCAGGTGCAGGCTGGGGCTATTTTCTTGGAGCCGTTGCCTCACTTATGAAGGTCTGTACACATCTGCCGTACTTGAATGGTGTGTTCCTTTATCTTTCCCATGTTGAAGAGTGGATAATAGAAATGGCCTCTGTGTCACATCATATTTATACCCCAGGGGAACAGGAAGTGATCAATTACTAATTAAATATTCCTAGATACTTTGATAAACTTTGTAAATTACTGTAGAAATGACAGAAATACTTTAATTACATTTATTTGCTAGGCATTGTTTGGCTGCTAATAATTGTGGAACGGGTGATTTTATGAAACATAATTATTTCTTAGGAATTTTTTACTCCATTTAAACGCCTCTTAAGTTAAAGGTTACATTTTCCTACAATTTTCACACATCTTAATGCTTTTAATAGAGCTTAACTAGGCATGCCGATCATGATTGAGGGCAGAGTAGGCAAGGAAATAATTTATGTAGTGTCTAAAACATTTTTAAATAAAATTTTGGCCAATTTAATAACAATAAAGAAAAAACACCTGAGATTGTTAGCCAGCTAAGCAGTGTTATCATGAGCAATAATGACATTGTAGATCCGCAAACTTCTTTTATTCAGTTTTTATTGGACTTATTAAAATATATTTGAAGCAAGGACAGATACCTGTCAGAAACAACACAACTTTAACCAACCAGCCCTTTCTGCAACTATCCCAGAAAATATGGAATTATGTCATTTTCAAACAAAAACCGCAAAGCCATGCACATCCCAGAATTCTCCTGGTTTATCTCAATTGTACTGGCTAAGTGTAGCTACATTGAAAGTGTAGTTCAGTAGTGTAGTTCAGTAGGCCCAACAAGGCCTGACTGTGTCAGTCAGTCACGGAGCAAAAATGCTTTCTCCACACCAGCCTCTTAGGTGGCCGTAAAAGCTTGCATGATATATTATCCGACATTATTTAATTTGTATAATTTGTTACTGTCATTACTGTTCAATTATTCAATTTTGTTTTGTGTGTGTTGCTTATCAATGGACTGGTGAGCTGTTCAGGGTGAACCCCACCATTTTCCTGAGTCGGCTGAGATAGGCTCCAGCTTTCACCGTGGCCCCAGTGGGATTTATTGCTTCTTCTGCTGTCATTATGCCAACTTGAGAGACGGACATCAATCATTCATTTCATTATTACCACATTACACCAGAAATTGTTCAGATTACCTGATGAATTTTTATAATACCTCCTATGTTGCTCCAGTATATTTCAATTCATAACAACCATGCAAAATAAGTAGTACCACTGATGGATGTCTGGACATTTACATTACTGTGAATGTTAACAATGCAATTTCTCTGTGAGCCTGAATGTCTAAAGGTGTGTGATCATGTCAATGCAGTTCAATTTATGTACCCATAAACCCTCCGTACCATTCGCATCGTAGTTTCTGAGTGACATGCTGCTGTTGCTGATCTGGAGATTACTATTAAACCCATTCAGCCATTCACATATTCCATCACCCACTAACTTTAGTATCAATCCTGCTTCTCCATGACTACAGTCAGAGGCAATGTAGAGCAGATCACACATCTTCTCAATTGTTTTTTTCATATTGGTTCCCAAGGTTGTTGTCATAGATGCATAGAAAAGTATTGATTCTATAGTAAACAATAGTAGACAGCAAAGTAACAGCTTTTTAGGGCACATGGAGCATAAAGATTAGTAAAGGTCAATACTTTGAGACTTGAACGTCAGTCACTAACAGTGAGTGGATGTAAAGTTGGAATGACAGGCTCATAGATTCCTTTCATTGGTGAAGAAAGGTGAAATAATGCAAGTAAGAAAGCAGAGTGGCTTGTAAGAGGATCACTCACTGGCTGACCCAGTAAACGGAGTGGCAGCAAGCAGCAGTAATGGTGATTAATGACCTTGCCTCAAAGGTTAGTGTGTTCGTAGCCCGGCAGCACACAAAGGAGACTGCAGGAGCTGCAAAGTTAGCAGAAGATTACCAACGTAAGATGGACTTGCTCATCCATCAAGAACTTCTTAAACATGTACCTCAGAGACAAACAAGCTGTGGAAACAGGGCTCCAAAATAAATTCTAGAACTAATGCTGTTAAGTTTAAGAGCTGTTTTAGGAATGTTGGCGATACTGGAGTTTTTATGGATTGTGCTCCGAGTTTGAAGCCAAGGAGACGCAGAAGGAGCAGTGCACCTCAAGTGCTTAAACCAACCAAAAATCTCTGCAGACTATAAGGTGAATGAAAATTAAAATACTTTAACCAAGAGTGAAAAGTGGTCAAGATCCAAATCTGCATGTGATTACACAATACAGTGGTACCTCACCAAACGAAAAATCAGGTTATGAAATGCATTCTTCTAAAATTTTTGTCTCTGGATACGAAAGAAGTTCACGTTACGCAAGCGGCATCTTAAAAATTCAAATGCGCCATTCAAAGAATGTGCGAGTTGCTTTCCCATTGGTTTACTACCAACATCCCGCCCCGCTGGCCTCCCATTGGCTAGGAGGGAGCTGAATCTCCACAATACAGTACTGTACCCATAATGCTTTCCGTGTGCCTTTGACCCATTGTTTGACACACACGTGAAGGAGAGTTGTACTTTTGGTTTGTGAGTTTCGTGGGCGTTATTTTTCGTTATTAATTATGAGCCCCAAGAAAGTGATTTCCGGTGAGACTGAAAAGTGGGCTTTGTTATCAATAAAAGTAAAACAGGAGATGATAAACTATGAAAGTGGGATGCGGTTGATTGAAATCACAAAGGAGTATGGCCGAAAACCCTCTACAATCGGGACGATATTGAAGCAGAAGGAGGCATTAAAAGTGGAAATACAGTGACGGAGGCGATTATTTCGGAAAAAGCAACCGCCATATTTAAGGACCTCATGAAGGAGGGTGGGGGTGAGGATTCTTCGACCAGCAACCCCTGGACTTTAAAGCGTCGAAAGATTTAAAGAAGGTAAATAATTTTCTTTTACTTTTAACACATATTTCATACATATTTCATACAAAATTGGTATACTTTTATAATTTTAAAAGGGTTTATGGGGTAGTATTGGGACGAATCACGCGTTTTACATGTAAAATGCGGTTCAAATTATGAAAAATGCAGGTTACCAAAAAGGCGCTGGAATGGATGAATTTCGTAAGGTGAGGTACCACTGCATATTAAATATTTTATTATTACATATTGTTATGGTAGTAGATTCAATATACTAAACCTTACACTGCTTCACAGAGTCAAGTGTAGGTTAAAGTAAACTGAATTGAACCCAGAGCCTTAACCACTGGGCAATGGTGTCGAAATGGTTAATGCTCTGTGTTGTTAATCTTAAGGTTGGTTGCTCAAATCCCAGTATCACCAAGCTGACACTGTTGGGCCCTTAAGTAAGGCCCTTAACCCTCAATTGCTCAGTTGGATGAAAAAATGTAAGTGAATAAGGATTAGGGTGTTTTCTAAATGCCGTTAAATTAAATGTAAATGAAGCACAATGCAGACAACTCAAAACACAAAGCAAAATCATAGCCAAAAACAGGCAGGCTTCAATCAATCAGGCAGCCAGATAATCAGAGAGAAAAATATTAATTAAAAAAAAGAGAGAAGGCAGAGAGATGAACATAAAAACACAAAAACCAAAGGCTTGGTATGCACTGGTGACATAAAACAGAAGCAATACTTCACACTGAGCATGTACTAACAGAGACCTTATATAGAGAAGGTAGTTACCATATTTTTCGGAGTATAAGTTACACCTTTTTCATACTTTGGGTGAAGGTACGACTTATACTCCAGTGCGACTTATATATCTTTTTTCTTCTTTATTATACATTTTTGGCCAATGCGACTTGTACTCCGGAGTGACGTATAGTCCGGAAAATACGGTATGAACCAGATGTGTAGAGAATGTGACCGAGTAATGTGACTATCAATCGTCAGGTGACTGAGATTGTTGATTGAGGTGCATGCTGAGAAGTGAAGTGTGAATTGAAATTAAGAAGTGTTTAAAGTCCGGGCATGTCCAACCTGTGAAGAGACCCCGGGGTTGATCTAGAACAAGCTGAAGGGGCTATGACTCTCGGTTGGTCTGGGCGTGCCTTGGTGTTTCCCCAGAAGAGCTGAAGGAAGTAGTTGTGGAGAGGGACACCTGGACCTCACTGCTTAGGTTGCTGCCTCCGCCCCCAGAACAAGCAGAAGAAGAAGATGATGAAGTGTGTAAAGTTGCTATGAGAATACATAGCAGTAAATTAAAAGGGAGATGGGAGAAAACCAGAGAACCATGGAGCAATCATGTATTGACAGAGGGGAAAACATATTAGAATCCACACAGCCAGCCAACTTCGAGTTTGCGCCATGGATGCTGGAACTGTATGGGAACAACATCAGCTCATATACAAATTACTTAACAAAGTCACTCTGTCATACTCTACAAGTAAAGATGAACAAATCTCACTTTTCTGGGGTTTTGCCATGCACAAATCCTGTCCCCCAATATCTCTGTTTACATTTACATGAAATAGATCTATGCACAAGGTTAGTGATTCACCTCATTATCTGTTTATAGCAATCACTTCATTCCCCCACATGTAATGATGCTGACTCATCTGCCATTCAGTTCAATGAGCATTTCTCCTCCATTAATAACACACACTTTGTCAATACTGATCGGGAATGCCTGGTCAATCGCTCTTGCTGTCCCACTTCAACAGGAATTAGTGATGAAAAAAATTAAATCTCCATTTATTGACCTCCATTGATTTACTTTAGTGTTTTCCACCACAATCACCCCTTCACCCATCTAGTACTGTTTTCTAGCTCAGATCAGAGAGCCTCTCTGCCTCACTCACTCTCTCTCACTTCACACTCAAGGTCAACTTTAATCACGCTCAGGCCCTGTCAAGGGCTGTAGCTGCTGCTATTCCTCTGGGTGATGGCGTGACGGCTTACAGAATTACCCCGCTGTTCATCAAAGAGCCAGGCGCTCATTACTCACCACGCTCCTCCCGGAGTCATTAAGAGCTGCAGAGCCAACATAGCCTCAACAGCGTAGTGCCAGCCAGTTCTCTCACACCAACCTCGGTTAATGGAGACAAATTCATATAGGTTGAAGCAGTGCCAGTGTAATTTACTTAGCACATGATATTCATGTCAACAATATAATTGATGTTTGTTGCATTTTTTTTCCTCTTGTTTATTCAAACCTGTTCATCCTTGTCATTACTCGTACAGGTTTAATAGATTTTTCATGTAATTAAGTTAATAGATGTAAAGACATGTATCACATGCTGCTCACTAGGAACGCCACTGAAAGACTTCCGAGATAATTCAGTTCACTTTTACTGCACACATGCTGTAAACATGTTGTCATGATGAAATGCTACAGCCATCCTTTGTATCTGGAAGGCTTTCTGTTGGACTGGTCATTGATCATGCTCCTTAAAATCAAGTAATTTTATTTTCTTTTTACATAAAACAAACATTACATGTTGTAGTTATTTTTTTATTTTCTCTGGGCCCAGGCAACATAGAAATTCTTTCTGATATGAATTTTAAAGGTGCTTGCCAGTGATGTTACAAGACAGAGAACCTTTTGATGTCACATACTACCATATATCACATATCAGGTCCACAAACAGGCAAGGAAAAACTTAAAAGGAAAACATCTTAAATATAGTGGTACCAGAAGTCTGAAGTCTGTTTATAACTTGAGGATTGACGACATTTATGTGTCTGACTGGAAATTATATTTAAGACAGTACAGACAATAATGTATATACAGTAGGCTCTTGACTATTCACGGTTTTGCACTCGCTGTTTGAGTATTCACGGACTGCCGAACAGCTCGCACGTGATTCAAATTCAACCAATGGCTGTCTTCCTTCCTGCTGATTGGTTAAGGTGCTGTAACACCCCTTTTTCCTCATTTGTGCACAAGTTGGCAATGAGCCTTTTTTAGTGTGTTTTAATTACCAGTTAAGTTCTATGATGTCACTCAAATGCCTGCTTAAGCACCAAAAAATGTAATGAGGTTGGGTGTCTCTTCTGAAGAAATAAGAATTTCTCCGGAAGAAACGACAGTTTCCTCTGAAGTCACGTCATTGCTGAAGAGGAATACAGTACAGTAATGTTTGAACTGTTGTAAAACACTCCACTATTAAAGTCTTTTTTTTTAATCATTCCAGTACATGACCTAAGGTAGTGTTTAAATTGTTTGTGTGTTACATTTTATTTACTGTGGTGTAGCATGTTTCTCATTGTGTTTTGCTTATCCAATTTATTACATTTCTTGTTCTTTAATGTCCTTTTTGTTATGGTCTCTGTTTTGAGGGACTTTGATTTTGGTGCGGTGCCTCTAACTAACTGTTTACTTCCTGAGGGGCGTGGCTGAGTTGCTCGGGAGCACACACCTGAATTCACTATTCTCATTTACTCCCAGTAAACAAAAGCACGCTCACCTCTGCACCAGAGGATTAACTCACGTCAACATCACCGCTTCTTTGGTTTGTAACGTCCCTTACTCTATCACTCTAAAATTCTGTTTTGTACTCCCGTTCCGGCTGGGGGTGTGTGGCTGAGCTGCTTGGACTTAATGCAGTTAATACCTGAATTCAGTCGTGTCATGCCTAATGCAATACAGTACGTTCCTCTAGTGGGCATTTTTGAAAACTACAGTGCTGTATGTTTATAAAGAGAATGCACTGAAAGGTGTTTTATGCATATGCTGTATCTTCTTTTCCTTTCGGCTTTTCCCTTCAGGGGTCGCCACAGCGAATCATCTGCCTCCATCTCACCCTATCCTTTGTATCTTCTTCTCTGACACCAACGACCTTCATGTCCTCCTTCACCACATCCATGAATCGTCTCTTTGGTCTTCCTCTAGGCCTTCTGCCTGGTAGTTCCAGCCTCAGCATCCTATTACCAATATACTCACTATCCCTCCTCTGTACATGTCCAAACCATCTCAATCTAGCCTCTCTGACTTTGTCTCCCAAACGTCTTACATGTGCCGTCCCTCTGATGTGCTCATTCCTAATCCTATCCATCCTCATTACTCCCAAAGAGAATCTCAACATTTTCATCTCTGCTACCTCCAGCTCTGCCTCCTGTCTTTTCCCCAGGGCCACTGTTTCTAAACCATACAACATCGTTGGCCTCAACACCGTCTTGTACACTTTTCCTTTCATTCTTGCCGATACCCTCCTATCACACATCACACCGGACACTTTTCTCCAACCATTCCGACCTGCCTGCACACGCTTCTTGACCTCTTTTCCACACTCTCCATTGCTCTGGATTGTTGAGCCTAAGTACTTAAAATCCTCCACCTTCCTTATCTCTGCTCCCTGTAATCTCACCGTTTCTCTTGGGTCCTTGTCATTCATGCACATGTATTCTGTCTTACTGAGGCTAATCTTCATTCCCCTCCTTTCCAGGGCATACCTCCACCTCTCTAGATTTTCCTGCACTTGTTCTCTGCTCTCACTACAGATCACAATGTCATCTGCAAACATCATAGTCCATGGGGAATCTTGTCTAACCTCGTCTGTCAGCTGTCCATCACCATAGCAAATAAGAAGGGGCTGAGAGCTGACCCTTGATGCAGTCCCACCTCCACCTTGAACGCTTCTGTCACACCGACAGCACACCTCACCACTGTTACATCTCTCATACATGTCCTGCACCACTCTAACATGCTTCTTTGCCACTCCGGACTTCCTCATGCAATACCACAGTTCTTCTCTCGGCACCCTGTCATATGCTTTCTCCAGATCCACAAAGGCACAATGCAGCTCCCTCTAATGCTTATATTTTATCATCAACAAATATAATAGTAAAAATTGAAAAGTTTTTCTTAATCATTACTACATTTTACTACATTAATACTGTATTAATGAGTAAGACTGTCTATAGAATGTGTTTAAGAAGCATATTTTAGCGCATGTAATAGATACATAGTATTTTCTTACAGCTGCTCATTCGCGCATGTGACGTCATACATGGGGTTTTACTTCCTGGTACAGAACTCGTGGATTATCTCGATTTGCAGGAGGGCCTGGAACCCAACCCCCGTGAATGTCAAGGGCCTACTGTAAATAGGATTGTTGTGCACTCTGTGTGCAATGTCCAAAATGTATTCTAGCTTGACAGGGTTTTTAATGAAACGTCTCCCACTTGTGGACATCGGATGAACATTTTTCCCCATGTAAAAGACCATAATTTTTCCGCATTTTGACCCCCCCCCCCAGCATTATCCCATAGATGGACATCGCTAACATTCATTTGGATCGTTTGGGTCCAGGCTCTACCTTTCTATCAAGTTTGGTAAAAAATGGTTTGTTAGTCTTTATGAAATCCTACTAACATTCAAACAAACCAGCAAATAAATTGACACTGATGAATACATAACGTCCTCCATCAAGCAGTGAAATAATAAATATACATACACATCTATTTATAGCTGTTCTCTAAAATTATATATGTTTCTTTTAATGAATCACATTTTTCGGGGTGGGGGGGGTGGGGGGGGTATTTCTGGGCCATAAAAATGTAAATCTGATGCCCAAGAGTAAAATGCATCACTGTATTAGATAGTAATGTGAATCACAAGTGTCCCAGAGTATCTTTAAAATAGTATACTTATTGCAGATTTTAAACCATTTAAAAAAAACACTGCATCTTTATTCTACACTACACCTTTAACCAGTCCTGGCTCAGTAGGGTATAGTATAAAATCTCATACTACACTCTGAGACTGTACTCAATATGACAATTTGACACCATTTTATTTGTATCACTTTTAATAACAGACATTGTCATCTGAATGTTGATTTTTGACCTTGGGGATCTCACACTGAAAGTATATTAAAATTCGTGTATAGATATGCTAATTTGTGCTCGGGACTCTGTTTGGCAAGATTTATTACATTTCTCGATGTGAAACTGTAGCCTGTTATTCTGAGCTGCAGAAATGCTCTGTGAAGTCAGATTTCACGTTTAGCCTTGCTCACTTTTCTGTAAAAAAAGAGACATTACTGTCGACCAGTCTCCAACCTCTCTCCAATGAAAATGTCTGTGGTCATCCACCTTAAGCATGTTCATTTATTTGCTCATAACAAACTGAATTTATGGCTGCCCTCCTGTCTGCCGGTTGGCACTGACAGCGCTCACTGAGTTACTGTGTTCCACCTGAGCAAACTCTCGTCTCGTTTTTATAATATTAGGGCCTTTTGTGTGCGAGCCTCGGGAGTAGGGCCTGCTCAAGCGCCACCACTCTCTCCTTCAAAAGCCATCAAGCCCGTGAGCACTGACCCGGCAATTTACTGTGACAGTGGCGGTCTGCTGATATCTTTCATAAAACACTCTGATTGACGACAGGCAAAAAAGTCTATTCAGTCATCATGGTGAGTCATAAATTCCCTCACACACATGGATTCACAGCTTGAGTCCCATGTGTCATGGTTAAGATGCTCCACATGGCTCGTCTCTCATGCAGTATATCACTCAAACAAACTGGTGTGACTACCTTATGATGGTGCCCTTACCTCTCATTGGGATTTTAATCATCGTGTAAATCACGGGCGCATCTCAGGAAGAAGGAGAGATGGCATGACTGTGGTGAATACAAAGCGTAAAGCCTGTGGTTCAAGCTGAAATTATTGCTAACATGTTATGCGTTTACATTACGGGAAATAACTACATGTTTAAAAAACCTATCTTAACACTTCACATTCAAACACACGTATATCTTCTATAGAACACAGCTGCATTTCTGAATGACTACAATAACGCGAGCAGTATGTGTGTGCGTGTGTAAATTTTAGCTACTCTGGCTGATCAGCATCCTCTTATGGGGTGTGTAAGTACGTCCTTCACCTTTGGCTGTGTTCATTAAGGCATTGTTCCAGAGTTGTGGAATAGAGCTTGGAGAAGTAGAAAACACATCAGCCTTGTCCACGGATGCCACACTGTGCTTATTTTCCCTGAGGCAACCATCAAGGCGTATGAGACATGCTGAGATTAACTTAATATATAATTCATCATCTAGTGCACTCTCTGCAACAGACCGCTCCCTATCTAACTCGGTTTGGCGTTAAAACCCCCTCTGTGTGTTCTCCCCTCCTCAACACATTTCGGCGTAACACAATCTGCACTCCCTTTCAGAGTATGGCACGTGAATGAGGACGCATTTCAAACAATTCCCATAACTAACGCATTTCAGTTCTTTCTTTTATTTATTATTTATCCCCCCCCCCCCATTCATTCCACTCTTATAGGATATAAAGAAATTGAATCCTTAGGGTTTGAGCAAGACTGAAACAACAGGCAAGGGAGGTTCGTATAAATAAAGACACAAATAGTACTCGGAATAAATCAAGTACATTTCGAACTAGTATATATTTGATTGTAGGAGGTTTATTGTTAAAGTAAATGCATTGCAGCTAAAAACATATAGGCTTGATGTTGTTCGAAAATGGCTTTATAATATATGTGCATGATTTCCAATCAGGATGTACAAATAGCTCAAATAATCTGTGGAGATGGAATATAAACATGGGTTCTAATGGGGAATAAATCACTTTGCTGATTAAAAATGATCTAAATCAACTAATAACACATTGCTAGTTAACGAGACAGAATGCAGCATGGATGTTAAATCTTATCGGGTTTAATGAAGCAGGAAATGAAGGTTTGCAAATGCTTTTAGTTCCACATTGAATCAGAGCATTTGTCCTAAAGAGCATGACATTGAATGTCTGCGCTAACCTGCTGAAAATCAGAGAAAATACACCTGAGCCTTAAAGCACCAGAGAATTCAGCTGTTACTAAACAGATTCATGTAATAAACGATTCAACTTCGGCTTTATCAACAATAGATTCATTCAGACATTCATTTGCCAAACCTACCATGAGAGACGAGCCTATCTCAGTCAATTCCTTGCAAAGTCAGGGTACACCCCGAACAGGTCATGAATCCATTGCAGGGCCTGCACACACACACACACACACACACACACACACATAGTCATTTAGCCTTACTGTATATGCATGTCTTTGAACTGCGGGAGGAAACCAGAGCCCCCGGAGGAAACCCACACAAGCATGAAGAAACTTGCAAAGTCCATACAGAAAAGTCCTCGCTGAGCCCAGGACTCAAACTAAGCATATATTATTATATTCTAACTAATATGCCACCCAATATATGCAGTTATCATTACTACATACATGTATAACATCATAATCTGTTCTAAAGAGTGTCATCTTTTTAATCCTTTGTGTACGTGCACTGAAAAAACCATAGAAATTATGGTTAACATTTAAGATTTAGAGCAGGTAATTACCATTACGAGCTGTCTTGTCTTGTACAGCTGTCTCTGGAACGATTTAAAATGGACGGTCCAAACTATAATCCAATCTTATAGATATTTAGCCATTATTTTATCACACTGTGAAAATCGAAAGCAACTCTTTAACATGGTAATTAACCACTGACAGGTAGAGTAACCCTATCAGTATTTGTATAGAGCGGTCCGCACCTACTGTTTGAAAGACTGCATGATTTTCCACATGCTGCTCATGGAGCACATCCTGGTTACAGCTCAGTGTCATGCAACCGTCAGACAGTTTCACTTTCCATCATGTAACTCGATCACTTGGAAAAGAACTAATAGTGAATACATTATATTCTGTCCAGATGCTACGATCCTCAAGGGAATATACAATCTAAATGACTCATAAGGGTTTGATTTGTATTTTGTTTTTAAGGTTTAAAATGTGATTAATCCGGAGTAAATGGCTTAAAATACATTCTGTGAAATTATCTTTCCTGAAAGCCTCCAAACACAATCAGAAATCTAAACTTAATTCACTAACATGAATTTCTATCAGGAAGAAGCAATGACTGTCATTTCAGTGACGGAATAGTCTATTTCTATTTCCTCCTTTAATCCATTCATGAGTGAACTCCAAACATCGCTTTCCTTATGCCGATAACCACACTTATCCTGCACAGAATCTATTTTTAAAACATATCACGAGAGGCATGGATATACCTGGGAATAAATGAGTAAATGCAAGTAATTTGACTTTTGCATTTTCAGTGCAAGTAAAGGATTTTTGCTTTTTTTTTTTTTTTTTTTATAAAAAGGAAGGATGACACCGTGTGCAAATGGTAGTGGACCTAAACAGAGAGCTATGTGGACATTTGCATTAGAACATGCAGCGCCTAGTATAAGGAAGGAAATACATGACATGTGTGATGACACAGAATTCAAGTTCAAGAGACTGGATCCCATTCCAGCTGACTCCAGGCAGGCATAGGCAAGACACACCCTGAACAGCTCAACAGAATATTGCTCGCACTCACACCAAGGAGTAATCAACATTCTAATTAGTGTAATGTGCATGACTGTTGGAGGAAACCAGCACAAGGAGAACATGCAAACTCAGAAAACAGAGAAAAGGCCATACTGACTTACTGAGGGCTCAAACCCAACACCTTCTCATTGTGAATCGGATATACTAAGCACTACACCACTGTGCTGCATATGGCACTGTCTCGGTATGAGTCTCAGTATATATGATGTACATATATTCATACCTTTTTTATTGGATTTCCCCCTATTTTCTTCCTAATTTAGTCGTCTCCAATTCCCATCCCACAGGTATCACCTTCTTTATCAACCACCACCAACCAGGGAGGGGCAAAAGCATGCACACGCCCCCTCTGTGAGATGCAATGCTAGCCACTGGCCTTTTTTCGAACTGTGGCGCCATGCATATTTATTTGTGGTCTAACACAATGAGAGGGAAAGCGCTATCTGCCCCTCGTACAAATGACCTCACAGACATCCATGATTGGCTGGCCGTCACTGTGACCGGAAAGTGAGAGTTTAAGCCTCTCTCCCTCCCATGAGAGCTCAGCCAATTAGCTCCAATTGTGGCGGACCGGCGAGTGGATAGCTGGAGTAATGCAAATGAGGCAAACTGTCAATGTAGCAATTTATTTTGGTAGATAGAGGTCAGCCATGGCTCGTAATGTCTGGGTTGTCTGGGTTTCGACGCAGTCCGTTGTACCTGAGGAGGCGCAGAGCCCGCCTCTTTTATATACCCTTTTTGCATCACAGTGAGCAAGTACTTCATAGAAGACGACCATTACAACAGGCGCGTGTGTCACAGTGACATCATCACAGCCAGCCTGCATGTCACAGTGACCTAACATCACAACCACTGTGGTGTCTGTCTGCTGTATCACACCATGGACTCCTGGTCATGGACGGCTGTGATATTCATACTTCTTGATCTTTTCCACATTTTGTCATGTTACTAGTACAAACGTAAATGCGTAAACGATCAAGAGGTATGAATATCACAGCTGCCCGTGACCGGAACCATATCTGTGAATGGAAAATTATACACAGTGTTCAATTTTTTTTTGCAAATACAAATCTAAAAAAAAAATAAATAAATAAAAACATGGTGGAGTGTTCATTTGTTTCCCCCCCCCCCAGAGTCAATACTTCGTTGAATCACCTTTCACTTCAATTACAGCTGCAATTATTTTGGGCTGTTTCTACCAACTTTGCACATCTCCAGACTGAGGCTTTTTTAACAAATGTACTGTATATACTTATACTTCTATCCCAGTGCGGCTAACTGGGTTATCAAAGGCGGGCCATGTCTCTCACTGTCTATGGTGAGAGGCATGTAAAAGAACCATTGCTGACTTTCGTAAAGAGTAGCTGCAAAGCTGTCAGCGTGTTCCTGTCCCTTGCTAAAAGGGTTGTGACAGGAAGGGCATCCGACGTATAAACCTATGCCAAATCAAATGTGCGAATCAGATGATTCGCTGTGGCGACTCCCGAAAAAAGGGAAAAAGCCAAAAGAAAGACAGAACTGTATATGCTTCTATCTAAACTACTGAAGTATAGCCCTTGCTATATACAGTAGGCCCTTGACTATTCGCGGTTTTGCACTCACGGTTCGAGTATTCGCGGACTGCCAAGCAACTGACACATCACTCAAATTCAGCCAATGGCTGTCCTCCTTCCTGCTGATTGGTTGAGATGTTGTAACACCCCTTTTCCCTCATTCGCGCACAAGTTGTCAATGAGCTTTTTTTAATGTGTTTTAAACACCAGTTAAGCACTATGATGCCACTCAAACGCTGTGCGTCTTTGGCTAAGCGATAGAAAATGTTGGATGTCTCTTCTGAAGAAATAACTTTCTCTTGTAGAAACGACAGCTTCCTCTGAGATATATATATATATATATATATATATATATATATATATATATATATATATATATATATATATATATAATGTGGTGAAGGAGGACATGAAGGTCGTTGGTGTAAGAGAAGAAGATGCAAAGGATAGGGTGAGATGGAGGCAGATGATTCGCTGTGGCGACCCCTGAAGGGAAAAGCTGAAAGTAAAAGAAGATATATATATATATATATATATATATATATATATATATATATATATATATATATATATATATATATATTTCTCATAACATAATAATTAAAGAATACAAATTTGTCATAGAGTAAGATAATTATGATTAAAATGGTTGGGAACTGTCAAGGATTTCAAGGTTCTATCAATGAAGGACCTCCAACTGTCATGGTTAAGCGCCAGCTCGCGGGCTTCTGTTCTTGTGATGCCAGCTTCTTTCACGAGGCAGTCTAACCAAGACAAACGAGGTCGGCCCCTGGATCTGTTGCCACTGACTAAGACAAAGAGGGAGAGTTTTGTAAAGTCGTCGTGGTCTTTCCTTATTATATGACCATACCATTGAAGTTGTCTTGCAAGGATTATTTTTGTTATTGGTTGGAAAGGGGTGTTGGTTGCCGTTGCAATATGCCTTTTGATTTCTTCGTTTGAGATTCGGTGTGTGAAGTGGATGTTGAGCATTCTTCTGTAGCTCTTCATTTCAAAGCTAGTGAAGAGCTGTTTATGTGACTTTGACAGGGGCCGGGTTTCACAGCCATAAAGAAGGATGCTAAGGATGAGGCTAGAGAAGATCTTTCTTTTGGTGGGAATGGAGGCTTTATTGCAGTCCCAGATCTTGAAGAGGTTGTTGAGGGCAGATCGGGCAGTGGCACAGCGCTTTTTGATTTCTTGGGTGAGGTAGCCATTTGAGCACACCATCTGGTCGAGATATTTAAAGCTGTCCACTTTCTTAATAATTTGTCCGAATGGATTGAAGATGTCATCTGTGGCATTGCATTGTTTAGTACTGACGAGATGTTCTGTCTTCGTGATTGAGACTGTGAGACCGTATTTTCTGGCGGTGTTCCACAGTTTCGCTGTTTGGCGGCTGCAACTTTCTGGGTTGTCTGTGAGTATGTCAATGCCATCTGCAAATGCAAGATAGCAGATTGTGTGTCCCTGGATTCGAATACCATCTTTGGTGTTGAGTGCTGCTTCATTGATGATGTGCTGGAAGAACAAGTTGAAAATGATGGGGCTGATAATGCAGCCTTGTCGAACGCCGCACTGATGATGGAAGGGCTCGCTGAGTTTGTTTGAGATTCTCACGATGGAATTAGCTTCGGTGTAAAGGGCTTTAATCAGGTTGATATATTTTGCTAGGATGCCTCCGAGAGATAATGTTCCAGACGAATTTTTGGTTGACGCCGTCGAAAGCTTTTCCAAAGTCGACAAAGATGTGGTAAATCTGGCGGCCCATTTCCAAATATTTTTCGGCAAGCTGGGTTGAGTGTGAAGATGTGATCGATCATGCTCCTGCCTGTTCTGAAATCTGCTTGTTCTTGGTCCAGGATGGTTTCTGCGTAGGTTTGGAGTCGATTTTGAATGACCTTGAGTAAGATTTTACTGGGGTGGGAGATCAGGGAGAGTGTGTGGTAGTTCGAACAGGGGAGTTTAGATCCTTTCTTATGCAGCGGGATGACTATTGATTGGCACCATCTTTTTGGCCAGGTTTCGTTGCTCCAGACTTTGATTATCAGATTATGGTATGCATTGATGGTTTCAGTTGGGGCTATTTTGAGAAGGTCGCCTTGAATACCGTCGATTCCCGGAGCTTTGTTGCTTTTTAAAGATCGAATCGCTCTTTCGACTTCATCATAGGTCGGAGGAGGGACAGGGTGATCTTCGGGGAAGAATGGCTCTCTGATTCGCTCAGGCATGACTAGGGGGACTTCTTTGTACAACTCTTAACAATAGTCCCTCCATCTGGTTAGAATACTTTGCTCTTCACTTAGAATGTTGCCATCAGCATCTTCAATTTGAGTTATCGAGAAGTTAGACTTTGGGTTAATTGTCTAATTGTGTCGTAAGCCAGTTTGGTGCGGTTGGCTTTGATATCCCTGTCAATATCCTCACACTTCTTTGAAATCCAGTCGGCTTTGTCCTTCTTTAGCTGGCTGTTAATCCTGCGGGTGAGATGGTTGTGAAGAGGATTATTTTTATTTTGTCTGGCCATTTGTCTTTGAGCTGTGAGCTGGATAGTAACATTAGAAATCCACGGTTTCTTCTTGAATTTCCTCTTTTGGACAATGGGGTTGGCTTCGTTAATTATGGTTTCGGCAATTTGGACTTCTAGATGCTCAATGTCGGGGCTCCAGTCTTTGATTCATTTTATGAGGTAAGTAAGACCTTGTTTGCAGT
Organism: Plotosus lineatus; assembly: GCA_024760905.1. Classification (NCBI taxonomy): domain Eukaryota; kingdom Metazoa; phylum Chordata; class Actinopteri; order Siluriformes; family Plotosidae; genus Plotosus; species Plotosus lineatus. The sequence goes on along the minus strand of CM045737.1, from coordinate 22,544,177 downwards.
GATACTGGTCAGGTCAAACACAGATATGCTTTTCTTTCTTTGTGGGCGGATGGCGTAGTTGTATTTGAGGCTGGCGATGACTGCTCGATGATCTGAGCCGATGCCGATTCCTGGATAGACACGGCTTTCTTAAGACTTTGGACTTGTTTGAGATGAGGGTATAGTCTATTTGGTTGGATGTTTTTCCATCAGGAGAAAGCCAAGTGTTGGTCTGGGATTTTTTGTGTTTGTATTTGGTGTTACAAGCATGCAAGTTCCTTCTTTGCATAAAGTCAAGGAGTTCTTCCCCTCTTTTATTTGTAAGTTCATTGCAGTGCTTTCCGATGTTGTTCGGAAAAATGTTTTTCATATCCTTTCCGAGCTTTGCATTGAAATCTCCTTGAATAATTATATCTTTTTTCTGGATTTTATTCAGGGTAGATTCAAGGTCATTGTACCATGTTGCTATTGTGAAATCATCGGCAGTGCTGGTGGGAGCGTAAATTCTATCAGAAATTAGATTGAATTCTGCAATACTCCCTTTGATGCTTTTGTTAACCAGGATTCCGACTCCGTGGCGCTTGATTCTTTCATTGCCTGACCAATAGAAAGAGTTGCCTTTACTAGTTGTCATGCTTCCACTATTGATTCGTCTGGCCTCTGAAATACCCATGATGTCCCAATTGTATTTGGTAAGATTGTCTTCGAGGAGGTCGAGGTAGCCTTCCTTTAAGGTGCTGACATTGTAGGTTCCAATATTGAGGGTTTTACTAAGCATCAGGAGAGATTGAGAGTTCACATATTTTGTCAACAGGCCCTCTCGAATTATCCTGTCGCGTCGGATGGGCCGCGGACGCCGTGGCATTATTTCCATTTGCACTGAAATCCATCTGGGTCATAATTGACTTGGGTTTGAACAGTAAAGTTACTGATGGTGTCCATCTCCTCGTCAGTAGTCGGGTGCCGTTGGCCTCAGCAAGAGGCTCTTCTGCCTAAAGGTAACCGAAAACCTACGTGTTATTTATCGAGGTTCGCCCCTCTATCCCAGTGTGCTGGCTAGGCTAAGTACCATGGGAAGTACTCCAACTCACAGGTGGACCAGATCTACCAGTAGGGACATATCCCTTAGCCAAGGGGTCCTTGCTGGGGTAAGGCACTACCACTCTGTAGGCTGGGAAACAGTTTATACTCATACTCCAGGAGTAGTTTCCTCTGAACTGTTGTATTAAAGTCTTTTTCAATTATTATTCCAGTACAGTGTGTAAGTTAATCTTTAGAATGCTTGTGTATGAGATTTTATGTTCTGTAGCATGTTTAACAAACAATACCAAAAGGATAAACTTTATTACGCTTCATGTCCTTTTGCATTGAACATGATGTCTCCAAGATGACGCTGCCTAGAGGGCGAAGTCGCGGAGTTCTCAGAGTCAAATTGTTTCTTTGTCCGTTTTAATTTGTTTTATTTGTTGTTTTGTTTGTTCATGTTTTGCACTATGCTCGTCTATGACCGGTCGACCCTACTACAGCCATGAGATCAGAGTCTTCGGGCGTGTAGAACTGAACATGCTCAACTCCTATCCTGAGCTAATATGCTATGGTAGCTCAGTGCTAGCCACACCACTTGGTGGTGGAATGAGGAAGTGCAGGAGTGTGTACAAAGGAAGAGGTTAGCTAAGAAGAAGTGGGACATAGAGAGGACCAAAGAGAGTAAACAGGAGTACAGGGAGACACGGTGTAAGGCGAAGGTAGTGGTGTCAAAAGCCAAACAGAGGGCGTATGATGACTTGTATGATAGGTTGGACAGTAAGGAGGGAGAAACTGATTTATACAGGTTGGCACAGCAGAGAAATAGAGATGGGAAGGACATGCAGCAAGTTAGATTGATAAAGGACAGAGAGGGAAATGTATTGACTGATGACAGAAGTGTGCTGGGAAGATGCAAAGAGTACTTTGAAGAGCTGATGAATGAGGAAAATGAGAGAGAAAAAAGAGTAGAAGAGGTGACTGTTGACAACCAGGAAGTAGCAAAGATTAGTAAGGGTGAAGTGAGGTGGGCATTGAAGTGGATGAAGAATGGAAAAGGCAGTTGGTCCTGATGACATACCAGTAGAGGTATGGAAGTGTCTAGGCGAGGTAGAAGTAGATTTTCTGACGAGAACATTCAACAAGGTCTTAGAGAGTGAGCAGATGCCGGAGGAATGGAGGAGAAGTGTGCTTATGACCATTTTTAAGAACAAGAGAGACGTGCAGAGTTATCACAACTACAGAGGGATAAAGTTGATGAGCCATACGATGAAGTTATGGGAAAGAATAGTGGAAGTTAGACTAAGAGCAGAGGTCAGCATTTGTGAACAACAATTTGGTTTCATGCCAAGAAAGAGCACCACAGATGCAGTGTTTGCTTTGAGGATGTTAATAGAGAAGTACAGAGAAAGTCAGAGGGAGCTACATTGTGCCTTTGTGGGTCTGGAGAAAGCATATGACCGGGTGCCGAGAGAGGAACTGTGGTATTGCATGAGGAAGTCTGGAGTGGCAGAGAAGTATGTTAGAGTGGTGCAGGACCTGTATGAGCGAGGTAAGACAGTGGTGAGATGTGACAGACAAGTTCAAGGCGGAGGTGGGACTGCATCAAGGGTCAGCTCTGAGCCCCTTCTTGTTTGCTATGGTGATGGACAGGCTGACAGACGAGGTGAGACAAGATGACATTGTGATCTGTAAGTGAGAGCAGAGAACAAGTGCAAGTAAGTCTAGAGAGGTGGAGGTATGCCCTGGAAAGGAGAGGAATGAAGGTTAGCCTCAGTAAGACAATACATGTGTGTGAATGACAAGAACCCAAGAGGAACGGTGAGGTTACAGGGAGCACAAATAAAGAAGATGGAGGATTTTAAGTGCTTAGGCTCAACAGTCCAGAGCAGTGGAGAGTGTGGAAAAGAGGTGAAGAAGCGTGTGCAGACAGGTTGGAATGGTTGGAGAAAAGTGTCTGGTGTGATGTGTGATAGGAAGGTATTGGCAAGAATGAAATGAAAAGTGTACAAGACGATGATGAGGCCAGCAATGTTGTATGGTTTAGAAACAGTGGCACTGGGGAAAAGACAGGAGGCAGAGCTGGAGGTAGCAGAGATGAAAATGTTGAGGTTCTCTTTGGGAGTAATGAGAATGGATAGGATCAGGAATGAGTACATCAGAGGGGCAGCACATGTAAGAGGTTTTGGAGACAAAGTCAGAGAGGCTAGATTGAGATGGTTTGGACATGTACAGAGGAGGGATGCTGAGGTTGGAACTACCAGGCCTAGAGGAAGACCAAAGAGAAGATTTATAGATGTTGTGAAGGAGGACATGAATGTAGTTGGAGTAAGAGTAGAAGCTGCAGAGGATAGGGTGAGATGGAGGCAGATCATTTGCTGTGGCGACCCCTGAAAGGAAAAGCCGAAAGGAAAAGAAGAAGAAGAAAGTCGATATAGTCGGCCCCCTACTTACGAAACACCCTGGGTTTGAAAATTCCGGGTTACGAGAAACATTTTCTTAAGTTTTCGTCCTCGGGATACGAAAACAACCTCCTCTTACGAAAAGCACCAAATGCGCCATTCAAAATTCAAACGCACCATTCAAAATTTCACATGATGCGCGAGTTGCTCTCTCATTGGCTGTCTCTCAACATCCCGCCCTGCTGGCCTCCCATTGGCCAGTAGGCAGCTCTTACCCATACTTCCTGTTTGTCACCCACGTGAAGGAGAGTTGACTGCTGGCTTGTTTTGAGATTGATCATGCAGTGTTATATTTCATTATCGCCAAAACCCCTCTACAGTCGGGAAGATATTGAACCAGAAGGAGACCTTAAAGCGGAAATGCAGTGACAGAGGCAATTATTTCGGCACAATATTAAAACAGAGTGCTCCGTGGGACTTCCGATCTTGCAAGGAAGCAAGGTAATATTGAATGAGGACCTCTGATCTTTAAAACAGATACTGTAATTCCGCTTTAAATACAACATCCCGTCCATTTAAACATTTAAATAGAATTGTTCCGTCAGCTGCACGTTGCATGTGGGCGGGGCCCGAGTTTTATGTGTGTGTGTGTGTGTGTGTGTGTGAGAGAGAGAGAGATAGAGAGAGACTGTCTACAGAATCAATCAGAGATGAAAGCAGGCTTTCTTTAGTTTTTAGTTTAGTTTTTTAAGTTGTTTAATTCAGTAAATGTTTAATAAATGTGGTGCATGTGAGCAAAACACGGCTCATCTGGACCTCCAATCCATCAAGGAATCAAATTAAAGTTGAGTTTGGCCTCCAATCTGTCAAGCAGGGAATGCGCTTTGAATTCCTCGTCTTAAAATGCTCCGACGTGCTGCTTGTGGGCATGGCCTGCAGCACCACAATATACATATAATGTGTATACAATACACATATATTGTGTACTGTATTGTGTGTGTGTGTGTGTGTGTGTGAGAGAGAGAGAGAGAGAGGGGTGTGTGTGTGTGTGTGTGTGCGCGTGTGTGAATAAAAAATGTTTAATAATGGTTTCATTAATAAATATGTTAATAAAATGGTTTAATATGTTAATAAAATGTGTAAATGGTTTAATAAATATTTTTCTTTTACTTTTAACACATATTTCATACAAAATTGGTGTACTTTTATCATTTTTAAAGGGTTTATGGGATAGTCTTGGGAGCCTTGGAACGAATCAGGCGTTTTACATGTAAAACGCGCCCCTACTAACGATACTCCCGCGTTATGAAAAAGGCTCTGGAACAGATTAATTTCGTAAGTAGGGGGCCGACTGTATATGTAAACACTTTTCATCCCAGTAATATGCATTTTTATTTACCATATTTATTTATTTATTACATTCTTTTTTTCTAAAGTATGATTTCACAGTGTAGAACGAGTGATAGCAGTCTTCATAGCTTAAAGAAGCATCTCCAAAACAATTTCTGCTGCCATGGCCCTACCCCCGGCAACTACCTCACAGACGAACCTGAGTCACATTGCAATTTAGAGGTCTAAATGAAGCTTAGGACTCCGTTCACAGTGCTGAGATTGGATGCTTTGCTGTGATGCTGAGGTAACTAAAGCTTCTGAAGTTGTCCTCTGATGCAGAATGATAAGACGACTGAGTACACAGGCTAAAGTTAGAGATTGATAAAGGCAGGAAGACTCTTGCTTATCAGACACAAGCAGAGTTAACTCAAAGATCAGATACAGATTTAATTTAGCTGCTTTAGAGTGGATCAATTGTGAAGTTATTTTTTCTTGTGTGTGGGAGTGCGTGGGGGAAGTTGGTATTGAGTTGGGGCTCATTTAATATGAGATTGATTGAATATACAATGTTAAATAAGAAGAATGGCAGTCCTCAGTCTGAGGGTATTTATTTCATTCAACTTCATTGACTTGTGTATATGAAGTGGACCCAGTCGTAAAAATGAACTATAGACTTTTGTGTTTGTCAGTGCTCGAGATGTTTAATCACAGATGACTGGCTGAGAGACAGCAATGACATCAGGAGGCAAAGTGTCTTAGACAACGTAGGAGAACCAAGTAATCTAGTTACACATTCTACACATCTATAGGACTGAATAATATAAACAAACCAATAACTGACAAGATCGGTTAGCAAAGGAGTTTTGACATTAAGAAAGAGATGTCTCTTGGGAGAATGGTGACTTTTCTCTCACACACATTCATGGCATGTTCGGTTATTCTTTACGAGAGGACATGTGTCACTTCAGTGTGTAAACCCGAGGAATTCTAGCAGTGGTGCTTATTTATCATCATAGCTTTGAGTCAAATCTGGTCATGAAATGAGTGTGGGTAAATTTTCGTGACAGTTTCATTCTTCACCAGTTTTATTTCATGCATATATTTCCTAGCAAAATCACAAGCTCGCTAGCACTTTAATTCTTATTACCTGCCTTACTTTTTCTATTGCTTTCTTTTTCTTGCTGCACATGGAACGATGTTGCCAGAATACTATTTCTGTATGAAAAAATAGTAGCAAAAAAAAATCTTACATTTCTTATATATTTTCTTTTACATTTCTGATTGTTGAAATGTTTGTAACTGGAAAATATAGGGATCCCTCACTTTCTGTGGTTAATTGGGACCGAGATCCCCCTGCGATTGAATTCCACGAAGTAGGATCGACCCCCACCAACTGCCGTACATGTATATGTATACAGTAGGCCCTTGACATTCGTGGGGGTTCGGTTCCGGGCCTTCCCGTGAATCGAGATAATCTGCGAGTTCTGTACTCGGAAGTAAAACCCCATGTATGACGTCACATGCGCGAATGAGAAGCTGTAAGTAAAATACTATGTATCTATTACATGCGCTAAAGTATGCTTCTTAAACACATTCTATAGACAGTGTAGTAATGATTAAGAAAAACGTTTCAATTTTTACTGTTATATTTATTGATGTTAAAGTATAAACATTATACAGCATAGCATAAACCACCTTTCAGTGCATTCTCTTTATAAACATACAGCACTGTGGTTTTCAAAAATGCCCACTAGAGGAACATACTGTATTGCATTAGGCATGACACGACTGAATTCAGGTATTAACTGCATTAAGTCCGAGCAACTCAGCCACGCCCTTCCCAACCGGAGCCGAAGTACAAAACAGAGTTTTAGAATGATAGAGTTAGAGGCGTTATAAACCAAAGAAGCGGTGATGTTGATGTGAGTTAATCCTCTGGTGCAGAGCTGAGCGTGCTTTTGTTTATTGGGAGTAAATGAGAATAGTGAATTCAGGTGTGTGTGAGCAGCTCAGCCACGCCCCTCAGGAAGTAAACAGTTAGTGAGAGGCACAATGCCAAAATCAAAGTCCCCCAAAACACAGACCATAATAAAAAGGACATAAAAGAACAAGAAATGTAATAAATTGGATAAACAAAACACAACAAGAAACATGCTACACCACAGTAAATAAAATATAACACACAAACATTACCTTAGTTCTGTCTGTCTTCTTTTCGGCTTTTTCTCTTTTACTTGGGAGTTGCCACAGCGAATCATCTCATTCGCACATTTGATTTAGTATAGGTTTATACGTCGGATGCCCTTCCTGTCACAACCCTTTTTAGCAAGGGACAGAAACACGCTGACGACTTTGCAGCTTACTCTTTACGAAAGTCAGCAATGGTTCTTTTACATGCCTCTCACCATAGACAGTGAGAGACATGGCCCGCCTTTGATAACCCAGTTAGCTGCACTGGGGACGGACGGACAGTGACAACCTTGTGAAGAGTGGGACTCGAACCCCCAACCTTTGGATCAGCGATCCAGCGTCCTATACCACTAGACCACCACTGCCCCCATTGAAATGCACATTATTATAACGTGATATTCTCATTTACCCCAGCTTGTGAGTTTGAATTCAGGAGTATCTGTGCTGACCCTGTGAGCTAGGCGCGATTCTCTTCACAACCCAAGTAAAGGATAAAGCAATCCGTAAAATGAAGCTTGCTGATCTGTACTGCAACACATCATTTTCGTGTTGGTTTAACTTCTTCCTGGTTAAGTCTTTCTTTTTTTCCCACTCACTGCCGCAATACCTGGTTAAACTGGATAGATAAATCAGAGAGAGCTGTATGCATGGATTATACAACTAATACAGTGTGTAAGAGTTTGAAGCTGGTTCACTTGTTGCACTCGTATCACCAGTGGTTTGGAATCAGACACAGATTTATTTTTATGTCGTAGTTCATTCTATGTGAATTGCAAAATAATAAATAAGGTCCATAATTGTATCTGCATTCATTCATTCGTTTTCTTAAACGCTTAATCCTAATTAAGGTCACAGGAAGGTTGTTGCCCATCTCAGCCGACTCTGGGCAAGGGCAGAGTACACGTTGGATGGCTTGCCAGGCCATCGCATGGCCGAGACACGCTGACAGCTATCCAGCCTACTCTTGACAAAAGTCAGCAATGGTTCTTTTCAGCCTCTCAACACAGACAGTGCAATAATTGTATCTTGATTTGAGGAATATAATTGGTACTTTATAGTGATTATTGCATCTCATTGTCAGTGTGCTCACACTCAAAGGGGGTACTCTCACTCTCAAATAGCCCAAGTTTGGTGGCCGTCTGGGTGGTCAGACACAACAAGCCTGGCTCTTTGACTAGGAAAAAAAAACAAAAGCAAACAGGTGTCTAAACACAGCACATATCTCCAGAGACCCCCCTTTACAGGCTCATAATGCAACTACTTTTACCAGGACTGGAGAGGCTTTGCTTTGCTGAGTGGTTCTCTAGAAACTGGAGAGCGTGGCGGAGTGAGGAGAGAACAAGAGGGGAGGGGTACCTTTATTATCTGTCTCTAATGAATGTTTGGCCTTTCCTTAGGTAATATAACTATTTATTGTTATGCTAGATATGATTTTCAGATGTGTGTGTGTGTGTGTGTGTGTGTGTGTGTGTGTGTGTGTGTGTGTGTGAAGAGCTGAGAATTAAAAATGGAAAAAGCACTCGCATTATGCATTTTACATTGTAATCACTGCACAGCATGAGTATGAGAACAGGATGCAAAGATGCCGTGCATTCGGAATGGTGAATTCATTCATTCATTTACTAATCAGCTTAATCATACTGCGAATGCTTTTGAATGGTGGAAGGAAAACGGATTACTCGGAGGAAACCCTCAGAAACACAAATAGAATGTGCAAATTCTAAAAAGTAATACCTTGAACCTGGGATCTTTTGCTAATGAGGCTAACGTGTTAGCCACTGCCCCAGCATCATCTTCTTTTCCTTTCGGCTTTTCCCTTCAGGGGTCGCCACAGCGAATCATCTGCCTCCATCTCACCCTATCCTTTGCATCTTCTTCTCTTACACCAACGACCTTCATGTCCTCCTTCACCACATCCATGAATCGTCTCTTTGGTCTTCCTCTAGGCCTTTGCCTGGTAGTTCCAGCCTCAGCATCTTATTACCAATATACTCACTATCCCTCCTCTGTACATGTCCAAACCATCTCAATCTAGCCTCTCTGACTTTGTCTCCAAAACGTCTTACATGTGCTGTCCCTCTGATGTGCTCATTCCTGATCCTATCTATCCTCGTTACTCCCAAAGAGAACCTCAACATTTTCATCTCTGCTACCTCCAACTCTGCCTCCTGTCTTTTCCCCAGGGCCACTGTCTCTAAACCATACAACATCGTTGGCCTCAACACCGTCTTGTACACTTTTCCTTTCATTCTTGCCGATACCCTCCTATCACACATCACACCGGACACTTTTCTCCAACCATTCCAGCCTGCCTGCACACGCTTCTTGACCTCTTTTCCACACTCTCCATTGCTCTGGATTGTTGAGCCTAAGTACTTAAAATCCTCCACCTTTCTTATCTCTGCTCCCTGTAATCTCACCGTTCCTCTTTGGTCCTTGTCATTCATGCACATGTATTCTGTCTTACTGAGGCTAATCTTCATTCCCCTCCTTTCCAGGGCATACCTCCACCTCTCTAGATTTTCCTGCACTTGTTCTCTGCTCTCACTACAGATCACAATGTCATCTGCAAACATCATAGAGCCACTGCCCCAGCATGCCACCTGGAATACAAAGTTGAGTAAACATTACATTGATATTATGTAAACAATTATATGCTTACATGAAAAAAAGAAAAAAATGCGTGTAAAAAAAAATACATGTAATAAAAGGTGATAAAAAGCTGTCAAATATAATTCACTATGAGGAGAAGTATAGTTGAGGTCTGTGGTGTAGTGGTTATTTTGCTGGGCTCATAATTGAGAGATCATGGGTTCAAATAACTGTTGGACCTCCCATTGTGCTAGATCCCTGAGCAAGGTCCTAATCAGAAGTGTGCTTCTCTCCACCCAGCAGTATAAATAGGTTCCAGTAAAAATACTGGGAAGATATAACATGTGATGGATGAGCTAGACTAGACTAGGCAGTGATTGAACTCCTAGTTGCATCATGCTACAGAAACCAGGATAAAATGTGGCTGTCATGAGGCCAACAGAGTTCCCATTGCCTAATGGGAAGGGAAGTTTTGCATGCATATATTCACATGTGATGTTGACATTAAAGTCTCTGAAAGGAAATGTGATCCATAATGTGTTCCCATATGCCCAAGAGCATCTTTCGCATTTCCTTGATGTCAAATCAAGCAATTTTTAACACACCTGGTACATTATAAGTAGTATATTATTTCATCCCCTTATACATTATAAAATATTTGAGTGGATTTGGCATTTCAGGTTTCAACTGTGGCTGTCACTTGTAAACACATGCAGTTTTCCTTCTCAGGTGGTTAGGTCACCAGTTTGGCTAAGACCTCCATAAAACATAGCACTGCTCAAGTGTCCCTGAGAACAAGACCAAAGCTATAATAAAATTCTGTGCTGAAGAGCTCCGTCAGCAAAACACTCCCAGACTATGGCCTTGGACATGACCTCTGACCATGCCATGTGAGATGGCTGCACAATGTCAGGCTTATCATCTGTCCTAGTGGGACACACACGTCACATATTCTCGATGTGTGGTCTGTTTTAACATATGCACAGATGCAGAGAATTCAGATGGATTTCTGCACATTTTAAAATCTTGTTAAACGATATATCCTTACCAATGATAAGTGGATTTTAAATAATTAAAACACTCCACTGGTAATTTTATTTCTGTTCCAGAATATAGATAAAGCATATTAAGATTTCAGGAATCGTCTTCCCGCTTTTGGAGCAGCTGCTTTGCCGTTAGAGATTCACAATGAGTATCGTTTTTCCTCGAGTTGAAGCTGTATAGCAGAGGTAATGCATATTTATGAAGACTTTATGAAGGCTTTATGGTTGTGCTTCATCAGCGAAGGGGCGAGCTAAGAGATGACAGGCGTCCCATGGGAGTACTGCCTTCTCCCCCAAAATCATTTCGAAACCTCAGTCTTCTTTTCAGTTTCACTTCAATTTCGCAAAAATGCTGTCAGAGTACCTCTTTGCTGATCTCTTTATTTTACTATCTACTATTATGCCATAATTGAAAATGAATAAAGGCAGAAGTCTGGCACAGCAACTTGCAGCAATGCTGTTGCAAAGAAAAAAATAAAGTTGTGCAAATGTACTGCTGATTTTACAGAATATAAATCACTTGCTCTGAGACTTTTGTAGAAGATTGAGCTTGGTAGCTGGGTTCAGCTCCTGACAGGTGGATATCCATATGAATGCTTTTATGATTCCAGCTTTGAAAATGCAATGCCTTGGAAATTAAGTTTTTCCAGTGACTGCCACTCACTTTCCAATATCCAAATTTCAATCGTTGCCTGGAACATTTGATGGTGAATTGTGGCCTGTATTATTGAAAATGAGGAATTCAAGCTTAACATTTTCTCACACCCGCATGAACAAAATGCATAGCCATCACAATAGTTTATAAGTGTTGTAAAACGTGTAGATTTAACAGTCAGTTCACATTTCAGTGAGATGGTTTCTGTATTCCAATACAACAGCTTCATACCGATCCTCTTCAGCACGCGCCATTTATAGAGGAGAGCAGATATGCAGGGCACCTAAATTTCCTTCAGGCCTGTCATGTCCAAGACAGTACAAGCCACAGTCATCTTTAAAATGATGAATGAATCTCTGCTGTATACTCAATGGATTGAATTTAGTTCCTATGGAATGGTAGCATGAAAGGAAACTGCTTTTTGTTGTTAACAACAACCACACAACTATACAAGAGCCTTAAGGTGTCTTCGTTTTACTCACTGGAGGAATCTATAGAGTCACCACTCCGAGACACATAGACTCGTACCTCAAGGTAATGTAGCGTCATTATAGCAATAACTGCCATGGCTTTTGGGGGGAAGAAGGAAACCAGAGAACCTGGTGCAAAGTCAAGGAGAGTCAAGCCACTCTTTAAAGTCTTCCCCAGAACAACCCAAAAACTTTTAATGGGATGAAGTTCAGGACATTGTAATGGATAATTCATGAGTAAAAAGGACTCTTCATAATCCCTGAAATACCTGGTCACAATCTGATCCCAAACTTTGTGTTTGTGCGAAAAACAAATCAATTCATAACATAACCAAATCGTTTAGAATATTCAGCCAATAAGCTAACTTCAGTATATCGGCTCAATACATTCCTGAATCTCGACCTAACCAACTGAAGCAACCCTAGATCATAGCAATGCCTTCAGAGACTTGTACAGCAACCAATGTGCATGATCAGTGCATTGATTCACAAGTTTGAGCTCTTACCCTTGCATGTCCATTGCTCTGGTATAGGATAAATCTGTACTGGTCAGCGCACATTACTTTTTTCCACTCTACTAGAGTCTTTATTTTTCTGTTCGATTAAAGTATTTTATTCTGACTGCGATGGCCTTGTGAGCTGTCCAGGGTGTACCCCGTCCTCGCTCAGAGTCGACTGAGATGGGTGCCAGCCTCCCCGTAACCCTAATTAGGATTAAGCGGTTCAGAAGATGAATGAATGAATTTTATTCTGATTAGTTCCATTAATAAATGTTTTTTCTTATGATCATACAGCTATTTAGTCTCAATCTTATGCCTACTTGTCATAGTGTGCATGTGGAACATTTCAGAATAAAGTCATTAATAAAAAAATAAATTATGATTTGACATCATCAAGAATTTAAGTGACATTCTGGAATTTCATCAGCAACATTTCTCCTGCAAAGTTGCTTCAACACTAAAAAAAAAAATGCTTCGCCAATATGCTTTAATATTAAGATAAGACCAAAATAGTTTGCAACCCAATTCTAGTAATTTAACCAATCTTCCTGGCTGTTTATTTATTTAATATTTCATTATTTTTGCTGAATTTGACAATTCTGAAACACAGTAACAACTTTTCCAAACTATATACCAACATGGCTGTTCAAGAAATGAAAAGCTCTTGAAATGAGAGACTGCGCACACAAATCCAATTGGTGTTTTTTTTTTTTTTTTTGGGCCAACAGTGTATATTGTGATTAATCGCGTTTCATTATATTTTACTCCATAAGATGGAATTTATTTCTATTTGTAACTTCTCTATAACTTCGGAGAAACTAGCCTTTTGCTACATACTCTTATTGTGTTGGATGAACCTCCAGTTGATTATTTAAAGTGTAAGTCAAAATGTGCAGTGACTTTCCCTCGAGGCAATAACCAAACAAAATCCAACAATCCCCCATTCACGCCAATTAAATATTACAGTTCTAGTGTGCCCTTCATTTGACACTTGATAAGCAGGCAAAAAAAACAGGTGACAGTGTCATTTCAAGTGTATAAACAATACAGCCAATGCATCTCAGCAACTGCTTTAATAATAAGATCTGAATATATCAAAGCTACAAATGTACACAACTGTTAGGAAGATAAACCATATGCACTCCTAAAACCAGAATGAAATACACCATCACACATCATTTGGTGTGCAGTACATATTTCTCATTTACATCTTAACACATTCATGAGATGTCGTGCAATAAAATGTTGCAACTACAGAATATGCTGCATTTCATTATGCAAATACACAAGACCAAAATCAGAAATGGTGCCAATGACTTATCATGGGTTTTTAATAGCTGTGAGCATATGGGGTTATCAAGTTGGTAAAAGTATCTGAATCTGAATTTATTGTGGATATTTAATTTGTTTGTACTCTCTTTGATTTGCCACCATGTTGTGGTGGAGGGGTTTGCCTGTCCTAATGATTCTACGAGCTCTATTGTTGGGGGAAATATGCCCCTGATAGGGTTACTCAAGGCAAACAGGTTCTAGGTGAAGGTCCAGATTAAGCGCGGTTCAAAAAAATCTCTAAATGAATAAAGACAAAATGACATGGTTCCCCCGTGGAGTCGGGCCTGGGGGAGGGGCTTGAAGGTCAGTGCCTGGTGGTCAGGTGCCTGCCCATGGGGCTCGGCTTGGCCCAGCCTGAAAAGGAGACATGTGTCCGCACTCCCATGGACCCACCACCTGTAGGAGGGACTATAGGATCAGGTGCACTGTGAGTTGGGTGTCAGTCAAAGGCAAGGGTTCTGTTGAACTAATCTTTGGCTATTGACCTTGGGACATGGAATGTCACCTCTCTGGAGAGGTATGAGTCGGAGCTGGTGCATGAGATTGAGAGATACTGGCTAAATATAGCCGGACTAACCTCGATGCATTGCTTGGGCCTCGGAACCACCAATCTCGAGAAGGATTGGACCTTATTCCATTCTGCAATTGCTCATGGAGAGAGGTAGCAAGCCAGTGTGGGTATCCTTGCTGCCCCTCATCTCGTTGCCCAGATGTTGAGGTTCTCCCCGGTTGACAAACGGTTAGCTTCCCTCCACATTTGGGTGAGAAGACGGGTCCTGATTGTTGTTTGTGTTTATGCACAAAATGACAGTTCAGAGTGGCCACCCTTTTTGGAGTCTTTAGGGGGTGTGTTGGAGGCCGCCGTCCTTGTTTCCTTCGCATCCTTTTTTTCAGGGTGTACTCCTCCTACGGCCCAAGAGATGGGCACCAGCACATGCAAGGGTTTTTTGACAGGCAGTAAGATATTATGTTACAGCAAGCAACAGAAAAACAAACAGGAAAGCCCATGAAACACATGGAAAATATGCCCCACAAAGAAATGCCCGAGCCCAGGTTCTGGTTACTGTGAGGCAGACATACTGACCACTATGCCCCCATGACACCCTTGTAAACAGCCAATAGCCAGTTTTATTTTCACTAATAGAAATTTTATGAAAATGTATTTCAGTATAACTGAATCTTTACAGACACATAGAGAACCTCACTGTGGGATCATATCCTCCATTTTACTCCAAGTAGCTTCGCTTCACTTCTGGGAGCCTCAAATCCTTCACTGTTGGTCTATTGTGAATGATATGTTTTAAAATGTACTTAACAATGCATTCAAACAAACAATGAACAAGTTCAAAACAATTAGGAACACTTTTCATTTATTTAATACACCATACAAAATTATTTTCATGCAATGTGTATACAGTAGATTATAATGCAAATCCACATTGTGTTACTTTTTACCCTGTATGAGGGGTATTCGGGCAGCTTGAGGGGGGGAAAAAATCCAGCAGTTAATCATCCATCCATTTATTCTGACATAATAGAGTGTAACATGATTAAAGGGATGGCCCAATCATGTTACACCATATATTTGGAAAGACCACCCCAATAGGCAACAGTAAACAAAAAAACAACAAAAAACTCATACCAGATTGACCAATATACTGGTACACATAAACAAAATATTACACAACAGGTGTGTTTTTACAGTCATTACATAGGCTACAACCCTCACATGTAATCTCGCAAGCAGTCTGGTAAATGATGTTCAAGTAATTCTGAAATAGTATTGGTTCAATTAACCATCTTTGAAGTGCTGTGCTGTCTTACAGTAGGGATTATCCTATTCACATCTAAGGATGTGCATGGCTTTTACTCTCTCTCTCTCTCTCTCTATATATATATATATATATATATATATATATAGGGATCCCTCGCTACTTCGCGCTTCAATCAATGTGGCTTCAGTGTGTCGCGTTTTTTCTTTTAAATATTCATCGAAATAAAAAAATAAGGAAATTAAGGAAGAATGGGGAAACAGTTAAGGAAAATGCCACAAAATAGGGCCAATTATGCAAAAAAACAAAAAAAACAAAAACCCCTAAATAAACAAAAACAAAACCCCCCTCCCAAAATCTCCCATCAAGACTACTTACATTTTTGTGTGGTGCATGTCTGTATGTGTGTGTGTATTTATATTTTATTTACATCTTATGCATTAATTTTTAATTGTTATTATAAGCATTTATAGCATTAAATATGTATTTATTGATATTATATACACATATATACATGTACGTATACGTCAGTTTGGGGAGTTGATCCTACTTCGTGGATTTCGGTTATTGCGGGGGATCTCGGTCTCAATTAGCAGCAGAAAGTGAGGGATATATATATATATATATATATATATATATATATATATATATATATATATAGGATTTTCTGAGTAGATCCTTCCGTAGGAGAGTGCTCAATACTTTTTGGTAGAGCAAATAACAATAAAAATAAAAGGACAGGACAAAGACTTTCTATTGAAACTCCATTTATCACTACAGATCTGTTTCGAGAGGTGGTGAAACCATCCTCTCTCTTCAGGTGATTATAGAAGAATTCTTCTATAATCACCTGAAGAGAGTGATAAATGGAGTTTCAATAGAAAGTCTTTGTCCTGTCCTTTTATTTATATATATATATATATATATATAGTCCAGCACTATGGCAACAGTAAAAACAACAAGAAAACATGGAACAAGATCAACACCCCTTATTGCATGAGAATACAATGCTTTTGGGAGAAAAGTCAAATTAGCAAACGTAGGCCTCTGTCAGTCCCGAAGGACTATGGCTGCACTCTGGCCAGTATCCCGACTGGTGATACTCCCCAGTGCGCAGAGCCTGGGTAGGGAGTAATGAGGGACAGGCTGTTACCCAAGCAGCAAGTCCCCCCCCTGTCTCGGCGCCACCGGAAGGATCCAATGGAAGGGCAAGTGCCGATACGACTGGGTTCCAGTGCCGCTGCAGGAGAGAAACTACGGTCAATTTAGAACAGCCAATTAACCTACAGTGCACATCTTTGGATTGCGGGGGAAACCGGAGCACCCGGAGGAAACCCACACAAGCACGGGGAGAACATGCAAACTCCACACAGAAACGCCCAGGCTGGGAATCGAACCCGGGCCTTCTTGCTGTGAGGCAGACGTGCTAACCACTACACCACCGTGCCGCCCAAATTAGCAAAGGTACAAGCAATATAATCATACTATTAAAATAGTGGTTGGCACATCTGCCTAATAGTAAGAAGGCAAGAACGTCCTGGATTTGCATCCTGGCCAAAACGTCCTGGTCCAGGCATTTCTGTGTTTCCCTGTGCTTGTGTGGATTTCCTCCGGTTACCTCTGACTGTCCAAAGACATGCACAGTAGAGTAATTTGTTGTTCTAAACCAGGGGTGTCAAACTCCTGCCAGAAAGGGCCATGTGGCTGCAGGTTTTTGTTTCAACCAAGCAGCAGCACACCTGACTGCTCATTTAATCAACTCATCTGAGTGTTCAGGCAGCTGATTGGTCAATCTGTGCTCTGTACAGAGACTGACCAATCAACTGCCTAAACACTCAGCTCAGTTGATTAAATGAGCAAAGTCAGGTGTGCTGCTGCTTGATTAAAACAACCTGCAGCCACATGGCCCTTTCTGGCATGAGTTTGACACCCCTGTACTGACCCGAGATGTAAATGGTTGTGTGTGCACAATGCCTTGAGCTGTTCAGGGTGTACCCCACCTTTGTCCAGCGTTGGCTGAGATAGGTACCAGCATTAAGCAGTTCGGCAAGTGAGTGAAGGGCATATGTGGTTGAACTATGTGCCGTAAAAGCATCTTAAATCACTTTGCAGATATGTAAAAACATAACCTTGAGAATGCCAACTCAGTGTAAAGTGTTGGAACACTAAGAAGTACCATTTAGAACCTTTTATATTGAGAATGTAATGAAGCTATAATGACCAGGCCAGGCGAGACATAATCTGTAGCTGTTTAGGTCAATTCCCTGCTCAAGTCTAGATATATAATGTATTTTACACAGCATGTAATTTGGCTATCTAATGGTCACAACGATCTCTTGCTGAACAATGCCCTTGCCTGATGCTTGTCATTAGAGTGTGATCGAAACCTTAATGCAATTGACTACGTGATGCTCCTGACATTAATAATGGTGAAACCTGTTCAGGAAATTAAAGCCACACATGCCCATTCTAATGAGATCGTATCCATCACACTTTGCTCTTTAACCCCGAGCACCGCACAGTGCTGCATCACGGGCTAAATCAGTTCCCTCCTCTATCTTTTCTGTTATCTTTCATCTTCTTTAGTAATTGATTCAATCTCGGGTTTTTTTTGTTTGTTTGTTTCTAGATCACAGACCTCCTTACTTTTTGCCCTCTCACAATCCCACATCTTTTTGGGGTCTCTCTGTGTATTCGGTACATATCCTGTGATTTTGTCATCTTTCCAGCTTTACATTTTTGGCAAAAGTGGAGGCTGTCCCCGACGAAGGCTTTTTCAAGGATGACTTAAATGTAGTGGGTGTTATACTGTCTCTTTCCATTGACTGGTCTACATTATGTATGAACACTTTGCTCACTTGTCTGCCTGAACAGCTAGTCTAAGATACTTTCTTCATAATTCCGAGAGGTAGAGTGAACTCACAGCTCAGGGGATAAAGAGAAGTTGATTTTCAAAATGAATGAAGCCACCTAGCTTCCTTATGTTGAAGATAATCAATTGTATTATTAGTATATAAATATTTATCACACATGAAACTTCATTCAGTGCTGTTTTTCTTCACCATGTTTAATAAAAGACATCCTGCAAATGCGGCTGTCAATTCTATATACACTCAGTAATTTCTGAAGGCTGCTGCATGACTCGATGGGTCATGTCAGGTAGATCAGTGACTATCTCCTGCTGAATAGAAATGTTAAGCGCTTCAAGAGTTTGGAGTTGGTCAAAATACACTTGTGATTTAAGAAGCCTCCACAGAAAAATTATTACAAGGGGTGAAGTCAGGGGAACAGATCGGCCACCCAACATTACCACACAACAAGATCATATGATGTGGGAATATTTCCCTCAACACTGTCTGCGCTGTACTGTAGCTCCATCCTGCTGAAACCACACATCGAGTTCTTCAAGCTCGAGGTGTTTTAAGTTGGGGTTGGGCCACCAACATGCCACAACTCTGCCTCTCCCACCTCACTAAGTTTCATGTGTGCAGATAATAATGAATAAAATTTTACTGAATGAAATTTCATGAGTCTGGATAATAATCTTGCTCATTCATTTTCTGAACCATTTAATCATAATTAGGGTCACAGGAGGCTGACCCTATCTGGGCAGGGCAGGGCAGAGTAATGTACACCCTGGACAGCTCCCCAGGTCATCAACACACTGGTAGTTAAACTCAGTAAGGGTTCATTTACATGCCACTCACTACAGACAGTGAGAGACATGACTGCCCTTTGATAACCCAGTTAGGTGAACTTGGAGGGGGGGGCAACCTTGACCCAGTAATTCAGTACCCTACCACTGGCCCCCAAATACTTACTCGATTATCTTAGTCTCCAAATAAATTTACCTTTGGAATGTGGGAGGGTTTTTTTGGATGACCCTGAATTTGATGACAGGAGTTGATACTGACTAGTCCACAAGAGGGCACTAGTTATGTAGTGCTTAACAAGCTGAGACCTTGTTGTTTGGATATGGGGTTAAAAACAGGACTAAACAGTACACTATAAAGATCAACATCATGGATGTAAGATGAAATTCCTCTCTCCTCATGTGAGAAGGTCATTGAAAACAGATGGAGAGGTGGCAGATGTGTGTGGATGCGATGAGAAGGATATGCGAGTCTGATGAGGAGAGCTTTCATCAACAGTGAGGATCTAGATCAAAAGAATCCATTAGCAACATCCAGACTGTCTGTGACTCGCGCACCGTCCCCGGCGAACCTTTGTTGCCAGACTGAATTCGTGAGCAGAATTCATGAGTCAAGTCTGACCATTGTGACCGTCGAGGTTCATACTAACGTCATCTCACCTTCCTGAGCTCTTAACACATTGCTGATAATAGAGCAAGAGGTGTGTGTGTGTGTGTGTGTGTATGTGAGTGAGGCAGGCAGGCAGAGAGAGAGAGAGAGAGAGAGAGCGAGAGCGAGAGAGAGAGGAAGGTTCCGAGACTGCCTTTCCTAAGCCTAGGTGCTTTAACAGACACAGTGCTTTCATATTGTGCAGTGAAGAGGAGTGAAATGTGGGAGAGGAGGGAGAAATCACAAATTACCCCAGTTCCAGATCCACTGCCATGCCTTGCTGCTGTAAATCCTTTTCTGCCCATGTTCTGTGTGATTACATGAATAATAATTAACACACCCACAAAGTCACCGCTTTTATCACCATCATCAATCTCTTCCAATGCTACCAGCAGAATGAGCCCGGAAGATTAAATGCAGAAATAAAGGACATTGGTCTCTGAAGATATAACTGATGATAGAAAATACAGGTAACAGACGGCCACTAAATTCAGTGCATGCATTGATCATTTGCATGAAGTTACATCCAAGGATCCTATACGCCACACTGATATATAGTACATATGCACAGTATATAATCTACATTTCACTGCTCAGGGCTTATTTATTGTTGTATTCATAACAATTATACACTGTACTATAAATTTTACTGAAAAAGATGAAAGTTGTCATATCAGACTCACAAGCTAGAAGGTACCGGGTTCAAATCCCAGGCGTTTCTATGTTTAGTTTGTATGTCCTGCATAGGTTTCCTCCAGGTACACTGTTTTAGCTCACGGTTCAATGACATGCAAATTGGCTGTCCCAAATTTCCCGAGGTGTGAGTGTGAATTTTTTTATTTTTATTTTTTGTGTATGTTGCCCTGTGATGGACTGCCAAGCTGTTCAGTGTGTACCTTGCCTTCACCCAGAGTTATCAGACTCCCCTCGACCATAGTATGAGAAGTGTAACTTTAAATAAATGAATAAATAAAAAGCCGATCACACTGGAATACTGTATGAGGTTGGTCAAAAAAAAAAAAAAAAAATGAATGAAAGAAAGCGACAAACAAAAACCTCACACACATTTGAGGTACAGACCAAGACAGCCTCTTGTATTGTTACGTTTATTACCAGTAATATTCATGTAAAATTAAAACTTTAAATTCCTGTACGAATGTAGTGCTCAGTGGCATAAGGATTATATAAAGGGATTATATAAAAACCGTGTCAGTATTACATTTCACACTTTTCCCCAAACACATATATCATAAATTCACATTATGCAAGCATTATGTTAAATAGTTTTCATGAAAATGAAGAACTATTTCTATGATTGTACTAAACAGTGATTATTTACTCAGATGCCTGTCATAAATCAGTCTGTTCTTCATGCTGTATTGTCTCAAGAGCTGCATTTTTTTGTTTGTTTACTATACAGGAACTGTGGTTTGGTTTGCTTCTACAACTTGGAACACAGTCTCTTTTTTTTCAGCTTCTCTTTTGAGAGCAACATGTTGTAATCTTCACACCACATTAACATTATTAATTTCACACCACATTAACATTGTGTTATAAAACTTAGCAAAGACTATTTATTGACTTATTTATTGAATCAGGTGTATTGGAACTCGAGAAAACATTAACATGTGCAGGGCAGAATTTGGAAACCTCTCATGTAAACTTTAAAAATATTATTTGCTTACTAAGCAGCTTAATGAAAAGGAAAGGAGAGGAATGAAGGTTAGCTTCAGAAAATCAGAATACATGTGTGTGAATGAGAAGGACCCAGGAGGAACGGTGATGTTACAGGGAGCAGAGATAAAGAAGGTGGAGGATTTTAAGTACTTAGGCTCAACAATCCAGAGCTATGGAGAGTGTGGAAAAGAGGTGAAGAAGCGTGTGCAGGCAGGCTGGAATGGTTGGAGAAAAGTGTCCGGTGTGATGTGCGATAGGAGAGTGTCAGCAAGAATGAAGGGAAAAGTGTACAAGACGGTGGTGAGGCCAGCGATGTTGTATGGATTAGAAACAGTGGCGCTGAGGAAAAGGCAGGAGGCAGAGCTGGAGGTCGCGGAGATGAAAATGTTGAGGAATGTCTGGGAGTAACGAGGATGGATAGGATCAGAAATGAGTATATCAGAGGGTCAGCCCACGTAAGATGTTTTGGAGACAAAGTCAGAGAGGCTAGATTGAGATGGTTTGGACATGTACAGAGTAGGGATAGTGAGTATATTGGCAGTAGGATGCTGAGGTTGGAACTACCAGGTAGAAGGCCTCGAGGAAGACCGAAGAAGAGATTTATGGATGTGGTGAAGGAAGACATGAAGGTCACTGGAGTCAGAAAAGAAGATGCGGAGGACAGGGTGAGGTGGAGGCGGATGATTTGCTGTGGCGACCCCTGAAGATAGCAGCCGAAAGTAAAAGAAGAAGAATAAGACTAAGCAGCTTAATGAAAACACTGCAAAAACACCATTATAATTTAAATATAGCTCAAGGATGATGATAAACATGCGCACCCATCATCAGATTGGCACTGCAAATCAATTTATATACCGTAGTTCTCTTTTATTAAGATGCTGCTCTTTGGATTGCCACATGGTGGCGCTGTAACAGATATTCACGTTGGGCTATGATTATCACAATGACATCCCAATACAAGACTTAAATATGTGTGGTCTTTTTCTAAACCGCTTAATCCTAATTAGGTTTGCAGGGAGGCTGGCGCTCATCTCAGGCAACTCAGGGTACACCACAGACAGTTTTCCATACCATTGCAGGGCCAACACTCACACAACCATTCACACTCACATCTAGAGGTGATTTGGAACAGTCAATTTGTCTACTCTGTGTGCTTTTGGACTGTTTGAGGAAACCAGAGTACCAGGAGGGAACCCACACAAGCATGAGGAGGACATGCAAACTTGTTATGTTCACACCAACCGTCTGCCATCAATCTGATAAGCACATTGGTGGAAGATAGATGTAAAATAGGCATCATGATGGAATAGTGCTCAGCACGGCCGTTTCACAGCAAGGACGTACTGGGTTCAGTTCCCAGGTTTGGGCATTTCTGAGCAGAGTTTGCATGTTCTGACTGTGCTTGTGTGGATGTGGAAAAACCAGTTAGCCTGATGTGCCTGTCTTTGGACTGTGAGAGGAACCTGGAGGACCTGGAGGAGACCCACACAAGTGCAATCATTACATGCACGTTTCCCACAGAAACACTCCTGCCCATGTTTGAGCCCAGGGGTCCAACCCAGAAGCTTCTTACTGGGTGAAAGATGTACCAACCACCATGCCATTGTGCCACCCAAGGCTCCAAATAGCCAAAGAAAAACCACAATTATAATTTATTATTATTTATATTTATTTTACTATTTCTTACTAGTTAATTGTATATCTTGGTTGATCCTTGTCCTTCGCAGTGACTCTCTGATTCACACAGACGACAGAAATATTTGATAAGCAGCTGGTGATATTTATTGCTTTCTCAATGCAAAGTAGTCCCTCAGTCCAATTGGGTTTGATGGGCTCATCTCTGCTCAACCTGCTCTGCTAGTGAGGTTATTGCCCTTGCTGCAAGTGTTTCAGTAACCTGGGCGGGCTGGCCTATCTCCCACTCTTTGGGTTCTCCAGGGAACTCTGAATCAAATTTTCAATGACCCTCACAGGAGAAATTTGCTCAAACAGGCCAGCAGAGGCCCCCGCGGGCAGCCGGCTCTCATCAGCATAACATCAAGCACATGAAAAGAGAAGAGAGAAATCTGAGTTCAGAGCAAACCTGTGTATGTAACACAATTTCCTCCGGGATCAATAAAGTGTTCTGATCCTGATGTACTTGTGTGTTCTATTTGAAAAGTTCCCTGCAGATACTATGGTTCAAGTGAAGCTTGGCTCATGACTGCAATTGATGGTTTTGACCCAGCTGTATGTGGAAGAGGGCAAGCCCAGTGCACATGAATGCTTTATATTTAGCACATTGCTCTTTCTTTCTTTATGTATAATCTAGGGTTCCACCCTGTACTCGCTACGTGATATACACTACCTGGAGCGTAATTCAGCCCAGAAGTGTACAGAATTCTCTGCGTCCAATCCACTGAATATACCGTAATTGTACTGAATTATATTACTGGAAGATTTCAAATGGATTCTGTTTTATTCACACAACCTGATACTTCAATTATTCAGACATTGTCCTGCACAGAGACATCCTGCTGTTTAATTCATCACTTCTGATCTCTCATATGGAAGACGGGAGCTGGACAACAAACCAAAGTGATATAAGCATTAAAAAATAGTAAGGAGGAAGCGCAAAGGCAAGCAAGGGCACCGCAACTTTTTGAAGAGTGAAAAGTATAGGTGTATATTTTCGGAAATCATTGCTGATTTGAATTTAAATTGCATTACCAAATGGAAATCATTTCTTTCATCTTAGCACAATGAAAACAGACGCCAGGGAAATGTGACTGTCATGTTCTGTAGAAACGAGTGGAAAGGTTCAGCAGCTTCTGCCTACATTTCCATTATATCACCTTTCCAACTGATACGAGCACTGTGCGGATTAAGCCGACATGAATAAATATTTTTGAAGCTTTTTTGATGATATGCATGATGATCACACATTCTCGTCAATGCCACCACTTTCTGTGTCATCTGGCTTGGCGTGAATAATTTAGTAAGGCACTGGAAAATGGAATTAATAGAAATTAATGTTTGAAGTGCAAAGCTGTGCTCTGAGCAATGGCTTGCAAGCGTGGGGACAGCTAATGCAGCATGCTGAGATAACATTAACATAAATAGCATTATCTTCTCGCGTCTGTCTATCGTCTCTTTGAGAAAGTACAGCACAGGCATCACTGTCACTAATAACCAGCACTGTTTAGTATATAAATATATAATCCTAATTAAATCATAGCAAGGCCTTTGTGTAATAGTAAATATGGGCCATATTTCTCTGTGCAATAACTACACAAAGACCTATTGCATTGCATGAGCGTGTTCTCAGTGTAAACGCTTCAATACAGAACAGTTCAGGAGGCCGAGATCGTCTGTATTACCTAAAGCTACACGGTATATTTCTGGGCAACCTGAGAAACCCACCAGAATATCATTCTAACAATACAGTAGTAGTCTTAGTACTGTTTTATTTAACTTATGTACAGTGTATTTGTTAGTAGTTTTCAGATTGTGACTAATTTTGTGATTGTGTACATATTATCACTTTACACACACACACACACACACACACACACACACACACACACACACACACACACATGCCTGCATAGAGGTTTGTAATTTATTAGGGCCTGGGTGGTTCTTTATTAAAGGCAGGCATTTAGACTATGTCACATTTCCTAGCCCATAAAAATGTAGCTGTGAGTTATTGCCTCCTGTTCTATTAGTAAATTGCATGTTGATTACATCATCAGTATCAGTCTCTTAAATGAGATTCATCTCTCAAATGTTCATTGCCTGCTGAATTTCCCCACATTATTGAATGCTATATCACACCAATAAACCATCTCTGCTAGCACAATGCATAGAATAATGACTCACTGAGAGAGAGAGAGATGAGCCGGTGCACTTTGGCACTTCTGAAGAATACACAACAGTTATCAGGAAATGTTCGTGCACTTGTGGAGTTTTTCCACACCTGCTGCAGTAAAATATTATGTCTGATTTTATCACTTTGGATTATGAGAACATTAGTGATTATAAACTGTGTTTCAAAGCTTTTTTGTGCAGTATCTCATAAAGATATGCTTCCAAACACATGGACAAGAAGGAAATTTATCATTTCTGGTATCATTGGACGCACGGTGTAGCTTTGCTGGTATTTCTGAAATAGAATAGTTTTTAATCCCAAATGATATAGTTTTGCAGTTCAGTGTAGTAGCCCGACTGGTATTTTGGGAAAATAGTAGAGCTGCGCAATAAAACTAGTTTATCGGTTTAAAGCAGTTCTAACATGCAAACAATACATATTGTGATACTCTGAAGCAAAACCGTTTTTTTGACATGCATTCTAAAAACTTCGGCTATTCCCACTTATTTAAACGGAAGTAATACTTTTGTTGAAAAAAAAAAAAAAGGCGACCGCATAGGTCCCGGCATGTAATCCTGACACAATCGTGTTTCCGTCGTCTTATCAACAGTTATACAGTGTGTGGAGAGCCTGGTATAATAAGAGTCATGCCGTGATTGGGCAGTGCAGATTGTCAAGAAGGCCGTTAGCCAATAGAATTTGTTTTTAGACAGGATACGGAAATTCCCGCTAAAAACAAAACCACGGTTCATGTTGCTAATTGCTCAGAAATTTACTGATCGACTCCATCTAGAGTTTCGCTTTAACATTTACAGACGCTCCCAGACTTGTATTCATCCGTTTTACGTTTTTTCGATTTTACTTTTTTTTTTTTTTTTTTTTTTTTTTTTTTTTTTTTTTTTTTTTTTTAAAAATGAATGAAAATGAATGAAAACCTGAATCCAGAAAAGAAAGAACTCGCCGCTCTGCTGGTCATTCACATCAGTGCAGGCTGAGTACTAAACAAGTTCAATGGCACCCTTGCTCACTGGAAAGACCGGAAGTCTGTATAACCCACGCTTTGTGTCAAGCACAGCAAGTGCACTACTTTCGTTTTTTAGTTTCAGTTTACAAGCAGAAAGATCGCGTCATAGAGAATGTTAAACTTTATATTTGATATTGTATTTGATATTTGATGAGTGAATTTGATTAAAATTTAGCCATTTGAAATTATTCTGCTTGAATTTAATTTATTTGAAATGAATGTTGATATTATTTGATATATTTGATATATTTGATATTATTTTACAATGTTATGTTTAGAATAATTGATTTAGGGGTGTTTTATGAGATATGGTAATGGTATTTATGGATGTATAGTACAGTATGAGCGTCATACGTCACACGTCATATGCCATACGTCACTGTAACAACTTACGTTCACTTTCAACTTGCGTTTGGCCATCCGGAACCAATTAAAAACGTAAGTCGGGGAGCGTCTGTATTTTAAAATGAGCAAAAGAGGGAAGCTGTCCCATGAACCTGATCTCCAACAAGCTACATTAACCATGCATGTTTTTTTTTTTTTTTTTGCTTAACGCGGCAATAATATCTCTGTCGACTCTGAAAAAAATGACGTCACACAACTTGCGGACTCAGCCTAGAGGCTCAGCATGCTCCAAATTGGTCCCAGATTCCGTTAAATTACATTCCACTTCTCTTTAGAATAATGATCATATTAATGTGATTTATATGATAAACGATATTGTATGTTATTATTGTAAAGTTCTAAAATTTGAGCCACTTTCCTGAGCCGTCAGTGTCACTGTAAGTGTTCTGCGTGCAGCCTGTGCCCAGCAGGCCTATGGGCATTGCTATGATGGCATTAATATACGTATATACATATAATGTTAATATTGTTCTCGATCAATATATCAATCTACTGCTCATAGGGTCACAGGTCTGATGAGGTCTAGTTGTGCATGATACTGTTCTGCGTATGCACGGGTGATGCTCCACTTTTAATCCTGCCTTAAAAATTTAATATGCATGCATTAATGATTAAGGTTTCACAATATGCTAATAAAAGCACTAGATGCAATTACACTATTCTAATGTTTGTTGTATGTATTTAATATGTTTAAAAAGCTTATCTTGCTCAATATGCAGTTCTAGTTCAGTGATGATGTTTCTGCCAAAGCTTAAAACATCAAATTTTCATAAGTAGATTTTTTTCTGATGCTTAGAATTTTTGTTTTAATGACTAAAAACAACGTTTTTAATTTTGCTGATTTCTCTTTTTGAAATAAAGGATAAATACTCTCAAGAACAGGCTCACTTTTAATTAAAAATTTTTCTTGCAATATATCGTAATACTGTACATATGGCACGCAATACATACTCGAAATCGCAATACAAAAAATCTCGGCAATACCCAGCTCTACAAAATAGTCACACTATGGGCAAATTAGTCTATCAAATTAGTGTATCAATGAGTCCTGCTGTATAGCTAATCCAATATTGCTATTATAATATTTTGCATCTTAGGAACCAAGAGTCTTCGGCCAAAATAAACAGGATTACTTTTTCTTTTCTTTTTTTTTTTTTAAATCAAAAGGTTATGTTTTACCAGTAGTTTATGGTATTTGATTGTTGTCAGGATTATGAAAAAAGTTAAATTTGGAATTTCATGGAATTTTTACTAGAAGTGGGGTTTTGAACATGGTATCAGACCCTGGATCCAAGAAGGTTTTAATGTTGTGAGATATGCTGTTTGTGACATTTTTACTAACTGTTCAAACTGTGTACATTGTTCATATGAGGGATTGTTAAACTTGGTGGAGGGGTTTACACTCTCCGAGTGCTCTTGTGTAATAAGGACAGAATGTCAGGATTTTTGGACTCTTCCTACAATTCCCAACATCCCTTGCACCATACTCAGTCATATGATCAGAACACAAGACTGTCACATGATCATAGCACACCTGATTGTAATCACACTGATTAGTAACAAGGAATTTATTTAGTGTGGAATTCTGCTAAGTATTGTTTGTGTGTTACGTTTGGCCTGGGCTTACAGAGCCTTTACGGTTGTTTTTTGTTTTTTATTTGCTCTGCTGGCCCTTTGTGTGTACGATTTGTTTCACTACTCGTGTCTGCTTTTTTTTTTTTTTTGCCTCTCATATTCAGTTTGCAAGACTGGTTCACCTCTATGTTTTTATGATGATGGTTTCAGCTTGTGATTTGATGTTGTCAAGATGGCTTACACAATTAAATCCTTTTCATTCATTAATTTTCTGAACCACGTAATCCTAATTAGAGTCTTGAGGAGGCTGGCGCCCATCTAATGCAGAGTGCACCCTGGACAGCTCGCCAGGCCATTGCAGGGCAGACACACACTGTCAGCTATACTAGTACAGCTACTCTTGACAATAGTCAGCAGTAGTCTCTTACCATAGACAGTGAGACACATGGCTTGCCTTTTATAACCAGTTATCTGCACTTTGGGTCATTAACCCTTTTGCATGCAAAATGTATAAGCACTGTTACCTGTTGCAGTCAGTTCCTGACATCTCGTTTTTTAAATGCACTTCTTCCAAAGTTTGAATTAAAAGCTAAAGTTCAGGTATTAACAACAAATTTAAACCAGTGGTAGCAAAAACCTATTTTTGTATTGGTGAATATAATACAGGCTAGAAGGAAGTGTTATAATATTGACACCTTGCCAAACTCAAAAGATTTCCTGTACACATCCTTTACCTTAGTGTTTCAACTGCATTTTTTTTTGGGTGTCGAATTTGGAATTCCCGCCTTCACTGCACAGTCCAAAATACATTCGTTCATTTTCTGAACAGTTTAATCCTAATTAGGGTTGCAGGGAGGCTGGCGCCCATCTCAGCAGACTCTGTGTGAAGGGAAGTGTACACACAGCTCGCCAGGCCATCACAACTTGCTAACGGCTATGTAACCTACCCTTGACAAAAGTCAGCAATGCTTCTTTTACATGCCTCACACCATAGACAGTGAGAGACATGGGCAGCCTTTGATAACCCTTTGATAACTCGGTTAGATGCACTGGGGGGGACAATAGTGACAACCGCTGACATTGGGGCTTGAACCCCCAACCTGAGAATTGGCAATCCAGCACCTTACGACTGGGCCACCACTACCCCAGGTGCAAGATAAGTTAAAAGCTAAATGTACCTGAAATTACCTACTTTGACACCTTGATGGGTGTGCCGTGACTGCAGTCTCACTCATTGTCTATGAAAATAAGTATGATATGTATCTGTATCACCATTTTCTCATCTCCAAACAATTGTGAACTAGTGGTGCATATCTGATATGTCTCGCTTCTATATCATGCAATAATGACATGATCAGAATATTTTGCTGACAATAATACACAAAAATGGAGTAAATATGTCTTTAAGCCAAACTCCAGAAATTTAAATGGTTGTATGATTATCTAGGGTGGCGCAGTGGTTAGCAGGTCCACCTCACAGCAAGAAGGCCTGGGTTTGATTTCCTGCTTGGGTGTCTCTGTGTGGAATTTGCATGTTCTCCTCATGCTTGTGTGGGTTTCCTGTAAAATGCACAGTAGGCTAATTAGCTGTTCCAAATCACCCCTTGGTGTGTGGATGGTTGTGTAAGTGTTGGCCTTGCAATGGCCTGGTGAGTTGTCCGGGGTGAACCCCGTCCTTGCCCAGAATTGGCTGAGTTGAGCGCCAGCCTCCTGTGACTAAATTAAGATTGCATGTCTTAGAAACTGAATGGAGGAGTGAATGTATGATTATCTACTGAACATCATCTAGAAAAGGACAGTGTTACTTAGACATAGAAATAAGGCCTAATTCAGATATATGAGTTGTTATTGTTATTGTTACTAAAAAAAAAAGACTAATTATTACTAAGAGTAATTATATATGGTGCATTATAGAGCGTAATTATGGATCAAAGAGTGTGAAATTGATAAATAGCTCAGATCAGTGGCAGCAATGCTACAGTCACTCAGACGACTGCAGTCTGGAGTAGTGCCTGAAAGAATAAGGTTGTGATAGATGTCATGATAAATATTCAGATTTTTTGTGATATGATGAGTAATCTTGGCAAACCTCACAAAAAAGCTCCTCCTCCGAGTCAAGGTGGATCTGTGTAAATGCTTTAATTAGAGTAAGCTGTATTTACTTGTGCCTCAATACAAATGTTTTATAATAGAAGCCTGATTTTATTGTCCATGTGCTAGTAACTAATGTGTGAATTTGCATTCTTTATTATTATTATTATTATTAATAATAATAATAATAATAAAGAAGTTAATAGTTAATTATTTATTAATATATTATAATAGTTAATATATAAAATAATATAATTAAATAATATATATATAATATAAAATATAGTATAATATTTTATATATATATATATATATATATATATAATATATTATAATATTTTATATATATATATAATATTAATAATATATAAAATAATATAATAGTTGATAATTATTAATAATAACAGTAAATATAATTGTTTTTTGTTATCATCATTAAAAACCCCTACTTCTATATACCATGTCATTGACCACTAAGCATAAAGAAAACCCATTTCTTAATCACAAAACTCACCAAGCCATCTCATTTAGGCTCACCTGATGTAAGTGTGGGTGTGTGATGGAGTGTTGAGTGTATTAATGTGAGTCTTCCTGAAGGCCTTTTGGTGACAGGCAGAGGTACCTAATTAGCAACAGGAACCCAGCAGCTAGCATTTACCTGCTGAGGAAAGGGTGATACATAGCCACTCTGCCCGTCCCATATGAGGGCATCTTCTTTTCTTCCAGAATAGAAAAGACATGATTACAAGTCTTCCACTTAAAGTAAAATATCACACATGACATATTCAAATAGCGGTTTGTAAAATAAATGCAAGTGAAATTGGCACAGGAGCCAAAAATAATTGTAAGTCTACTTTTTGACATGGGAGAGCCATCTGTGTGCATGTCACTCAAATAGAGTTGATATTTTTCTACAGTATACAGCCAGGACCTTACAATAAAACATCTAGAATTGACAATAAAACATCTTGTGCATATAAATATGAGTCTAGTGTGGATGTTTTGTCAAAGAATTACATGAATAAATAGTCATTGTGGTAAACTGTTTGTTTTACTTCATTGTTTTCAGAAGATAAATAAAAAAATGCTAGCTATTGCTCAGACTCAAAAAAAAACCTCAATAATAATAATAATAATAATAAAGAATAAGCTCTGAAAACCTACATACAATTAGTGAAATTCAGCACAGAACTGTCACTGTAAAAAAAAAAAAAAAATTCAAACTTTGTTTAAAGTCAGTTTATAGACCTGCATAAAATATGGGGTGACATTTAGCTCTCTCTGCTAATAAACACACTGTGAGACTTTATTGTTTTTGTAGTAAATTTAAACCACAAATGAAAGCATTAATCTTGCTGGATTATTATTGTTATTGATGTATGTTTTATTTTGCACTTGTCCTCATAAGTCCAACAGTTTTGTGAAGGAACAAAATTTGCTTTTTATTTTAATGGATTTATAAGTCCAGGAATGGGTTAAAATACCATAATACACAGTGCAGTGGGATAAAAATGACTGGAGTTAAGCAGTAGTAGTGTTTCAGGCAGTTCTCACTTACAGATGTGATCTCAGGCCCAGAGACACTAATGCACCTCTGTACATGTGCATGTAAATGTAACAACTAGAGCTATTGATTTTCTGGAAGTGCACATGAATCCTGACCATGCTGTCAAAAGGTCAAGCACTGGATTCTTCAACTTTATTAGGAGCAGTGAGTTGAGTCAGCAAATATGATACTGAATGCATTACATTTCACCTTGTTATTTTGTTTTTATTAGAGAGAAACAGTCAAGCAATCATACAGAATGCTGCATGTGAAGGGATCAATAACAGAAGCCTGTGTTTATTAATACTCATTGTTTCCCAATTCAATATTCCATTATTCATTCAATTTATTGGGTAAGATTCATGACTGTCACTCACAATTATATGATCCCTGGCTTTGTGTGTGTGTGTGTGGGGGGGGGACAACTGCAGAGAGCAAGAGATGTGTGGCACTCTGGATTTTACTCTTGACCCATAAAGAAATAATAATGGCTTTTATCTACAGCAACAAATTTTATATTCATGGAAGTATAGTGCATTCTGTCTGAAATACATGTTGCAATTTATATTATTCTGAGTTCAACAACCAGCTACCGAAATCAAAAGATGAGATAAGCGTTTTTAAAAATTAAAAATAAAGGATATGCACAGTATCCTTGTATTAATTTATTGTCAGGAGTCACAAAAGCAGGAAGTCTTCCAAGGAAGGAGCTCTCACAGTGATGCTGCTAGGTTCCCTGTGTGTGTTTGTCTATTATGGTAGTGTCTGTGGCATGTTAAGGACATATTCTCTCTCTCTCTCTCTCTCTGTCTGTGTCTGCCCCCCCTCCCCCATATAAGACTGCTATATTCCAGGTACTCCACATACCATTTCAGTGAAGTTGGTTCAATCACTCAATTCAATTCTGTTTTATTTGTATAGTGCTTTTTACAATTGACATTGTCACAAAGCAGCTTTACACAGTAAAAGTAGGAGTTTACAAAGTATAAAAGAATTTAAACATTTTGTACAACCCCTACACATCCCTAATGAGATGTGAGAAAGAAACCTTGAGAGGAACCAGGCCCAAAAGAGAAACCCATCCTCATTGGGTGAAACCTTAAAGATACAAACCATATTATGAGAAATTCATCACAGTCCAAAATGTAGTCCGGTTGGTGATACAACTGTAAATCCTAAATAATTGTGAGGGGAAAGAGCTTATTTCACTACCAGTGAAAAGTCATCTTCACAGTCTGTCAGTGCACATCTGGGTCTATATAGATCTTCATCAGCAGGAAGGAGGGACTTCCAAGATGAGGACACCAGAAAGAATCAGCACACCACGACAGATTACAGGACTCAGAAAGCAGAAGGATCAGGATCACTGGTATCCCTAAAGAAGAATGTATCTCAACAAAAACAGAGAGGGGGGGTTGTTGGTATACTTATAATAGTGTAATGGCAATAGAAAAATTAATTATTGCTGAGTGTAAGCAGAGACACCATAATGACTGGCTATGGCAGCATAATTAAAAGTGAGAGAGAACCAGAAGGAAGGCAGACATGAGGGCACCCAGTGACTTTGGTAAATCAGCCACCCCATTGTCAATGGACCTTGGTAAGCATGTAAAGGGAGAGAGTGGCAGCATCTCAACATTTTATCAGAACTCGCAATGCTTGAGAGCCCCAGATCTGCTCCTTTACCTAATAAAAGGCTACAAACAAACTGCTTGACTAAACAAGTAAGTTTTCAGTCTCGCCTTGAAAACCTAGACTGTGGCTGAGTTCCGAACATTAACTGGAAGGTTATTCCATTACTGTGAGGCTTTGTAAGACAAAGCTCTGTCCTCTGCAGTAGTCTTCATTATTCAAGGTATCACTAAGCACCCTGAACCTTTAGATCTAAGGGGGTGTGCAGGATCATAAACGACAAGAAGTTCGCTAAGATAATGTAGTGTGAGACCATGAAGTGCTTTATAGGCTGAGTAATATTTTATATCCCACTCGAAATTTAACTGGGAGCCAGTGTAGTGTAAATAAGATTGGGGCTATATGCCCATGTCTTCTGGTTCGATTAAGGAGTCGTGCTGCGGCATTCTGGACTAACCGGTGTTTATTTATGCACCAATTAGAACATCCAGACAGTAACACATTACAATAATCTAACCTCAAAGTATCAAAAGCATGAATAAGTTTTTACACATCATATAGTGACCATTATATTTCTTATTTTAGCAATATTCCTGAGAGGGCTACCCAAGGCTACCCAAGTAATCTATATGAGCTTCAAATGAATCAATAATCCCTCCCAGGTCCTTTGCAACAACACATGATGAGACTGAAACACCATCCAAACTTATTACATAATCATAAACCCTATTTCTATCTGCCTGAGATCCGAGTAGAAGTACTTCTCTCATCAGTTTAATAAGAGGAAGCTAGAAAGCATCCAGTGTCGAAAGTTCTTTACACATTTTTCAACTTTATTAAGCTGATATGTCTCATCTGGCTTTCCTGAAATATATAACTGTGTATATGCATAGCAATGAAAGCTAATACCATGATCACAAATAATATTACCCAAAGGGAGCATGTATAGAGATAAAAGCAATGGGCCTAGGATAGAACCTTGTGGAACACCAAACTTAACATTCGAATGTATAGAAAAATCATCATGTACATCCTACCTATTTTTCCATTCCTCCCATTACTTGGTCCCTAAATAAGGTTTGTGTCTCTTGTAGACTGTAGATATGGTTATATAGTAAGATTTCGGTTTCTTTTCATAAGCATTGCAGGTACTGCCACAAAGGAGATTATGGGGTGGGGTGGGGTGGGGGATTCAGAATAGGTTTATTTGTTAGCAACTTTACACAAAAAAGCATGAATAGATTTGGATGTTTTTTGGGGAAGGATGGAGTATGGTTCAACTAATACTTTAGATTTTGAGGTTGATCCTGATCACCATCAGTTTCTTGGAATTTTTTAATAATTTTTTTTAACATTGCTGGAGACGGGTAAAAATACTACAAATTATCTACAAAAAAATTACAGTACAATGTTGCTGTTTGGTGGACAGATAATTGGACATACTGATGCAAAGCTATGAAATGGGTTTATTATAAACCAGCCAGATGTAATTATGCATACAGTCCAAGTTCAACGTCAGGCAGGCACAGGTCAGGTGATCAAGCAAACAGAACATCAAAGAAAACTGACGGTCGTGATCGAGCAGGCAGAGATTATACACAAACCTACAAAAACCATCGGTTAGGTAGAGATCAGGAATTGGTCACCGGAAACATATCACACACAGACTATCCGAATACATAGAAATAAAGCTGGAATATATTTATTGGCTGAAAAATCACAATGATGATGTTTTGCACCTCATATTACTTTGGGTATGTATATTACTATGTAGATTATATATTGTTCTCCTAATTACTCCAAATATTGTTTTCACATATAATTCCATCATCTGTGTTCTCTGTTTGCTGGGGTTCACTGGTTGCCCATTTTAGTTTTTCCAGGCGTTCCAGACCCGTTGCTACGAGCCATTTGATCGCTGTATCACCGGAGCCATAGTCCGTGTTGGCAATAACAGGTCGAATTCGTTTCCTGTGGGAGGTGGAGTCCGCCAGGGCTGTCCTTTGTCACCGATTCTGTTCATAATTTTTATGGACTGAATTTCTAAGCGCAGTCGAGGCGTTGAGGGGTTCTGGTTTGGTGGCCATCGGATCTCGTCTCTGCTTTTTGCGGATGATGTTGTCCTTTTGGCTTCATCAAGTCATGACCTCCAGCTCTCATTGGAGCGATTCGCAGCCAAGTGCGAAGCAGCCGGGATGAAGATCAGTACCTCCAAGTCTGAGGCCATGGTTCTCAGTCGGACAAGGGTGGAATGCACCCTCCAGGATGGGAATGAGGTCCTGCCCCAAGTGGAGGAGTTTAAGTATCTTGGGGTCTTGTTCACGAGTGAGGGAAGGATGGAGTGAGAAATCGACAGACGGATCGCTGCAGCTTCTGCTGTTTAGCGGAGCCTGTACCAGTCAAGCAAGGCACAAGGCGCAAGGCGAAGCTCTCAATTTACCAGTTGATCTACGTTCCAACCCTCACCTATGGTCACGAGCTTTGGGTAGTGACCAAAAGAACAAGATCACGGATACAAGCAGCTGAAATGCGCTTCCTTCACTGGGTGGCGGGATTCTCCCTTAGAGATAAGATGACAAGCTCTACCATCTGTGGAGAGCTCGGAGTAGATCCGCTGCTCCTCCGCATTGAGAGGGGCCAGTTGAGGTGGCTCGGGCATCCGGTCAGAATGCCTCCCGGACACCTCCCTGGTGTGATGTTTTGGGCATGTTCAACTGGGAAAAGACCCCAGGGTTGACCTAGAACGCGCTGGAGGGACTATGTCTTTCGGCTTCTCTGGGACCGCCTCGGCGTCCCCCTGGGAGAGGTGGAGGAAGTGGCTGGAGAGAAGGACGTCTGGACCTCTTTGCTTAGGTTGCTGCCCCCGCGACCTGACCCTGGACTTAGCGGAAGATGATGATGATGATGATGATGATGATGCCTTTGGGTTATTTAGGTTTTCTATCTGGGTTCTATAATTCTTCTGGAAAGCACACAAAAAAAATCAATATACACTGAAAACTGTAGCGTATTTGAATTGTATGTTGATATAGAAGCAGTTAGTAGTAACAAAATGTACATAAAAACAATCAGGAGAATTGACACTACATTGAAACCCATTTGTAGAATACTCAGAAGGTCATGACCATGACACTGAATGCACTGGACATGAAGGAAAGTGAGAGATGAGACAGATCTTGTACTTTTAAACATGGCGAGCAAGATCAATATCAGAGGTCGACTCATTCTCATTGAGGTTAATTGTGAAATGAACTCAATTAATCCAAATGAAGCAAAGTCAAACACTGTTTAGTTGGGGTTGGGAAGAGTGGCGTCCATTTGTAATGCCTAGGTGCTTTGAAAACCCGTGGTCACCTGTAGAAAAAGGGGAGCTAATCTAATCGAGCAGGAGGATCCATATGCCTCCATCTTGTCTCACCAGCCCAAATGATTCCTGATCTTGGCATAGAAGGAGTTCAGCAAACAAGCTTCTCGAGCAGTCAATGAATCAATTATTCTCAATGATCAGGCGAGAGCAATTGGTGTGAGGGGGGAAAAAAAATGATTTCTCAAACAAATACTGAATGTTTTTTTTTTGTTTTTTTTCAAAGATCAGAAGGTTTTTATAGAAACAGTTTCATGCTCATTTTCTGTTTCAGGTTTCATACTTTCCTTAAGCTTTTAAGAAAGGATGCCTAAAAGAGTGAGTGTTTCATTCCATTTCAAAGAGGTTAGTAATCATAGCATTTGTCGTTAATCAATTTCTTTACTGAAGGGCTATCATACCCAGTAAAAATATTCACACTTAGAACAGAATAATTGTAAATAAATAATTTAGATGATAAAATTGTCTAAAATGCTATAGTGCTCATGGAATATATGGTTTCCGTGTTGCTAAGGAATATCATACTCAACATTCTTGTAGTGGCATCAGGTATGCACCATCAAGCTTAAAGGTTCACGATGTAGGATTTACTCATTCATTTGCCGAGCAGCCTAATCTTATTAGGATCTTAATTGACACTAGGCAAACAGCTTGCCAGACCATCGCGGACACAAAACCTTTCATACTAACCCTCACACAAAAGCGCTCAGGATTTAACCCGAGGACCATTTTTGCTGTGAGGCAGAAATGCTAACCACTAAACCACTGGGCCACCCTTTAGGATTTAAGAGGATCTATTATAAGAAATGTAATATATCTGAACATTCTTAAAGGGCAACCATGAAATCTGCATGGCTAAATGATTTGTTTAGGCATTTGCCTTCTTTTCCTTTATTCATTTGCATTTTCTGAAATCGCTTTAACAGCAACAAGCTAGCATGCAATCTTTCTTGAGTCATGAAGGACGAGCTGTTTATTTGAAATCGGCTGCTGCCACTGAGTGGAAGGATGATGATGAGCTAGGCTTCATGATAATGGTTGATGCAAAGAATATACGTTAATCATATACTTTGAAAGTTCTTGCAGGTCACATAAAAAGAGCCCGCAGGTTGGAGTTTGATGCCTGGACTTAGATTGAACCTTTTCCACAGAGCCACTATGTTGCACCAATATAGTAAGCAAGAATGGCCAAACTTTGGAAAACTTCCCATGACTTATGTTTTTACATGTAGCACCATGTATCAAAGAAGTTCTGAAAAGAAGACTAGTAAGAGGAATCAGCATTTTTAGTACTGGCTGATCAAAATGGTAGATCATGTGTATTATTTAGCACAGAAAAATCAAAGGACTGAATATAATCATTTGGAAATACAGTACAATACAGGCACCTGACATTCTACTCGTTTGCCACTGCACATTCTACTAAACACAAGAGACCATTTGTTTGGGGGAATGCAGTATTTCATAGTGTACCTTTAATGAATCTCATATTCTCACTGTTAGCGGGTCAGATATTGCACCCATTTTCAGGTCCTTTGTTTTATTTTGGACACCAGTGGTTCACCAAAGCATGAGTACTAATAAAAAACAAACAAAAAATAAACCCCACAGTGCTTCATGAAGCTGTTCCCCACCCTTCCCCTGTAACCATGATTTACATGCACCGGACAGCGTGTTTGGCATCCTCCTCCCATTATGATCTTTCCACTGTCCATGCCATCTCTGCTCTGATTGGTTGTCATAAAGCTCCACACTCAGTTCACTGGGAGGCAGACTGGGATCGGCAGAGATATAACTGTGCATAGAGGAGCAGTCAGAAAAGGCCAAGCATATGTGATGCACTAGTGACCCCCCAGGAAAAACAACAACAAAAAAAAAAATCGCTAAAATCTTTGTGTTAACAGCCAGCTCAAACAACCAAAGGAGAAAACTTAAACATGGATATTTACATGTACGAGTAAAAAAAAAATGGAACCATATCGTAATATTTCACCTTTAAAAAGAGTTTGAAAACAGTATTACAAATGTACTCTGACAAGACAAGAGAATAATATTTAGCGTTCAGGTGAAAGGGATTGAGGAAGTCGAGCAGTAGTTTTTGCACCTTGTCCTACCCAAACATCTGTCGTTCATCCCCCATGATACATGATCCTGCTATCTTCTCAAAGCAGGTCATGCAGGAACACTCATGAACACTAATACAATATGTCAGGGTGTTGTGTAAGCTTCAATTAGGACTGCTTACGGTAGACTAAATGAATGTGTTCCTGACCTTCATTCCCAGGTATTGGTGAAGCAATTAGAGCATGTCTAATAGCTGCCCAACTGGGTGTGCATGAGTTTAACACAGTGTGTGTGTTAGGCTAGGACGCTGAACATAAAGACAGTTGATGATGATTGGTGCGGTGATTAGACGGTCAGTTGTCTCGCTTCCTCTGTCTTGTGTGCTATGCTTTATTTCTCTGAGTCTATTCGTTGACCTCCTTGCCCTCATTTCAGCAAAATCATAATTGTTTTTTTTTTTTTTTGTCTTAATCTTTTTCCTCTTCTTCCTTTATGATTGGCTTTGTGATTCTGGATGGAGTGAGAGGTGAAAATGAGAGGATAAGGGCTGCAATTGTGCAGCTGTAAATCAACTTTCTGTGCACAGGCATCCCTTGGGAGGAAAGATAAAGTAATTCAGCTTTCCCCCCATACCAGTACTGTCCATGCATTGTTAGAGGAGCTGGTTGTGGGGAGGAGTGGTGGAGGCTGGAGAAAATAAAAACACATTGATCTTAAGAGCGAATAGTGCTGTTATCATAGATGGCCTGGGTGGGGATGGGAATGCGAGCACTGAAGAAGTAATAATTAAAAAAATAAAAAATAAAAAAAAAAGGTGCAATGATTCCTTTTGATTCTAATAGACGAGCGTGGGGTCTTGGTGTCTGAACTCACCTACTCAAGCCAGAACTTTAAAGGGGTTCTGCTCTTCATTTCACTGTAAATGGTTGTGGTTGTGATCTGGTTGCTGTGATAATATCCTCAGGCATTTGGGCTTCTTTTGTGTCAATTATGACCCCCTCTCATTCTTCTTCTTAAAGAAGTCATGGCTTTGACTCTTTCTCAATATCTCCCAGCTGTGTCGTGGATCCCCATAGGTCAGAAGGTTAGAACAGGCAGCATTTAATTGCTCCAGTGTGTGCTTAGGATGCATGGCATATTTAACCCTTGACTGTCTGCACCTGACAGCTTGAACATGTCTGGCCATGAGGAGTCATTTTTATTACCTTCGTTTGAATGACAGTTGTTATTATCATCAACAGTTCATAAACAATTACGTAACGCGGAGCTTGTGTCCTTGCCGTGTATGTTGGGAAGCCTAAAAAGGTAGTTGGCAGAGTACAGAATCGAAATGCTCAACTTAATGGTTTTCCAAGCCTTTCATTAGATTCCATTTCTTGGTGGATTTGCTTGTCATCTCCTGTGGCTCTCAACGCCGTTTGGGCTCACAGGCAAATTCTTCCTGTGCGTGTCACACTGTCTGTGGCCGTTTTTTTTTTTTTTTTTTTTTTTTTGTGACTGACTGAAGAGCTCCCACAACTCATTTACTGTGCTACCACCCATTGTCACAATGTACCCTAAAACAGCTGCACTACGCAGAAGTGAAGGATGTCTATTTTTGTGCATGGAGTAGATCATGCACAATCAGATTTCCTTCTTGACAATCTGCAAGCAAAATGCCTATAAGCAGATTGTGTCCAATTTTGTGTCTCTCTGGATTTGATGGACGACTTCAGCCATATATACATCAAGAGACCATTACAGATGCTGAAACAGGCAAGGCAGTGTAGCTTGGGGACCATCAAGCTACTAATTATTGATTGTGTCTGTTCAAGCATGAGCTAATTTCTCTTTCCTCATTTGCATGCTGTACTGCACGGAGGATTAGCAATTATCTATCAGTAAACTGATCTCCTGTATGCTGTGTGCTCCACTTGTATGAAAGGAATAGATGAAGCTTTCATATTAGACACAACTGCAATAGAAGGTCAAACTTTAAGGCTTCTCTTCACAATCAAAAGCAGAGTATCTTCTAGAGACGCTCATCACCTTTTTGGTTGGACTCTGGTTCTTGGTTTGATTCCAGTAGCAAAACCCAGTACGGTGGCATAGTGGTCACTCCTCACAGCAAGAAGGTCCTGGGTTTGAATCATGTGCTCAGAAAAGGAATTTCTGTGTCTTACTTTGCTTTTCTCCAACAGTCCAAATACATGAATGTTAGGCTGATTGATTGTTCCAAATTGCCCCAAGGTTCTGAACATTAATTTTTATGTGTGCTGGCCCTGCAAGACCCTGTTTCCAGTCTTCCCGTGACCTTAGTAGTATAAAATAGTTCAAGAAATGAATTAATAAATGGATGTTGGATAGGATATTGTAATTTTTTGTACACAGGTTTTGTTGTATGATAGCTAAAGCTTTCTTAAATAACAATACAGCCTTTTATCTCAATACACTGAGGGTTTCTTCAGCCATAATCTTAAAGGCTGAAAACTGGTAGTGGAGAAGCTTTCAAAAACTGACAAACAATCCAGGTTGTGTTACTGCCTTTGTATTTTCTTTCAGTGTCCATGTGTGTGTCCTCTTGTTTCTCCGGTATCCTTCATCTGCCCCTAGCTGTGAATGAACATCTGTGCATGGTGCATTAATGACTGGTGTCCCATCCAGGGTGTAATTCATTTTCAAAACTAATGTTCCTTTGACGGGCTTCAGATCACCCACAAACCTCATTCATTCATTCATTTTCTGTACCAATTAATCCTACGTAGGCTATCGGGAAGGCTGGCATCCATCTCGGCCAACTCTGAATGAGGGAAGAGTACACCATGAAAGGTAAACCAATAAATTAACTACATTTATTAATTCATTTATTTTTAAGCCACTTAATCTTAATTTGGATCATGGGAAAGATGATACCCATCTCAGTCGACAGTGGGCAAGGGCGGGGTACACCATGTGCAGCTCGCCAGACCGTTGCATGGTCAACACACATAGAACCATTCGCACACACTCACATCTAGTGGGGATTTGGCCAA
>CM045737.1:22497347-22499847 GCA_024760905.1 Plotosus lineatus | reverse complement strand
CTGTGGTGTGAGGCTATAAAAGAATCATTGCTGACTCTCGACAAGAGTAGCTGCATAGCCGTCAGTGTGTTTCCACCCTGCGATGGCTTGGTGAGCTGTCCAGGGTGTACTCTGTTCTCGTCCGGAGTTGGCTGGGATGGGCGCCATCCTCCCCGTTACCCTAATTAGGATTAAGCGGTGACAGAAAATGAACTGAACTGAAGTAACCAACATCACCAGACAGAAGGTAGTACCAGTTATAAAAGCAAGATTGTGCTGGTGATGTGTGTGTGTTATAAATTCTTTATTATCTTTAATACATGCTTGATAAGAGAATTGTATTCACACCTACATCACCCATGAGTCTGTCTTTCTTTAATCAAGATTGAATAAAGAGTTGGCCGTGTCTCAGTGATTCCCACGGGCGTTATGAATGATTTCTGTACATACGGAAAACCCTGCTTATCAATCACTCCATACTTTCTTGTTTAGAAAACCTCTGTAGTAAATGGAACTGATAACAAAAATAGCACACCCATGCTGGGATTAAAGAAATAAATGAGAAAGTGAGATGGGGAGAAAGATGAGAAGAGAGAGAGAGAGAGAGAGAGAGAAGCAGGATTTTCAGTACAGCTGAAACAAACATAAGGTGTGTGTGTGTGTGTATATATATATATATATATATATATATATATATATATATATATATATATATATATATATATATATATAGTCCTCAAAAAATTAGCATATTGTGATAAAGTTAATTATTTTCTGTGAAGTACTGATAAAAATTAAACTTTCATATATATTTTACATTCAATGCACACCAGCTGAAATATTTCAGGTCTTTTA
Organism: Plotosus lineatus; assembly: GCA_024760905.1. Lineage (NCBI taxonomy): Eukaryota > Metazoa > Chordata > Actinopteri > Siluriformes > Plotosidae > Plotosus > Plotosus lineatus. Next base: position 22,499,013 of record CM045737.1, on the reverse strand, counting down.
TTGTTTTAATACTGATGATTTTGGCGTACATCTCATGAAAACCCAAAATTCCTATCTCAAAAAATTAGCATATCATGTTCAGGTAGTCTAAACGAGCTATTAAGCTAATCATCTGAATCAACCAATTAACTCTAAACACCTGCAAAAGATTCCTGAGGTTCATTACTCAAAACCGCAATCATGGGTAAGACTGCCGACCTGACTGCTGTCCAGAAGGCCATCATTGACACCCTCAAGCAAGAGGGTAAGATACAGAAAGAAATCTCTGAGCGAATAGGCTGTTCCCAGAGTGCTGTATCAAGCCACCTCAGTGGGACGTCTGTGGGAAGGAAAAAGTGTGGCAGAAAACGCTGCACAACCAGAAGAGGTGACCGGACCCTGAGGAAGATTGTGGAGAAGGGCCGATTCCAGACCTTGGGGGACCTGTGGAAGCAGTGGACTGGGCGACAGGTGCCGCATTCCCCAGGTCAAGCCACTTTTGAACCAGAAACATCGGCAGAAGCGCCTGACCTGGGCTACAAAGAAGCAGCACTGGACTGTTGCTCAGTGGTCCAAAGTACTTTTTTCGGATGAAAGCAAATTTTGCATGTCATTCGGAAATCAAGGTGCCAGAGTCTGGAGGAAGACTGGGGAGAAGGAAATGCCAAAATGCCTGAAGTCCAGTGTCAAGTACCCACAGTCAGTGATGGTCTGGGGTGCCATGTCAGCTGCTGGTGTTGGTCCACTGTGTTTTATCAAGGGCAGGGTCAATGCAGCTCGCTATCAGGAGATTTTGGAGCACTTCATGCTTCCATCTGCTGAAAAGCTTTATGGAGATGAAGATTTCATTTTTCAGCACGACCTGGCACCTGCTCACAGTGCCAAAACCACTGCTAAATGGTTTACTGACCATGGTATTACTGTGCTCAATTGGCCTGCCAACTCTCCTGACCTGAACCCCATAGAGAATCTGTGGGATACTGTGAAGAGAAAGTTGAGAGACACCAGACCCAACACTGTGGATGAGCTTAAGGCCGCTATCGAAGCATCCTGGGCCTCCGAAACACCTCAGCAGTGCCACAGGCTGCTTGCCTCCATGCCACGCCGCATTGAAGCAGTCATTTCTGCAAAAGGATTCCCGACCAAGTATTGAGTGCATAACTCAACATAATTATTTGAAGGTTGACTTTCTTTGTATTGAAAACACTTTTTTATTGGTCAGATGAAATATGCAAATTTTTTAAGATATGAATTTTGGGTTTTCATGAGCTGTATGCCAAAATCATCAGTATTAAAACAATAAAAGACCTGAAATATTTCAGTTGGTGTGCAATGAATCTAAAATATATGAAAGTTTAATTTTTATCAGTACATTACAGAAAGTAGTGAACTTTATCACAGTATGCTAATTTTTTGAGAAGGACTAGTGTGTGTGCGTGTGTGTGTATATATATATATATATATATATATATATATATATATATATATATATATATATATATATATAAATCTTCCTTTCAGCTTTTTCCCTTTTACTCAGGAGTCGCCACAGTGAATCATCTGATTCGCACGTTTGATTTGGCAGAGGTTTTTACGTCGGACGCCTTTCCTGTCACAGCCCTTTTAAGCAAGGGACAGAAACATGCTGATGACTTTGCAGCCTACTCTTTACTAAAGTCAGCAATGG
>CM045737.1:22394847-22492347 GCA_024760905.1 Plotosus lineatus | reverse complement strand
TACAAGGAGAAACGATGGAATATATGACCAGCTTGATCCAATATTTCTCATGGACTCAACACCTGGACATTACTGAGAGTTTCAGTACTAACCAAAACATAAGACATAAGATAAGGGATCTTTATTTTCAATTGTTTGCATGAACAATGAAAATCAGTTCAACAGCTCTCTGTTTAATAGTAATTTTTTAAAAAATGTGCACAAACAATAACTAAGATAAATACACAAAGCTATCTTCTTTTCCTTTCAGCATTTTCCCTTTTTCACGGGTCGCCACAGCGTATCATCTGATTCGCATGTTTGATATTTGGCATAGGTGTTTACTTCGGACGCCCTTCCTGACACAACCATTTCACAGTCGGTCCCCAACTTACGAAGACCCCTGTGTACGAAATCCCCGGGTTATGAAAAACATTTCCCGAATTTCCGTCCTCGAGATATGATACAACCCCTCTTACGAAAAGAAATTCAAAATTCAAACGCGCCAATGGACTCGCAAGTTGCTCTCTCATTGGCTGTCTCTCAACATCCCGCCCCACTGGCCTCCCAGATAGAGACAGAAGGAAGCTTCACTCTTTAGTTTTTACTTTCTTTTTTTAAGTTGTTTAATTCAGTAAATGTTTAATAAATGTGGGTGCAGTTGAGCTCATCTGGAATTCCGATCCCTCAAGGAATCAAATTAAAGTTGAGTTTGTCAAGCAGGGAATGTGCTTTGAATTCACGTATTGTGGGCGTGGCCCGCAGCGCACACGCAAGAGAGAGAGAGAAGGAGCGTGAGAGAGAGAGAAGGAATAACACTTTAGTTTTTAGTTTTTTAAGTTGTTTAATTCAGTAAATGTTTAATAAATGTGGGTGCATTAGAGCTCATCTGGAATTCCTGTCCTTCAAGGAATCGAATTAAAGTTGAATTTGTCAAACAAGGAATGCGCTTTGAATTCCACATCTTTTGGGCGTGGCCCGCAGCATGCGAGAGAGAGAGAGAGAGAGAGAGAGAGAGAGAGAGAGAGGTGTGTGTGTGTTAATAAAAATGTTTAATAATGGTTTAATTAATAAATATGTTAATAAAATGGTTTAATATGTTATTAAAGTGTGTAAATGGTTTAATAAATAATTTTCTTTTACTTTTAACACACATTTCGTACAAAATTGGTGTACTTTTATCATTTTTAAAAGGTTTATGGGGTTTATCCAGTCCACAGACTTGGAACGAATTAGGCGTTTAACATGTAAGATGCAACCTCTACTTACGAAATCCCCGCGTTACGAAAAGGGTTCTGGAATTAATTAATTTCGTGAGTTGGGGGCTGACTGTATATAGTATACCGTATGCCATGTAATAAGTGCCCTGCACCAATAAGAGCCCCCCCAAATGTTTTTGATCTTGCGTCTAATAACTGCCCATGTGTACTAGGAGCAAAATCGTAGATCAAACTTCCCAATTTTATTCGATCAGTCTCTGTAACGGTAAAATGAGACGTTCACTGCCTGTAAAAGTGACTTTACACAGTATTTTAAGACCCCCTGCCACTGAGGAATGTCTATAATGTTCTTCAGTAGCAACACAATTGATTGTTCCGCTGTGCTTTAAAAAACAGGAAGATATTTTGCTGTGTTCTCTTTGTAAATGTCCAACAGCTGATGAACCATTACAAACTGCTACAGAAAAACTATGGGATGCTCTGAATGAATGGAGCGATGAGCCAGATATACGAGTAGACCTATCAGAAAGTGATGACCAGTATTTTTCACCCGATTCCCCTGCTCACTTACTTCATAAATTGAAAGACGTTTCTGGCCATGTGCTTTTGCTTATGTTCGTTTTGACTGGTTTAACGTGCCATGTGGTAAAGTTGACATTCGTGTTGATTGGCTCTTACTTCCAGGAAAATGTTTAAAGGATCAGCACCGGGAGGGAAAAGTAAGGGGATCTTTTAATTTAAATTTATGCTATTTTCTGTTTATTTTCAGCTTTCATGTAAGTAGTTTGGTTGATACCACAAAATGAATAACACAAAAACCAGTAAAACTCTTTTATTATTCATGTTTTCCACCTCGATGCTAATAAACACTTACCGTTCCACTCTGCTGGTAACATTTTAAAAAGTGCCCACCCACTCCAATTGTTTTAAGCACTAAGCACCCTGGACGCTTTTCATGTAGAATATGGTATATATATATATATAAAATGTAATATGCACACACACATATACATGCATATCTTTTACATACAAAAACATATACATCTATCCACATATATACGGAAGGGAGCATGATATGCCAGAGGAGCATGGTATACACAGGGAGGGAAGTAGAGCTTTTTAAAATCATATGGGGCATAATAATGTTATGAGATTTTCGAGACCTGCCCTAAACATGAGTATTGCCCTTAAAGTTTTATTTTATATTTTATTTTCAATATTGCACTGTCCAGGAACATGTTATAAGTGATGATTTCTCAGTGTGTGTGATGGTGGTTGTGGTGAGGTTGCATGTTTAATAGCCTGTGGGCAAAGGTTGCGCTTGAGTCTGTTTGTTTTTGTTTTCAGTGTCCTATAGAGGTTTTGCAGTCACGTGACACACCGAGTAGCAACTCTGTTTATGCCGCCATATTGGAGTGAAAACAAACGTATACTTTGCAATTGAGGTGCCAGTTTTTAGCTTGGTAGATTATATAAATATGAATGTTGACAGCCATCCCAGTGCTTTCCTAGCTCCCTGGTAATTTTGATAACGATCATAAACAACAGCATATTCAAAAACTACGGTTATCAGGGCTAACAAATGACCCATACGTTTTGCCCGATTGTTTGTTTGTTAACTGCATGGATGAAGCAACGGACAGGATACCTAGTTTAACATACCCAGATATCTATAATTATTTAATTCATTGCACATCTGATGATACTGACAAAAAACTGAAAAGTTTCAAAGGGTAAGGGTACTCCCCCTGGAACTTGGTATATTCCGGTTCTGTAATGCATTGTGGGATTAAACAAGTGAAGCAGAAACCAAAGAACGGTATGTTTGTTGTGTGTGTTAGAACATGTATTAAAGACTATTAAAGTTAAATCTGGGAAGCGTATGAGTATTTTTTATCTGGATGGGTTTCGGTACTTCGCGAGCATATTATACCCAGGAAAGCCTCTAATATCGCCCATGGCAAGCAGTGTGAGGACACCAAAGTATTAATCATGGCAGAGGTAATTATAACTCACTTTTTTTTATCATTTTGCCTACATTGTATATTAAGCACAAACATGTGGATCTAAATCTATGAAGTATTATAATAGTTATATATGCTTACATGTTATAAATGCTTACATGTTATAATAAAGACTAAATAGCATTTTAGCTGCCCTCAGCTTATAAATGGACACCAGATATACAGTTAAATAGAATCAAACTGTGATTAAAAGAATAAATAATAATATATCTACTGATAAAAATTACTTGCCTCCAACAAAATGTTCGCTACATACACGACTGGTAGGAGCTGGTCGCCAATCTTTTCTTTTGTTGTCGGTATCAGCTCTTTTCAAAGCAGAAATCCATTTCTCTCGTCGGGCCTTATTAGCAGGGAATCTATGATGTTTAACACCTGGTTTCTTTCCTCTATAATTTGTAAAACCGACAGCAACACAGTTAAGTGCCATTTTGCACTTGTTTAATAAATAAATGCAGTACTAACTCTTACACAAGCGTGTGCTATTGTGTTGGGGCCGGAGTGAATGGTTTGTTTTCACACCAATATGGCGAATAAACAAAACCTGCATTGGGTTAATGTATGCATGAAGTCAGCTGCAAAACCTCTATACCTTTTTCCGCATGGGAGACAGTAGGCTCACCTCTGAAGTCTACCAGTGAAAACATCACTGTGGGAAGGGTAGGGTTGTCCCAATTACCACCTCTACCATCCTCCCAATCTGTCTGAACCCCACTTTACATCAGTAGGCAGGAGGCTCTTGATGGGGGAGCAGTAAAAGTTTGTCAGTAGGGGTTGGTGTAGGCAGGTTCCTCTGAACTTTCTGAGGAAGTGCATCCTTTGTTGTGCTTTTCCCACCTGGTGAGAGATGATTGTAACCCAGGTGACATAGACAGAAATGTGTATTCCAAGAAACTTGAAGCACTTGACCCTCTCTACCTCCTCTCCAGAAAGAATGTATAGAGGGCAGTGTGCTCCTTTTGCTTAGATCTCCTGAAGTCCATTATCATGTCCTTTGTCTTGGAAATGTAGAGCATTTAATTTATTTCTCCAATAATTAATTTGACATGTAATGGATACACAATAATTTGAGAGAAGCATGGAAGAGAAGAAACTCTAAAACTTCATTGTTTCATGACTAGAGATAGTTGTGGATATCTAATGTCCATGCTCATTTTCTAAAGATTATTTAAGAGATTGGAGTGAAAATGAAACAGACTATAGAATAATAATTTGAAAAATTCTCTTCGACTTTATTTACGGTTTTGCAAAAAATAATGAGTGCACTGCTTCTAGCTAAAGTATGGGAGGCAAGCAACGCCTGTCAAGGCAACAGCTTTTTAACCATTACCCATATTTAAAAGAAAAATGCTTGGAGCTATTAGAAACTTATGAGTGCTACGTGAAAGTTCTATCATGGTCATTAAAACAAGTTCATAACGCCACAGTTCATAGTTAAAAGCACTAATGATGGGATACATTTCATCTAATAAGTCATACTATGGAGGCAGAAGTATCACAAACTGGTTTAAAAGGCAGAAAAACAATTAAAGGTATATAAACATCAATGCCAACACGTGAAAGATATTTAAATTTTGTTTCTATATTGAATCAATTAAAACAAACTGTACGTTAAAGTGTTTTGGGTGATGGTCCTATTTTTGATGGAGCTCCTAAGTGGCGCATCATAGGAAAATAATTTTGATGGTTATTCCGTGGTCTGTGCAAGAGGATAGCCAATAAGGTTAACGCATTACTGAGTTGATGCTGATTGATTGTTGTGTTTTGCTTACTTGCATGAAGATGGCAAGCAATTAATAATTAAAATAAGACTTATTATTAATATCTAAAACCCCAAAAATAAAGACTCATACACCACCACTCAGATTTGCACAGAATAAAAACACACAATCTAATTCAGATAGGTGGACAAACTTTTATCAGTCAAAACACAAAAACATGAAGGGGAACATGAACTTGTTAAACAGTTTTATTAAACTATACTGCTTGTGATCTTTGTCATGACAGCATACGGAAAGCTGGATGAGCATTGCTTGCTGTGGATATTAACTTCCACTTTGACCTTTAGATTGCAAGGTGATAAAAAGCCCCTCAGTACTACAAATTATTTGCCAATTAATAACCTATGTATGGCCCGGTTCAGCCAGCTCATCCATGAAGGTCCCATCTTGAGTAAATGAATTTTGCCCACTTAGGCTTGTGTAAAATGCAGCCGTGGTGGGTGGGGGGCACAAACCAGTGTCTCTCCCTCACGCCGGTCCCAAGCCTGGATAAATGCAGAGGGCTGCGTCAGGAAGGGCATCCGGCGTAAAACAAATGGCAAATAAAATATGCAAATCGCAAGAAAGAATTTAATACCAGATCGGTTGAGGCCCGGGTTAACAACGACCGCCATCAGTGCAGTTAACCAACAGGGTGCTGGTGGAAATTGGACTACTGTTGGTCGAAGATGTCGAAGAAGGAGAGGCGGGAGGTGTGTCTGTAGGCAGAGAGAGAAGAGGAAAGCCGAAATGAGAAGAAGAAGAAGAAGAAGGCTTGTGTAAGTGGACCAAGTTAGAGCCAATGAACAAATATTACATACATTACATACAGGCCCCATCTAGGTCCCAGTTGTGTGTGCTGGCCGGGAAGACAGGAAACACAAATTACATATTGAAAAACATTGGGGAAAAAACTCACTGTTAACCACTCATACTTTTGCTCCAGACTGTAGAAACCACAGAGGAGATTTATTTATTTATGGATGTGTTAACTTTGGAGTTAATCCCCATTTAGTAAGCAGTGAAGAAGCAAAATGCAAAGACTCCTTTATGCTGAGGTGCTGCAGGATTTATTCATATACAACATGCAACTTAACTGTGCATTCAGTACAGCTAATCCTTCACTTGCTATACTTTTTCTATCTCCGCGCCAAATACAATACTCCCCCCCCCCTCTCTCTCACTCTTTCTCTCTCTCTCTCTCTCTCTCTCTCTCTCTCTCACACACACACACACACACACATGCACATGGATAAGCAGCTGTCCCTTAATGAAGCCTTGATACTCTTATGACACCAGCCTTGGACACTTATCAATAAAGATATCTATTGAGAGCGCCACATTTCAGAAAGTGCCTAAATCATTATCTTAGAAGTATAGTGTTTTCAAAAATTTTTAATTTCAGACCTTATTCTTTCTTCTTCTATTCCTTTCAGCTGTTCCCTTCAGGGGTCGCCACAGCCAATCATCTGCCTCCATCTCACCCTGTCCTCTGCATCTTCTTCTCTTACGCCAACGGCCTTCATGTCCTCCTTCACCACATCCATAAATCTCTACTTTGGTCTTCCTCGAGGCCTTTTGCCTGGCAGTTACAACCTCAGCATCCTATTACCAATATACTCACTATCCCTCCTCTGTACATGTCCAAACCATCTCAATCTAGCCTCTCTGACTTTGTCTCCAAAACATCTTACATGGGCTGTCCCTCTGGTGTACTCATTCCTGATCCTATCCATCCTCGTTACTCCCAAAGAGAACCTCAACATTTTCATCTCTGCTACCTCCAGCTCTGCCTCCTGCCTTTTCCTCAGCGCCACTGTTTCTAAACCATACAACATCGCTGGCCTCAACACCGTCTTATACACTTTTACTTTCATTCTTGCTGATACTCTCCTATCACACATCACACCGGACACTTTTCTCCAACCATTCCAACCTGCCTGCACACGCTTCTTCACCTCTCTTCCACACTCTCCATTGCTCTGGACTGTTGAGCCTAAGTACTTAAAATCCTCCACCTTCGTTATCTCTGCTCCCTGTAACCTCACCGTTCCTCCTGGGTCCTTGTTATTCACACACATGTATTCTGTGAGGGCGAAAATAGAAAAATTATTTTTTTTAAAGCATGAGGTGTGAAATGCATTGGCACATGAAACAAGAATTAATATAATTTGTAGTAAATATTAATAATAAATGATGCATCCCCATAGTGGTTGGGATTAGTTTTGTCTTTCATATTTTTCTAGCAGTAATATCAGTGGGACACATAATTATTAGAGCCACACGTAAGATATATGATTTTATATGGTAGTCATGATATTTTAATATTTCTTTTTTTTGTAAGAGACTGAGTTCATCTCAGTGCACTGGAAATAAAAGGAACACGGATAAATTATTTTCAATGGTGAACTTGCTACATATATTGACTTCTGAGTGAAAGGAAATTGGATCAGGTGGAATTGGATCTGTCAAAGAGTCAAAGGTTTTAAATATGGAAAAAGCACTAGAAGAGGATGGCTTTCCAGTAGAACTTTTCTTTTTTTTTTTTTTTTTTAATTTGTAGATATTCTTAGGTCATGACTTGTAAAATTGTTTCATCATGACTTAGAAGAAGGTCATCTTCAAAATAGCATGCAAAGGAACGTTTTAACTTTGATTTATGACAAGTGTAAAGATCCATTAAAGTGCAAGGAGCTATTGCCCTGTCTCGTCGCAAAATGTATGGTAAGATATTACTGTAATGTACTTAAAGTACTGCTTAGGAAATACTCAAAACCCACTCATCCTGTTCATGTGGGCTCCATGAAATGATGATGTATGTGGAAAAGCTTATTTACTGTAGCAGACTAGAAATAGTAATTTACTGATAAGGTCATTCTCACTTGATGCAGAGCAGCATTTGACAGATTGGATTGGCCTTATTTGTTGAGAATGTGGGTGAATGTTCGGTTTTAAGGATCCATTCAATTAAATTGGTTATTTGCTGTTTATAAGGCACATAACACTTTATTCCAGGCTAATGTAAAGATGATATAGGTGCCTAACTGGCCACTGAGGGCGGGGGGATGGTGTGGTTTTTAGCATGTCTGCCTTACAGCCAGAAATATTTGGTTTTAAATCATGCACTCAGTTGTTTCTGAGTGGAGTTTGAATGTTCTCCTGCAGGTACTCGGACTTCCTCCTGAAGTCCAAAGAAATGCACATTATACTAACTGGCACTTTCAAACCGCACCTAGGTGTGAATGTGAGTGTGAATGTTCAGGGTGTGCCCTGTTATTGCCCCGTGCCAGCTGAAATAGGCGCAGCCTCCTCGAGGTTCACCAGTAGTATTAAACACTTCAGCGTGTGGTGGGTGGGTAGGTGGGTGGGTGAGGTGAGGTGAGGTGAGGTAATAACTAAATCTAAAACTATGACATCATTGTGTTTTTGTGTTGTTTTGCTGTGTGAGGTGGGCCATTCACTGAGTATTGTAATTTGCATCCTATTTCCAATAGCCTCAACAATTTCTGAAGTGTGGATAAATCATGAATTAATTATCTACAATATAAATAAAGGCGATACGGTGTTTGCTCAGTCACATAAACTAAAAAGCATCAGCTCACACACTCATTAAAGACCATAAAGATAGAATAAAAAAAAAAAAAAAAGTGCTGGCATTGGAATTATTAGGGAAGATCCTTTTATATAAGTTTAGTATAGTGATCAGGTCTCTGGCACTGAAGCATATTAATTCCACATGAAACAAAAAAAATCAGTATTCGAGCTGTCTTCATTTTGGCTCAGCAAGCATTTACACACGAGCTGATAGATTAATATTATCGTTATTATAAGCATATTTCTGTTTCAGTCAGTTAGTTCAGTATTTCCACATCCTGACGTATTCCGTAGGATTGTCTAATATCCAACTATTTGAGCTATACTTTTAACATGCATCTGAAATAGATTTTGTATTAAATATGTCACTATGATTTTTTTAATTTTTTAATTTTTTTATTTATTCATTATTGTCAGAGAAGAAAATGACCATTATACATGCGAAATGATAACTTTGGGGGGAAAAAAGCTGATACTCCAATCCACTTGAGTTGAAGTTTGTCTATCCATGATTTTATTTATACTTGTATATACACGTGCAGTTTCACTGCAAAACAAAACAAAATCCTTTAACCAGACTTAAGTAACCCATTAATTTATTAATTAATTTGCCAACTTGCTTTATCGTAAAAGGGAGGGCCAAAACACACACACACACACACACACACATCAAAACTTACACTAAGTGGGCCAGCTAGCCTCATGCACATTTCTTTAGACCAGGGGTCCCCAAGCTTTTTCCTGTGAGGGCCACATAACTTTTCTCTTCTCTGATGGGGGCCGAGGTCAGTTTGTAACAGGAAAAGTGTGACGATCGCAGGGCTGTCTAAACGTAAACACTTAGTGGTTTCCAGTAAGCCACGCATAATCAAATATTAGTAACCCTTTCTGAGAACTTCACAGAAAAAAATTCAGGAAATAAAGAAAAAAAATACAGTCATCCCTTGAATATCGCGGATAATGTAGACCAGACCTCACCATGATATTTGAAAAACCGCAAAGTAGGAACGCTCCTCTCATTTATGCCATGTTGTCTCATTTCTATATGTTTTCGCATCTATACAATATCAAGAAGTGTATATTTAACGTTATACAGTTATATGCATATGTAAATACTGTAATGTATTAATATTTAAATAGAATTTATACATAAATACTTTAAGTACTGTACTCACCTCTGACAATTGCTCTTCTTCGCGGTGCAGGACGTTCACAAAACATAAGATCACAAAATCACAAAAAAATCCCTCGGGAATGTGCGAGGCAACAGCGTCACGTGTCTAAGCCAATCAGCTTGCGAGATTGAGTTGAGTGGGCGGTCCCTGCCTGAACTGGGGAGGAGGGGCACTTAAGTCTGTAAACATTGTTTGTAAACAATGGACGCAGCCTGCCTTGGGTCCCTGCCTTCCGCTTGCTTACATGCGAGTTTCAGTGTTAATTTTGGATTTTTTAAATTAATATTTTTATTTTATTTTATATTTTATTAAAATACCACGATGTACCAAGACCGCGATGCTCAAATCGCGAAGTAGCAAAGGATGATTGTAATAATAATAAAAAAACGTTGCTTGCTATCAGCTGAGCAACCCGAAAGCTGCCCGAACAGACGACTGGTTCAGCCGAGTCTGGCGTATGAATGTATTCTCCTGAGCTAACGGTCCACTTTTTGGTTTCGAGAATTGTCTACTTGCATTTGGCCTTGCAAGTGATCATACTCATCTTTGTGACGGGATTCAGAGTGTCGGTACAGATTGTATTCTTTGAATACCGCCAAGGCCTCTTGACAGATGATACAAACAACCTTTTCTGTGCATTAAACAAACAAAAAAAATAACCGTTTTGGTTAAATACCCTGCAATCTGAATCAAATTTTCTCTTCCATAACCTTTTCACCATTATTCCATTCTATTTGACAGGGGAGAGTCTAGGATTTTTATTTCGAGGGGAGACACCACAGAAGGGTGGAATAGAATGTCATGTTCTAGGTGTGTCTTAGTCTTGATTGCGTGGCCAGACTACAAAAAAAGTAAGCATAATGCGTCTCTGGTATTGTTCAGGGAGCCGGGCCAAATGTGGAGGTGGGCCATATCCGGTCCGCTGGCCGTAGTTTGGGGACCACTGCTTTAGATGTAGGAGAAAACTAGAGTACCTGGAGGAAGCTCAGGCAAACATGAGGAGAACATGCAACCACATTCGCAGAGACCCGATACTCAAACCCAGGTTCCTGTTGCTATGAGGTGGATGTGCTAACCACTATTAAATGGTGCCACCACTAGAATTTCATTTTTACCCTAAATTATACATAATGCACTTGTGTTGCATCCAGATATGAACATTTTCACTTCAAAACTTGATAAATTCTAATTTCCTTTCTTTATACAAGTCAATTAGAATTTATCAAGTTTTGAAGTGAAAATGTTCATATCTGGATGCAACATTGTCCAGCAAAAATTCGAACTTAGTCCTCCACTCTCACAATAAATCTTCATGGCAGATTAAATGCTGAGGACATCGGAACATTACAACCTTCTCTCCTTAATACAAAACATTAAAAGTGCTCTAACATGATTATACATGAGTTTCAGACTAATAGAAACAAAATAACATTTTTTTAAATCAATATTCTGGATGGAAAGTGTAAATAAGACTATACTGTAGTAAATTATAATATGTTAGACCTCCGTCAGTCCCGAAGGACTATGGCTGTGCTCTGGCTGGTATCCCGGCTGGTGATACTCTTCAGTGCGTAGAGCCCGGGTAGGGAGTAATGAGGGACAGGCTGTTACCCAAGCAGCAAGTCCCCCGTCTCGGCGCCACCGGAAGGATCCAATGGAAGGGCAAGTGCCGATACGACTGGGTTCCAGTGCCGCTGCAGGAGTTGCCAGAAAGTTACTGTGAACGAACTGCCTCAGGGGACTCAGACTCCTGATTAGAAACACGCTGATGGCTTTGCAGCGACTCTTGTCAAAAGCCAGCAATGGTTCTTTTACATGCCTCACACCATAGACAGTGAGAGACATGGCCCGCCTTTGATAACCCAGTTAGCAGCACTGGGGGGACAGTGACAACCTTGTGGTGACTCGAACCCCCAACCTTAGGATCAGCAATCCTGCGCCCTATACCACTAGACCACCACTGCCCCCAGGTGGAAATTGACTACGAATAAATTAGAGTAAAAAAAGAAAAAAATGTCCCAATTTCCATTTTTGTTGTCTGTACACTCGCTCTTAAACTGTTTATCCTGCTCACACTGTTTGAATCAAACATATAAAGTATATATGATTTATTATTCAGTTATTTTTCTCCTACTTTTCTACTTTACAGAAACATTGAATAACAGTACTTATTGATTAACTTTCCCATTTAAATTATCAGATCATCAAGACTCTGATTTTTTTTATTTTTTTATTTGGTCCAAAGAATCCTTATAAACCGCAGTACTCTTTAGAAAGGGTTCTTGACCAAAAGTGTAGTGTCATTCAAGTAATGACGCCCCTCCCTTCTAGCTTTTAACTAAAGGGGAACCTTGTGAACTGTACCTGACTGTTAAATTAATTACAGACAGATGGTGGAAATGCCTGCAGGAATCTGGCTTTAACAGATTCTACGAAAGCCCGCAGAGCTGCTCATCAAATAACAGTCAAATTTTACTTTACTAGTAAAAGCTCCATGTGGCTCAGAGAATTACTACAAATTACCAAGAAGACTGTTTATTTAAAAGAGCCTACTGGCACAGTACATTTATACTCATGTTGAAAATCTGGGTAAATTAACTAGGTTTGTCTCAAAGCTGGGTGGCACAGTGATGGTGTGGTTAGAATGTTCACCTCACAGTAAGAAGGGCCTCGGTTTGGGTCCCCAGCCTGGGTGTCTCGGTGTGAAGTTAAAGTGTTCTCTCCATGTCTGCTTGGGTTTCTTCAGGGTACCCTGGTTTCCGTCCACAGTCCAATGACATGTGCATTAGGTTAACCGTCTGTTCCAAGTTGCCCCAAGTTGCCCCAAGGTGTGAATGGCTGGCTGTATTGGCACTGCGATGGTCTGGTGAGCTGTTCAATGTGTACCCCGTTTTATCCCAGTGTCAGCCGTGATAGGCTCCAGCCTCCCTGTAACCCCAGACGGATTAGGCGGTATGACAAATGAGAGTATAAGTGAAAAATTATTTGTGTCCTAGAATTGATTAAATTATTAATAAGACCAATATGCCGTTATTTATACATTTTCAATTAATGAAATATCTCCGACATACCTTCTTTTTCACTTATCCCTTAATATCCGGGGATGTCGTTGGGGCACCTTCATGGCGGCGCCCATCCCTCTCCAGGTCGTTAGCTATAATGCAAACCTACGGGCAATTTAGAACAGCCAATTAACCTACTGTGCATGTCTTTGGATTGTGGGAGGAAACCAGAGCACCCTAAGGAAACCCACGCAAGCATGGGGAGAACATGCAAACTCCACACAGAAATGCCCAGGCTGGGAATCGAACCCAGGCCTTCTTGCTGTGAGGCGGACGTGCTAACCACTAAGCCACCGTGCCGCCCTTCAGACATACCTGAGAGGAGAAATAAAGTGCATCTGTAAATTACACAACTTGAACTGTTTCTCACTCAGTCAGAGTTAAGGGTCTCAAAAGGACCTGGGGAAAAAAGACCAAGCAACAAACTAGCTCATGAAAAATGGCACAATAATGGCATCAGACATGCGAAAAGATGGATCATGGCAGAAGATATCCCTAGAGATGTAAGCATGCTTAATTAACTAAAAGATATTACAGTGTCTGTAGGCTATTGCTCATGAGATTAAAGTTAGGACAAAGCGATGCATGTTGGAAGTGTATGAGACCTACGGGTACTGTTTCACACACTGTATTTAAGATAAAAATGAGAACACTGGAGTCCAGATAGTTAATAATATCAGTGTGGTGGTTGAAGCACCATTATTACAGCCTTGCTCAGCATATACTAGTATAATAGCAATACTAGAGTAGGGCAGGGCTATTTAATATTCGTCTGTAAAGTAGAAAAGTAGGAGAAAAATAACTGAATAATAAATCATATATACTTTATATGTTTGATTCAAACAGTGTGAGCAGGATAAACAGTTTAAGAGCCAGTGTACAGACAATAAAAACGGAAATTGGGACAATTTTTTCTTTTTCTATTTAATTTATTCGCGGTCAATTTCCACCTGTTAAGCATTGCCTTCCTGAGGGGCAGTGGTGGTCTCGTGGTATAGGGTGCTGGATTGCTGGTCCTAAGGTTGGGGGTTCGAGTCCCCACAAGGTTGTCACTGGTGTCTCTCCCCCCCCCCCCCCCATGGTGTGAGGCATGTAAAGAACCATTGCTGACTTTTGTAAAGAGTAGCTGCAAAGCCATCAGCGTGTTTCTGTCCCTTGTTGAAAGGGTTGTGTCGGGAAGGGCATCCAACGTAAAAAACCTATGCCAAATCAAACGTGCGAATCATTCGCTGTGGCGACCCCTGATAAAGGGAAAAAGCCGAAAAGGAAATCTCTCTCAAGCATTGCCTTCCTATCATGCAACCAGCACCAATCAGGGATTGGCGAGCGCAAGCTTCCATCAAGATATCAAGATGCTCATCGTCAGCCGTCTTTTCAAGCTGATTAGCATTAATATCCAGGGGTAGAAAAGACGCTGAGAGGTAAAGCACTATCCGCCTGAGGCCCATGATTGGCTCATAATCTCAGTAATTGACAAGAAAGCAAATGTGTGCAGGCTGCGTACATCAACCTGGATATTAACTCTTGATTATCCAGAATAATATCAGTGATGCACCATGTGGAAACCCAAAATCAGAAGATCTTTCCTGGAAATAGATTAATGGATGAATTGCTGTGTAAATAGGTGGGCAGTTGTAGGAGGCCTGGTGGTATAGGGTGCTGGACCGCTGATTCTAAGGTTGGGGGTTCGAGTCCCACTCTCGACAAGGTTGTCACCCCCCCCCCCCCACCCCCACCAGGGCAGCTAACTGGGTTATAAAAGGCCGGTCAAGTCTCTCGCTGTCTATGGTGAGAGGTTCATGTAAAAGAACCATTGCTGACGTTTGTAAAGAGTAGCTGCATAGCCGTCAGCGTGTTTCTGCCCCTTGCTAAGAGGGTTGTGTCAGGAAGGGCATCCGGCATTAAAAACCTATGCCAAATCAAACATGCGAATTATTCGCTGTGGCTACCCCTGAAAAAGGGGGAAAGCCGAAAGGAAACCTGATGAGAGAATAGGTGAATTATTTCATGTTTCTTTCCGCATCGTAGTGATAATCAAATAAACTCTTCATTTATTACATTACTTCATTTTTCTCTTCAGTCAACTTGCAGTATATATTTGGTAAATGGTTAACAATGTTTAGTTACAGATTATAGCCTCATATGGTTCATACACTTTTATGAACAAAATCTTGAGCACTTTTAAACCTTGGCTTATTACACTTTAATATATATATACTCTGCTGTATTTGCAAACATGAAGCAAACCTTTATACAGTGCAACATAATGAGCGTGTATGTGTAATATTATCACACGTCTCCAAAATCTTAACGGAATCCTGTGTTTGAATGTTGTTCAATCATTTGTTTGACACAGTAAGTAGTATTTCAGAACTGGGTTGTGAGAGAAACACTGTGGCTCAACAACTTCTTTGTCAATCAAATTGTCTTTTTCTGGGAAAATAGGTGGGCCCTGTCAGCGCAAGATGTATCGGACTTTGTGAGAGTTAGAGGACTGGCTTGTCAGTCTGCCTCGCTCCAGAAAAATAAACTATCGTGCAAAGCACATAAAAAAGTACACAAAACGACACACTGTAAATGCAGCTGAATGCGGTGTTAAGATCTATATAGGTTTCCGTTGCTCAGGTTAAAGCTGAATGAACCAAGTGGCTGGATTACTGGATTTTCTTCTTCTTTCTTGAACAGATTATAAATTCAGACTTAGATTGTGAAAGAATAGTTTCGGTACCACTGGGGTTAATTTCACTTACTGAATTGACTGTCGCTTTAAACTGACTGAAAATCTTTGGGATGTGCTGGAGAAGACTTTATAGTGTACTTTGAGTGGGGCCGGTGGTGTAGTGGTTAAAGTGCTGGGCTCATGATTGGGAGGTTGTGAGTTCAAATCCCACTGAGACCCTCCCTGTGCTAAGATCCCTGGGCAAGGTTTCAACTACAAGTGTGCCTCTGTTCACCCAGCAGTATAAATGGGTACCAGTAAAAAAATATACTGGGAAGGTAACCTGCGATGGACTAGCGTCCCATCCAGGAGGAGTTGAACTCCTGGTCGCTTCACGCTTCGGAAACCAGGGATGAGCACCGGCCTGATGAGCCACTAGGCTCGGGTGTAAAAACCCAACAGACTTACCTACTACCTTACCTTACCTTGAGTATTCAAGATTGAAGAGTCTTTCGTGTCACATTCGCACATAAAATTTTGTACAAAGCTCTCGGCAATAAAAGGTTCAAACAAGACAATAAGCTGCAATTAACGCTGTCAAGAGCAGAATACGTATTGTCTTCCTTTCGGCTTTTTCCCTTTTACTCGGGAGTCACCACAGCGAATCATCTGATTCGCACGTTTGATTTGGCAGAGGTTTTTACGTCGGATGCCCTTCCTGTCACAACCCTTTTTAGCAAGGGACAGAAACACGCTGACGACTTTGTAGCCTACTCTTTACGAAAGTCAGCAATGGTTCTTTTACATGCCTCTCCCCATAGACAGTGAGAGACATGGCCCGCCTTTGATAACCCAGTTAGCCGCACTGGGGGGGACAGTGACAACCTTGTGGAGAGTGGGACTCGAACCCCCAACCTTTGGATCAGCGATCCAGCGCCCTATACCACTAGACCACCACTGCCCCGTCAAGAGCAGAATATAAACACAAGTAATTCCGCACACTAAACGTTAAGTAAACTAGAAATGTAAACTCTGTACCTGTGAATGAGAACTGAACACTCAGATATACGATATGTACATTGAGGCATTGTGAAATCGAAATAAATAAATAGTAGCAGCAAGGTGGATAGACTATAGACTAGAATGTAAATATCCAAAGTAGATGAGGTAAAGTGCGGCAGTGCAATACAGTCGTATAGTTTGTGGATTCTATGTTCTTTTACATAGGACTGGTGTGTGTGCTAGTGTGAGTGTGATGGAGATGGAGATGAAGATGGGGATGTTCTTGAGCAAATGAGAGGAGAGTCCAGTATGTTTTACCTTCCCGAGGACCTTCTTCACCAGGGTTGAGGTGTTAACAGACCAGGACAGGTCAGATGAAATGAGTAGTTCCAGGAACTTAACCCTGTCCACCGCCCCATGAATACAAAGAAGAGTGTGCTCGGTTTTCCTGGTTCTCCTAAAGTCCACTATGACCTTTTTGTTCTTGCCGGCGCTCAGAATAAGGTTATTAGTTGAACACCAGTTTATCAGGTGCTGGATCTCCTCTCTGTAGTGGGTCTCATCATTGTCAGATATGAGGCCGACCATGATGTTGTCGGCAAACTTCACAAGCGTGTTTGTGGAGTGGATAGCAGAGCAGTCATGTGTAAAGTGGCTGAAGAGGGCCAGGCTGAGCACACAACCCTGTGGTGTTCCAGTGTTCAGGATCAGGGTGGATGATGTGGTGTTTTAGATCCTCACCACCTGAGGTCAGTTGGTGATCAAATGATATATAATAATAAGGTTATTGCCAGAATGTAGTGAAGTAATTTAAAAAGAAAAAATATTTCTAATGTATGATGTTTTCTGAAGGACACAGTATAATTGGGTGGGGGATGTAACTCAGTGAACTGGAAAATGCAGGTCATGTATCATTAATCACAGTGTTAAATGGCAAAAGGTAAAAACTTCAGATCTGGCCTCCGACTCATTTTGGTAAATATTTGATTGGTTTTTATAAGATAGAATGGCAGCCAAAAGCAATGCTGTGGTATTGACATTATGCATTTGCCTGAATGATTTATAAAGGTAGATAGTGGTAATTTAATTTCAAGCTCTTCCTCTGGCTCACCTCAACTTGTTCAAGAGTAAGTGCCATGATTTAATCTGTCCTCTACCACATGGCAGATGCATATAATGTGTGTATATTGCATTCATCCACCATGAGGTAGACGGCAGATTAACTCATGGCGATTACTCTTGATCGATATGCATGTGATTAAGCACGTACATATATGTGTATGGGTGTGTGTCTGGGAGACCGTTTTCCCAAACTGTACTGTGGGTTCATTCCATTTAACAGCAGAGGAAATGTAAAATACTATATATTGTAGATACTCCAGTGTTTCTTGCATTTATCAGGTGTCTAGTGGTTCTGTGGTCATAGTTGTGACAAGAGTCATTTAAATGAAGTGTTTCTGTCTACCTGAGTATGATTAAATTTGAAACCCTTTCCCACTCAACAGCAAAGAGGTCAAGAGAGAGCACAGAGATTACTGTACACTCTCATGGATTCATATACAGTACTTATATCTGATCTACAAGCTGTGCACTGTTTGTATTCTTATTCTGATACTCTCTCTGGACTCTGTTCTCACTGTTTACCTTTAATACTTTTGTGGCTGGTGGTGTATTGGTAAGGGGGCTGGGCCCGTGATCGAGAGGTTGTGGGTTCAAATGCCTGTTACATCCATTCTGTGAAAGGTCATAGGCACAGTTTTGGTTGTGTGTGTGTGTGTGTGTGTGTGTGTGTGTGTGTGTGTGTGTGTGTGTGTCTATAGCTGGAAACTCCATAAAATGTACTAGCTGGCAGAAAAGGTTTATTCTTGAGTGCCTACTTTACCTGAGGTGGTTTAGGTATAGAGAGGCCAAGAACAAAAGAATGATCATATAAATATAAGTTAAAAAGAAAGAAAACAGTTTGTTTTCAACACAAATGTACACACACACACACACACACAATCACACACCTTCCAGCATGACTCCAGTAAAGAAATATAAATGATTTGGACTAAATTCATACAGGTTACTATAGTCTACATAATAACCTCTCCAGTCTGCACTGACCTCCTGTGGCTCATGAATCGAAAGGACCAATAGCTGAGAGGACAGTCAGTTCAGTCTACAGTGGAACTGTCATGGATGGATTTCTATCATCAAAAGCCAATATGTGTGGGCTTCACCGAAAGTAGGCGCTTGTCGCACAGACCACTTTTGAGATAAAGTCCAGAAAAGTAAAACTCGACTAAAACTCACTAAAAATGTCTTTCCCCCCCCCCTCCATTTTTCTGAAGAATACCCTCATAAAACTAGATAAAAACAGTCGCAAACTTACTGGTTTTCGTCGCAATTATTCACCGAGTTCGGTACAAGACACACTATAATCCATACACCAGAAGAACGGCCGTGAAGTCGTCTCTCCATTTTGGATACTGATTTGATATCAAAATGCCGTTTCAGTGAATAAAATAAAGGTTATGAAGACGATATGCTCATAAACAATGCAGGCTAGTTGCTAAGAAAGATCTGAAATGAGTACACTGATTAGTCAGCTCGGGCTTGCACATGCGCAGTGCCCATTACATGTTAACTTCCGGTTTACTTCCTGCTTCTGATTTTAATTGTAGGCGGAATTTATCTCCGACTTTCTCTTTAATAACAGTCATTAAGTTTATTTATAATTTTGTGAATACACATAATTTCTGGAAAATCAGAGTGAAATGTCATATGTGATGTTGAACAGAATTAGTATGGATGTTAAATTCGACGTGAGAATTCGGCTTTGAAGATGCCGAAATGCTTGGCGTTCTTGAAGATTATTTCGCCGGTGAGTATTTTTCTCTGCATGCAAAATTTGATTATGAAATTTTTTTGATTATTTGATTTGTGTGTAATCGTGTCTGGACTGGACATGCTGGATCATGGGTTGTTTAGTTTTGTCTGAAAATTGGTGAAGACCTGAAAAATACTTAAATGTTTCATTCCTTTTACATATGAACAAACTGATTATGATGATGATGATGATGATGATGATGCTAGCTGTGTTGATGAAGATTTTGATGTTGATAAAGAAGAGACATCTGTTAATAAAAGTGTGCATGAGTTGTGTTGGTGGTGAGGATATAGATTAAGGTGATAAATATTGAGGGCAGAGTTGATGAAGCCAGCTGTTGAGCAGAGATGATCATGCCAGCTGTGTTGATGAAGATTTTGATGTTGATGAAGAAGAGGCATCCGTTAATAAAAGTGTGATGAGTCAGTTTTGTTGTGTTTGGGATGAGATGTGATCTTACAATATCTGCTGAGCAGGATATAGATGAAGATGATAATGCTGAGGGCAGAGTTGATGAAGCTTACTTGTATAAAGAGATCAGAGAGTTTTGTTATATGGTTATCTTATTTATATATATATATATATATATATATATATATATATACACATATAAGTGTTCTTAATTTCAGTATGATTGTTTGAACCTGACAGTGTTTTTTTTAAATCAGTATCATTTGAAGGCATTTGAACCTTTATATAATGGTCGAAAAGATACATACTGATCTTATTGGAATAAACAGAAAGGAAAAAGAAAATAGTCGTTTTTTTGTTCTTTTTTGGGGGGTTACCACGGTGACTAATGGGTTAAAAAGGTTTAAAAACATACTGAGTGTGTATATCTGGCTGTAAGCAGAAGAAAGCTGTATGTGGTGATGTTTTACGTTATTGATTGATTGCTGTGGTTAAATTTCTTCCCACAGATAATCAGACAGATATAAAAGGAATGCAAAAAGGGAAATTCAGAGTCACTGTTTTTGAACCAATTACATTAGCTTTTGACAATAGAAGTCAATCCATGACAGTTACTCTCTTATTTTTTTCTTTTCTAGCTATTCAATCTGGTTTTATATCATCATGCTCTTGTTCTTGGCCTCTCTATAACTAAACCACCTCAGGTGAACTAGGCATTCAGGAATAAACCTTTTTGGCCAGCTAGTACATTTTATGGAGTTTCCAGCCACACACATGCGCACGCGTATACACACACACACACACACACGTTCCCAGACGGTAATGTGTTTCTGAGCAGCGCCTATGCCATACGCGCCTCAGGCTGTTCATTCCCAACCAGTCCATCACACTGGCTCTGGTTCATACTGAAGATAGATGCCTGGTGTGGGCTTTAAAATAGAATAATGTATGCATTATTCATGTGGTGCCGGCCCTGGAGCTTCTCATTAAACTTTACACAGCAAATGGGGAAGACAGCCACATATTAAATGTGTCTCCCCATCACAGTCATCCTACCATAGACGTATTTAAAGAAAAAAGTAAAGATGGAGAGAAAATGCTTTCATTGTAAGTTGTAGGACTGTGATGTGCGACTCGCTTCACTAGAGTCTCTTTGGGTAAAACTCCTGTCAAATGAATAAATGCAATGTAATGCCCCATGTTGCACAAACTTGCTTAGCAGTCATCTTGTGAGGAAAAAGGAAAACTTACCAGGTTCCCTCTGCCATTAGATTGGTCATTCATTCATTCATTCATTTTCTGAACCGCTTAGTCCTAATTAGGGTCACGGGGAGGTTGGCGCCTCCAGGGTACACCCTGGACAGCTCACCAGGCCATCGCAGGGCCGACACTCATACAGACATTAATACTCACACTCTCAACTCCGAGTGATTTGGAACAGTCAATTAACCTACTGTGCATGTTTTTGGATTGTAGGAGGAAACCGGATTACCTGGAGGAAACCCACACAAGCACGGGGAGAACATACAAACTCCATACACAAACACCCGAGCTGAGAATCGAACCCAGGTAACCTTGCTGTGATGCGGACGTGCAAGCCACTACACCACGTGCCACCCAGATTGGTCATACCTTGCATCATAATTATTTGATTTACCAGATCACATTAGCGTGCTCATATTTTTAGAAGTCTTGTGTAAAACAAGCTATTACTGGAAAATAAATAATCACGTAGCATTCCAAATGAACCAAGACACATCAAGTGACATTTTCTCTCACTGGTTTTACCTTGGAAAGCATTAGAATATTATTCATTATCTCCTACTTATTTATCAGCAGAAGGTAGTATTGGTGCTTGTTTTCATTTCGCCTCAGCAGCAGGAGCTGAAGAAATACAGTAAATTATATAACACATAAACACCACATAAAAACAGAGTACCTACAGAAGAAAAAAGAAAACGTCAGATTCTGAAGATAAGTTCTCTGATGTTCAACAGTGTGTTGGTGGAGTGTAGGTGGGGTAAATTCTGGTAAGAGTTTTAGAGCTGAACTTCTGTGATCCCGGCTGCATTTCTGGCTAATTAAAAATAGATCCGTAAATGGAGCTCTGTACAGTTCTGCTGTCTGAAGTACTACTCTACCAGGCAGCAGGTTTCATTCCTCATAAGATGACTGGGACTAGACAAAGTTTCCCTACATTTCTTAGAACTATACCTGGAAGTAGTCGAAAAGTATATGAAGGGATCTATTTTAATAAAGTAAAATTGTTAACATTATAACTATACAAAGTAGTAGTAGTAGTTCTTCAGTTCTAGCACACCTAAGCTGGTTAATTCCCGAATTACTTGACTTGAAAGGTAATAAAACGATGAAGGCAGTGGAGGACGAATTAAATGTTACAATGAATAGGACAGTATACAATTGAGTCCGTCTTCCTTTCGGCTTTTTCCCTTTTACTCGGGAGTTGCCACAGCAAATCATCTGATTCGCACGTTTGATTTGGCAGAGGTTTTTACGTTGGATGCCCTTCCTGTCACAACCCTTTTTAGCAAGGGACAGAAACACGCTGACGACTTTGCAGCTACTCTTTACGAAAGTCAGCAATGGCTCTTTTACATGCCTCTCACCATAGACAGTGAGAGACATGGCCCGCATTTGATAACCCAGTTAGCTGCACTGGGGGGGCAGTGACAACCTTGTGGAGAGTGGGACTCGAACCCCCAACCTTTGGATCAGCGATCCAGCGCCCTATACCACTAGACCACCACGGCCCACATAGTGTCGAATATGTATTTATTGATATTATATACACATATATATATATCAGTTATATAGCGTTTTACCCTTGTGTTAAGACGTCGTCTCTGTGATCTTTGTGTTTACACTGTTTTGCGGACTTTTGTAACCCTAAGCAAATATGGTTGGCAGAAGTGTAAGCCTACTAGCATGATGAATTAACTATCTGTTCGGATCGGCACAATCTAATGCATACTCAGTTAAGCAAAGAGAGTTGTAATATGAATGAAAACCCAAATGCACAAATTACAGAACAATTACTTTGATCAGAACAAGTTCTTTGTATGCATCTCTTGAATAAAGTTTACTTACTTACACAAAAGAAAGAACTCTCCGCTTTGCTGGGAGACTGCATCAGTGCAGGCTGTGTTCTAAATGAGTTTAACGGCACCCTTGTCCACTTGAAAGACCAGAAGTCTGTATAACCCACAGCAAGTACACTAATTTTGCAAGTACACTACTTTTGGTATTGATCGCGTCACATATTGTAAGCGTTGATTGGCTGTTTTAAGCTTCATATAAACTAACTCTGTATAAATGAGTGACTTATTTGAAATTAATCTTGATATAATTTGATATATTTGATATTATTTTACAATATTATGTTTATAATAATTGATTTAGGTTACGTTCAGCCGTCCGGAACCAATTAAAAACGTAAGTCGGGGAGTGTCTGTATTGAAAACATTAATCATACACATAATGGCAGACCTCTCAGATTTTAAAAGAGGCCAAATTGTTGGTGCTCGTATGGTCGGCGCTAGTGTAACAAAATTGCCCAAATGTTCAGTGTTTTAAGAGGCACTGACTCAAAAGTAATGACTGCCTTTGAAAGAGGGAAAACTGTCCTCAGCAAAGCACAAGTCTGCCATCGTCTCTAAAAGAGTTGGAGAGTATTCTATCTGAAGAATGGCTTAAAATTCCTTTGGAAACAATTCACAAGTTGTATGAATCAATACATGCGCCAAGTTTTGATTTTTTTAAATTATGTTCAACAATTATGATGCCAAAATGTTCGGTGTTTCCATTATTTTGTCCACTCCTGTAGCTCCACATTGCAAATAATATTATACCTAATTAAAAATACTTGATTAAAGGAAATTTTAAAAATTGCTCAAAGGAAACGCTTTCAGGATGTGAAGTTTCTTTTCCCCAACTTTTTGGGTCCAATTTTTTACATGGCACAAAAATAATGAAAATATCTGGAGATCGCAAGTTCAAATCCGGGTTAAAAGCCACAGCCGTCCATGAGTTTGAGTCCATGGGAGCTAATTGACCGAGCTCTCACGGAAAGGAGAGTCAGCATATGCTGACTTCCTTGTCATTCACAGCGATCACCAACCAGCCAATCATGGGCATGTGTGAGCTCATTCATATGATGGGACAAATAGCGATTTCCCTCTGAATATGTTAGACCTCCGAATACACATGGCGCCATAGTTCAAAAAGAGGCTGGTGGCTAGTATTGCATGTCACTGAGAGGGCGTGTGCATGCTTTCATCCCTCCCTGGTTGATGGTGATTGTGTGATAGGGAAGGAAATACCTGATGGGTAAGAATAGGATATGTCTAAATTAGGGAGAAACGGAGGAGGGGGACGTTTAAATATGTCCAGTATTGAGTAAGACCCCAAAGAAGCTATACAATTTACATATCATATACCTGTTTTTGCCATTTGAAGGTTCATAAAATTTCTGTTTGAAAACATAGAAAAGAGATGTATTTACAGTTAGGTCTGTCTACGTCAATAACTTAGTAAATTTTTATATTTAATTTGAGCCATAGTTACAGTTTACAGAGACCCTCACTGTGCTAAGACCCCTGGGCAAGGTTTCAACCACAAGTGTGTCTCTGTTCACCCAGTAGTATAAATGGGTACCAGTAAAAAAAAATATACTGGGAAGATAACCTGCGATGGACTAGTGTCCCATCCAGGGGGAGTTGAACTCCTCGTCGCTTCACGCTACGGAAACTGGCCTGATGAGCCACAAGGCTCGGGTGTAAAAACCCATAATAGTTACAGTTTGACTAGACCTTGTAAGTAGACAGCACTGCTTGTTCAAATATACAAGTATCAGAGAAGATGAGTTATTGGCTGAAGTATGTATGACCTCGCTGTGAAAGTTGATGGAATTGTCAATTTCACTCATTTTCTCACTCACTCACTCACTCAATTGCTTGCCTTAATGCTTAACCCTACTAGGGTCATGGGAAGGCTGCACCCTATCTCAGACGTCACTAGGCAAAGGAGGGATGCTCCCTAAACAGCATGCCAGTCTATCACAGGGCAACACACAACCATTCACACTACACTCACATCTAAGGTTAATTTGGAACAACTTATTAGCCTAATATTCATGCCATTGGAATGTGGAGGAAACCAAAGTACCTGGAGGAAATTCATGCAAGCATGGGGAGAACATAAAAACTACACACAGAAGAGTCCGAGACTGGGAATGGAACCTAGGATTTTTTTTTTTAACTGTGAGGCAAACATGCTAACCACTACACCTTGCCACTTTCAGCTTGGTAGAACATGGGTTTTTCTTTTCATAGAAAAGAAAAGGATTTCAGCTTCTTTTGTTGTTTTTTTTTTTGCTTCATAAGATTTCAAGCAAGCTAAGATTCATTCATTTTCTGAACCGCTTAATCCTAATTAGGGTAACAGGAAAGCTGTGTGCCCATCTCAGTCGATTCTGGGAGAGTACAGGCAGAGTACACCCTGGACAGAACGGCAGACATGAGAAACACACTGATGGCTATGCAGCCGACTCTTAACCACAGCAAAAGTTTTTTACATGCCCCTCAATACAGACAGTGAGAGACATGGCTGTCCTTTGATAACTGAGTTCACTGCACTGGGGGGACAGCAGTGACATCCCGTTGGATTCACAGAATAAAAGCATTGCTCCATACTTACGCAAATGTCCTGAAGCCACGTAAATTAAGAAAATCTCGGGAAAAATATTGTCAGGCTGCCGCCATTGATGCCGAGTTCACCTATACTTTGCCGAAAAATTTCTTGTCTTGTTGATGGTTTCTCTTCTTGATGTAAAATATGTCAAAAGTAAAAATAAGTAAAAAGTTATATTATAGCTGGTTCTTTCCTGAAAATAAATGCAAACACTTTCGGAATGCCACTTTCAGGCAGCGCTCAAATATTTACATTTTTTCACCCCCAAGGTAATGTAAACATTTATTCATTCATTCATTTTCTGAACTGTTTAATCCTAATTAGGGTCACTGGGAGGCTGGTTCCCATCTCAGCTGACTCCAGGAAAGGGCGGGGTACACCCTGGACAGCTCGCCAGGCCATCACAGGGCCAACACTCACACAACCATCTATACTCACTTTCACACCTATGGATGATTTGGAACAGCCAGTTAACTTACTGTGCATGTTTTTGGACTGTGGGAACCAGCAAACACGGGGAGAACATGCAAACTCCACATAGAAACACCCAAGCTGGGAATTGAACTCAGGACCTTCTTGCTGTGAGGCAGACGTGCTGTCATGCAAGTATCCTGACTACAAAGATAATCTATTTCTATAGTCATTGTTTTATCTTTTTTTTCGTCCGGTCTCTGACACAGCACCGGTCGATTATGACACGGGAGATGTTTTCTAATATTTACCATATGAGATGGTACACAGAGTTCATGAAGTCTTTTTCTAAAGTAATTTCAAAAGTTCCTTTTTCATGCTACGGCAAGTTCTGAGGTTTCATTAAGACATAGATAGAAAGTCTGTGAACAGTTTTTATTAGTCGCGGAAAATCACAGTCATTTTTTTAAAGATCTGCTGACAAAAAATATACACAGGGATCCCCCGCTACTTCGCGCTTCAATTCATGCAGCTTCAGTGCATTGCGTTTTTTTTGTTGTTTTTTTTAATATTCATCGAATTAAAAAATAAGGAAATAAAGGAAGAATAGGGGGAAAAGTTAAGGAAAATGCCACAAAACAAGGCCAATCATTCAAAAACACCCCAAACAAACAAAAAAACAAATAAACAACCCAACGCCTCCCCCAATCAAAACTAATTACATTTTTATGTGAGGTGTGCATCTGAATGCATGCACGTGCATCTGGCACACACATGCACATGCACACACTCAGATTCGCACCTCACATAAAAATGTATGTGTGTGTATTTACATGCATTGAATATGTATTTATTTATATAATATATACTTATACATACTGTACACGTATACATCAGTCAGGGGGGGGGATCTCGGTCCCAGTTAACTGCGGAAAGTGAGGGATCCCCTGTATATTAATTTACATATTGGTTGCCTTTTAAAAGGACTGAATGAATTTAAAACACACTCTATTCATTCGGTTCTTTGGTACCAAATACATTCCTAAAGGTTCGTATCAGCAGCAATAATAAAGATAAAGTTTAAAAAGAAAACCTGTGAGATTACTGGGCAAAACATTGTCTGAACTTTGGTTTTTGCTGTGCTGTGCTTTTGATCTAACTGGCAAATATTTTCCGTTCCCTCCTGTTTGGTTTTGTGTGCCGTGTTATGCAGCATCGCTCTAGGCTTGGATCAGCTGTGTGAGAACAGAGACCTGAGAGTCGGAGCATAACTAGAACACACACTACTGTGAGTTTAATACGGGAATCAGAATCTACATTGAGTTCAGATTCATCTAAACGGGACACTTTAAAATGGGGGAAAGGCAACATGTTTACGAACCTTTAATTATAAGGTTTTAGTTAGCCGTGCCTGCTGTAGCCTCAAGTTCATGTTCTTGGCTTACAGAAATAGAAGTTGGGCCTAATCCCCAGCTGCTGCAGCCCAAAGTTCTCAAATTCAGCATGCTGTGCATTCTGGGATGCTTTTCTGTCTGTAGTGAATGTAAAAAGTGGTTATTGTATTTGCTGTAGCTTCTTTGTCAGCTCAAATCAGTCTGATCATTCTTCTTTCAGCTCTCTTATCAATGCAGTGAAGAAATACTGCTCAATTTTTTTGTTTGTTTGTTGTTGTTTTTTTTTTAGCCATTCTTTATCATGCTAATGTGCATGAAAAACACAGGAGTTCAGCAGTTTCTGAAATACTGAAACCCGTCAATCTTTCAATGGGGACCATGTGACTATCTATCAGTGAGATCACATTTCTCCCATACTGGTGTCTGATGTGAACATTAAGTGAAGCTCCTGGCAAGCACGTGCATGTTTTTACAGATTGCGCTGATCTCATTTGATTGGCTGATAGCATATTTGCATCAATGTGCATACGCTACATAAATCTATAACAATTACTTTAGTGGCAGTAGAGATTATGAGCGATGAGATAACACGGCCCTTTTGGAGAATAGTTTCACTGGAATGAATCTCTCCACGAACATGTGAGAGCTTTCCAAATATCATTTCTAACCAGATTTGCACTGCTGTTAAAAAGGCATGGATTTTACACTAAAAAGCTCTTTATGTGAGTGCCTTCTAGGCAGGGCCAGTCAATGCAAACGAAATCCGCAGATCAGAGAGACAGTGTAGAGACAGTGCTTTACATCTTCAGGCTTCAGACTGTTGCTCTCTAGCTTAATCAGCATTCATCCCAGTCTCCTCACGGCAGTCTTGTCATTCATTCTCAGGTCGTTCCTCCGTCGAGCTTCAGAGCAAACACAAACAACAGTGACAAGCACTTATCTCCCAGCCCTAGCTTTGATAATGTGTGTTTCAGAGGGATCTGTTGGCTGTGACACATTATCTTTCCTAGTTTTCTTAGGGGCATTGGCTAAGAGCCAAGGTGAGGGAAAGGAGTCCAGATGCTACATGAAACTGGGGCAGTCACGTTATAGCATAACCTATGGGCTTCTATGGACAGGTTGTGGGACCCGACAATAAATGACTGTACGTGATGTATGGTTGTACGAAACTACATTGCCTATTTCTGTGATTCCTGCTGTAATTTCAGTGTAAGGCTATGCTGTGGCAGAGTTGGTCTGGTGAAAGGATGCTGGATTACTGATCCCAAGATGAAGAATTCAAGTCCCACTATCAATGGTTTGTCACTGCTGTCCCCCCAGTGAGGCTAACTAGGTTATCAAAAGCTGGTCATGTTTCTCACTGCCTATGGTGAGAGGCATGTAAACAAACCATTGCTGACTTTTTTTTTTTTTCAAGAGTAGGTTGCATTGCTGTCAGCACATTTCTGCTCTGTGATCGCCTGGTGAGCTGTCCAGGGTGTTCTCGGCTCTCGCCCCAGAGTCAGCTGAAATGGGTGCCAGCCTCCCCGTGACCCTTATTAAAATTAAGTGGTTCGGAAAACGAGTGAATGAAAACTGTGCTGGTCACATCGTGGTTCCAACACTAATCTAGTCAAATATAATGTTTCTCTAAAAATATGATCACAATTTGGAGGTAGAAGTAGCAGGAATTTAGAGGATTATGAGCAAAAACACAAGATTAAAGTCATATGTAAATGTAGCATGCACAACCTGAATGACAAGACTTAGCAAGACACTGGAAAAATAACAAGCTTACATATGGAGCGAAATTCGGAACAGGTGTGCACTGTAGAATGCTTGGAGATTTAACATGGTCCCTTTGGGATTGTTATGGGAAGAAGGAAAGGGGTGTCAAGTTGCCAGAATGGCTATGACAGCAAGCTTGTCATAATGCATACTGCTACGGTTGTTATCTATCTATCCTGTAAACTGCTCAGTGAAAACTTACCCCATCTTCAGATAATATAGCACAAAAGAATACTTGCATTGTGTTTGTCATAAAACCGATTTAAAAACAAATCACTCTTTTATGTGACAAACACACCAATTAAAAATTACTGAACGTTAAAGTGAATAAGACGAAAGTCAGTTCTCCAAGTTGATGTTTAGGAAACAAATGAGCATGTGTCAGGCTAAAGTGCCCCACAAAACCTGTGGCGGTCAATGGGGACGGCCTACATCCAACAACGGACATTTAATGGCTGAAACAGACAAGAGTCACATTATCACGACTAGCTTACTGGGGTCAGAGCATCTCGAAAACCACAGATGTGAGTGCTACCAGTATGCAATGCTCAATACCTGCCAAAGTGGCTCAAGAAAGGACAAATGGGAAACCAGGAACAGATTCACAGGCACCAAGGGTTCATTGACATGAGCATCAGGAGGAAAGGCTAGCCTGGTCTCATAAAAAGTTGTTGGAGCATATAGTGCAGGGATATCAAACTCATCCAAAAAAAGTGCCGTATGGCTGTGGATTTTTGTTTCAACCAAACATCTGTGTGTTCTATACAGAGGTTGACCAATCAGCTACCTGATGACTCAGATCAGTTGATAAATTAGCCAAGTCAGGTGTGCTGCTGCTTGGTTGAAACAAAAACCTGCAGCCACACGGCCCTATGTGGATTGAGTTTGACACTCCTGAAATGGAGCATTGCAGATGCTTCGAATATACTACCCATAAGGTGCACATCATTCAACTCAGACCAGTATGATGTTCTGGGTGGTATTCTGCTGGGAAACCTTGGGTGCTGGGATGTTACTTTTACATGTACTATTCACCTAAACATTTTTACAGTCCTAGTACATCCCGTCATGGCAGTGGTGTTCCATAATAATTCCTCTTTCAGCAGAATAATGTACCTGTTCAGAAATGGATTAAGAAATGGATATTTCCCATCTATGGGATGTGCAGGACAAAAAAGTCCAAACCGTGGATGCATATTGTAGGATTGTTGTACCACACGGGATTAATGGAAGATATACAAGTACAGGGATCTCTCGCTACTTCGTGCTTCAATTCATGTGACTTCTGGGCATCGCGGTTTTTTTTTTATTTATTTTTTTTATTTTTTAAATATTCTTCAACTTAAAAAATAAGGAAATTAAGGAAGAATAGGGAGAAAGTTAACGAAAATGCTTCAAAACAAGGCCAATTCAGCAAAAAAACTCAAAACAAGCAAAAAACAATCCAAAACCTCCCATCAAAACTACTTACATTTTTATGAGAGGTGCGTATCTGTGTGCGTGTATATTTATATTTTATTTACACCTTATGCATTATTTGTTTAATGTTTAATTGTTATTATAAGCATTTATAGCATTGAATATGTGTTTATTGATATTATATACACATATACATGTACATATACGTCATTCAGGGGGGTCAAGGGGTTCATCCTACTTCGCGGAATTCGGTGGTCACGGGAGGATCTTGGTCCCAATTAACCGCGGAAAACGAGGGATCCCTGTACTTCAGAAAAATTAGTTCTATAAAAAGACGGGTTAAATGGACATCATGAATGACAAAGCACTATTTAGGGTTTAGTTTAGGAATCAGCAAGCAAAGTATTATCAATGAGCAAGAATGTGTGAATGAATGTCATGGAAACATTGAAAAGAAAACAAATGTATATTGAGAAGCTGTCTGAAAACAGGGCTGGTCATATTTTCTTCCTTTGCATCATGCCTATAGCGTTTTGTAATTGACAAAATGAGAGATATAAGACAGATGGAGTGACAACCAGGACCTCGATTTGGGGGATGGAGGTCTCTCAAATACCCTTAAATCTAATAGCTGTCCTATAGATAATATAAATATGATATTGCTAGACGTAAGACCATTTAGACAAAACACACACACACACACACACACACACACACACACACACACACACACACACACACACACACACACACACAATAAATAATAATAAGAAAACAGAAGTACAGACGACAGCAGTTTGAGGTTCATTTAAATAACAAGCATAACATTACCATATTGGCAATTTTGCACTTGGTAATATACTTGTTGTATGTTGGAAAAACTTACTCTTTTCAGGACAATCTTTTGATCTTTTTTCCTGCATCATAAACCAGAATAATGTCTACATTTAGCCTTTTTATTCGTTGTGTTATTGGTGTATTGTATATTAAAAAAACATTATAAGGACAAAAACAAGGCAAGAGCAAGTGGCTCACAGCAAAATCAGTTTTGCGAGGAAAACATGTTTTATGATGTAACCACCTTAACTTTTGTGTAATAAGACACACAGCTATGACACTAAATGTATTTAAGTGTCCAGTAGCATTAACCCTAACAATCCAGCATTAATACTGATAGGACCTAAAAGATGAAATGGTTCTCGAGATATGCATTAATGTCCGTCATTTATTAAGATCCACAATTAACTATTTACAAGACCCAGCCTGTGGCTGATATTCCTGACACCACTACTGTCTGCAGAATCAATGCATGTCCATTCTTTCACTCATATATTCATTACAGCTTCATTAAAAGTTCATGAAATTTATTTTCTTGCCACTAATGAACTGAGACATGGTTATTTACAGGCTACATTTATACAGAGGGCATTTGGCAATTAGCTGACTAAACATCTTTAATGTAGCTCATGTTCAGAGACAGAGAAAACAAGTGCTTAATCAAGAAAATCAGTTCTTCCTCGCTTGGACATAAGTCGAAAACGGCTAATGAAGCTTTCCTGGAAATAGCATTACTTATAAGTCATTATTCATTCATTAGTTGAGAAACAAAATGATGTGTCCAAACATTATTTTGCAAAGTTATATATTCTTGGCAGCTCAGCTGAGTACTCAATGTTAACAGCAGATGGAGCAATATGAGGAGCAGGACACCTTCAAAGTGATCATAGACACACTCTTACTCAAAATTGGTGTATATTAGTTAAACCTTTTGCCAGGGCAGTGCACTTGAAATTTAGCCTATAAAACATTTTAGCTATTTTCTTTGTCTTAGTAAAGTATCACTTTTTACCAACAAAGACAGGGCATGCTAAGGCAGTGAAGTAAGGAATATTGTGACCTTTCTGGTCTCTTTTGGTGGCATGGATAACTTTGATGATCTGGTGAGCTATTCAGGGTGTACCCTGCCATTGCCCCGTATCAGCTATGATAGGCACTAGCCTCCCATGACCCTAGTAAGATTAAATTGTTAAGCAAATGAGTGACTGAATGAGGCTACTCTTCTTTAAATTCTTAAATTAATCCAACAGATGGACTGAACGTGTACTACCTTATTGAGATGCTAATAACATTCTATCATTTATATTTCTGTCTTTTAATAACAAATGAAACTCTTTAAGTTAAAAAAGGTTCAGTTAAGACCTTTACATAAAATTACTTGTTTTTGAGAAGATGAAAAATATGTGCAAGAACTCCTTACTTTGCTGGCCCTGAAATGAATATCATAAGTAATATGTAATTTCATCATGTCTCACACACACACAATTTTCATACAGCAGAAAATTTAAACCTCCAAAATATACACATTATCAGACCTTTAATTTTAATGTTGAATATCAATGGTGCACTAAAGTATGATTCCTGATCCAAAAACCTCCAATATTTGCCACGAGGCTGCTCCCACTCAATCCCGCCCCACCCCAACCCCCATGAGATGATGATTCTGCGTGTATACACATTGCCAATGTATAAGCCATGTGTGTGCACTGTGCAATTAAAGGAGGAGGGGGGAGTCTCGTCATCTAACTACACACGACACTGCATGATCTCATAGTGTGACAGTCAAAAGTGCATGGCAAAGGTAATCACACCAAACAAGTGCCTGACTATGCAGGTGATGATACTATGTGACCTCATCTCATCATCTTCCGCTAAGTCCAGGGTCGGGTCGCGGGGGCAGCAACCTGAGTAAAAAGGTTCAGACGTCCCTCTCCCCAGCCACTTCCTCCAACTCTTCCGGGGGGACACCGAGGTGTTCCCAGACAAGCCGAGAGACATAGTCCCCCCAGCGTGTTCTAGGTCCAAAGACTGAACCTGATCTCAGGACTAGAACAAATAAGCCTGTTAAAGACTCTCTTCCAGGTTGGACATGCCCGAAACACCACACCAAGGAGGCATCCGGGAGGCATTCTGGCCAGATGCCCGAGCCACCTCAACTGGCCCCTCTCAGTGCGGAGGAGCAGCGGAGCTACTCCGATCTCTCCCCGGATGGTAGAGCTTCTCTCCTTATCTCTAAGGGAGAACCTCGCCACCCGGCGAAGGAAGCTCATTTCAGCCGCTTGTATCCGTGATCTTGTTCTTTCGGTCACTACCCAAAGCTCGTGACCATAGGTGAGGGTTGGAACATAAATCGCCTGGTAAATTGAGAGCTTTGCCTTGCGGCTCCGCTCCTTCTTCACCACGACGGACCGGTACAGGCTCCGTTTAACAGCAGAGGCTGCAGCAATCCGTCTGTCAAACTCCCGCTCCATCATTCCCTCACTCGTGAACAAGACCCCAAGATACTTAAACTCCTCCACTTGGGGCAGGACCTCATTCCCGACCCGGAGGGTGCATTCCACCCTTGTCCGACTGAGAACCATGGCCTCAGATTTGGAGGTACTGATTTTCATCCCGGCTGCTTCGCACTCGACTGCGAATCACTCCAATGAGTGGTGGAGGTCCCGACTTGATGAAGCCAAAAGGACAATATCGTCCGCAAAAAGCAGAGACGAGATCTGATGGCCACCAAATCAGAGCCATACAATGCCTCGGCTGCGCCTAGAAATTCTGTCCATAGAAATTATGAACAGAATCGGTGACAAAGGACAGCCCTGGTGGACTCCACCTCCCACTGGAAACGAATTCAACCTGTTGTTCCCAATACGGACCAAACTCTGGCTCCGGTGACACAGTGATCGAATGGCCCATAGCAACGGGTCCGGAACGCCGTACTCCCGGAGCATGCCCCACAAGATTGTTCAAGGGACACGGTTAAAAGCCTTCTCCAAATCCACAAAACACACGTGGACAGATTGGGAAAACTCCCATGCCCCCTCCAAGATCCTGTGGAGCGTGTAGAGTTGGTCAAGAGTGCTACGGCCAGGACAAAAACCACATTGTTCCTCCTGAATCCGAGGTTCGACTATTGGTCGGATCCTCCTCTCCAGTACCCCTGAATAGACTTTCCTGGGTAGGCTGAGGAGTGTGATTCCCCGATAATTGGAACACATCCTCCGGTCCCCCTTCTTAAAAATCGGGACCAACACCTTGGTTTGCCAATCCAGAGGTACAGCCCCCGATGACTATGCAATGTTGCAGAGACATGTCAGCCAAGACAGTCCTACAGCATCCAGAGCCCTGAGATATTCAGGGTGGATCTCATCCAACCCTGGAGCCCAACCACCGAGGAGCTTTTTGACAACCTCAGTGACCTCCACTTCAGTCATAGGCAGACCCCCATTCAAACCTCCAGGGTCTTCATCCTCCACAAAGGGCGTGTTGGTGGTATTGAGGAGGTCCTCAAAGTATTCCCTCCACCTCTCGACGACATCCCCAGTCGAGGTGAGCAGCTCCCCACCTCGACTGTTAACAGTGTTTGTGGAGAACTGCTTCCCCCTCTTGAGGCGTCGGATGGTGGTCTAGAACCTTTTTGAGGCCAACCGATAATCACTCGGGAGTCCCCCAGGCTAATAAAACCCGATAGGCCTCCTTTTTTCAGCTGGACGGCCCCGTTCACCACAGGTGTCCACCACCGGGTTCGGGGGTTACCTCCACGACAAGAACCCACGACCTTCTGGCCACAGCTATGGGCTGCCACCTCAGCAATTTAGATATGAAACATGGCTCATTCGGATTCCATGTCACCCGCCTCCTCCGGGACGTGGTTGTAGCTCTGCTGGAGGTGGGAGTTAAAGGCCACTCGAACAGGGGACCCGCCAAACATTCCCAGCAGACCCTAATTACTTGGGCCTGCCAGGTCTGGAAGGCAGCCTCCCCCACCACGGAAGCCAGCTCACCACCAGGTGGTGATCGGTAGACAGCTCAGCTCCTCTCTTCACTCGAGTGTCCAGAACATATGGCCGCAAGTCTGGTGACATGACTACAAAGTTGATCATCGAACTGCGACCTAGGGTGTCCTGGTGCCAAGTGCACTTATGGGCACACTTATGTTCGAACATGGTGTTCGTGATAGACAAACTGTGACGAGCACTGAAGTCCAACAATGAAACTCCATTCGGGTTCAGAGTGGAGAGGCCGTATCTACACCCTTCCAGGTCACACTATTGTTGCCCACATGGGCGTTGAAGTCTCCCAAGACAACGAGTGAGTCTCCCGAGGGAGCGTTCTCCAACACACCCCCAAAGACCCCAAAAAGGGTGAGTACTCTGAACTGTCATTTAGTGCATAAGCACAAATAACCGTCAGGACCCGTCATCCCACCCGAAGACGGAGGGAAGCTTCCCTTTCGTCAACCGGGGAAAGCGTCAACATTTGGGCCCACACCCAATGCCCACACCCACTTGCCCAGACCCGTTTGCCGCCTCTCCCCATGAGCAACTCCAGAATGGAATAAGGTCCAGCCTCTCTCGAGATGGGTGGTTCCAGAGCTCAAGCTATGCGTTGAAGTTAGCTCGACAATATTTAGTTTGTATCTCGCCACCGCACACACCAGATCAGGCTTCTTCCCCTCCAGAAAGGTGGACTATCATCATCATCATCATCATCTTCTTCCGCTTAGTCCAGGGTCAGGTCGCGGGGGCAGCAACCTCAGCAAAGAGGTCCAGACGTCCCTCTCCCGAGCCACTTCCTCCAACTCTCCTGGGGGGGACACCGAGGCGGTCCCAGACAAGCCGAGAGACAAAGTCCCTCCAGCGTGTTCTAGGTTGACCCCGGGGTTTCTTCCCAGTTGGACATGCCCGAAACACCACACCAGGGAGACGTCCGGG
Organism: Plotosus lineatus; assembly: GCA_024760905.1. Classification (NCBI taxonomy): domain Eukaryota; kingdom Metazoa; phylum Chordata; class Actinopteri; order Siluriformes; family Plotosidae; genus Plotosus; species Plotosus lineatus. Next base: position 22,456,124 of record CM045737.1, on the reverse strand, counting down.
GGCATTCTGACCAGATGCCCGAGCCACCTCAACTGGCCCCTCTCACTGCGGAGGAGCAGCGGATCTACTCCGAGCTCTCCCCGGATGGCGGAGCTTCTCACCTTATCTCTAAGGGAGAACCCCGCCACCCGGCGAAGGAAGCTCATTTCAGCCGCTTGTATCTGTGATCTTGTTCTTTCGGTCATTACCCAAAGCTCGTGGGTAGATTATTTGACCATAAAATGTTAATAAATGTTAGTCATAGTATTACTAATTATATTAATATATAAATAATGCTTACAAGAAAACACTGCTAATTACTAATTATTTATGATATTTCATGTGCTAAAATGTCACAGAAGGGGGAGCCTGGGGGATGACTAAGCACACAAGGATGCTGCTGTTTGTATTGAATTAGGATTTTAAATTAATTTTTCAATTATTTAAAAAAATTAATTAAAGAAGGTTCCTTGAGACTCTGATGAATAACACGTGGATGGAAATTCGTTCATATTAGCGTGAAACAATGAAACTAGTCTCTTACATGCAGCATAACAATATAGCTACCATGCTAATGATAGCCACCTTTAATTGACCTGATATTGCTATTTGTTTACCTCACAGTGGCCGAGTAAGCTCTGACAAGACAATATTATTCAAATCTTCATGACGCTTCTCAGATCCAATTTAAATTTCACCTTGGAATAAAAATGACTGTAGGCACAAACAGAAAAAATATTTCTGCTCCCTAAATACAATTTAAGAACAGTTTTAATCATTTAGCAACAAGCAAAGCAAGTGACTACAAAATTTACAAAGGTTCATCATGTAGTGCTTGGCTTGTATGAATTCATCTTTTATAATGGCTTATTTCTGGTGAGTGTTGTAAAAGACCCTATACCAGGATCTCTGGGCACAAAGCAGCAATATATTCTATATGACATACACACACATTGCACCACATACACAATTACACATTTACATCCAAGGTCAATTTAGAAAAACTATTCCTCCTCTCTCCACCTGTGAATTGTTTGTGGATAGTCTGTGAAAACAGAAAACAAGAACACGTACACGAGAACGTGAAAATCTATGCCGCTCAAGACCTTCAGGCCAAATTCGGCCCACCACTTATTGATATGGCCTGTGAGAGTTTTAAAGTATAAGATTATCATACTGGGCAGTGGTGGCCCTGGGGTATGGTGCTGGATTACTGATCCCCAAGGTTGGGGATTTAAGCCCTACTATCAACCGGATGTCCCCCCAGTCCAGCTAATGTATGAATGAATGAATGATTAATTATCGTTCGCTCTTTGCATCCTCCATTACCATTAAATGTTATTCATCATTCACTAAGTGGAGCCAATCTATCTCGGGTAAAAAGATAAAGAGATCTTAATTGTCAACTGTTGCATGAACAATGATAATCAGTTCAGCAACAATTCTAAAAAGAAAGTGCACTAAAGACAACTAAGGAATCATACTAAGCATTACATTTGCATATACCTACACGTGTGTGTGTGTGTGTGTGTGTGTGTGTGTGTGTGTGTGTGTGTGTGTGTGTAGGCATATGCACATGTATTGCTTAGTATAATTCCTTAGTTATATATATATATATATATATATATATATATATATATATATATATATATATATATGTGTATGTATATGTGTCTGTGTGTGTGTGTATAAATATATATATATATATATATATATATATATATATATATATATATATATATATATATATATATAAAATCTTTTCCTTTCGGCTTTTCCCTTCAGGGGTCGCCACAGCGAATCATCTGCCTCCATCTCACCCTGTCCTTTGCATCTTCTTCTCTTACACCAACGACCTTCATGTCCTCCTTCACCACATCCATGAATCGTCTCTTTGGTCTTCCTCTAGGCCTTCTGCCTGGTAGTTCCAGCCTCAGCATCCTATTACCAATATACTCACTATCCCTCCTCTGTACATGTCCAAACCATCTCAATCTAGCCTCTCTGACTGTCTCCAAAACATCTTACATGTGCTGTCCCTCTGATGTGCTCATTCCTAATCCTACCCATCCTCGTTACTCCCAAAGAGAACCTCAACATTTTCATCTCTGCTACCTCCAGCTCTGCCTCCTGTCTTTTCCCCAGGGCCACTGTTTCTAAACCATACAACATTGTTGGCCTCAACACCGTCTTGTACACTTTTCCTTTCATTCTTGCCGATATCTTTCGATCACACATCACACCGGACACTTTTCTCCAACCATTCCAACCAGCCTGCACACGCTTCTTCACCTCTTTTCCACACTCTCCATTGCTCTGGATTGTTGAGCCTATGTACTTAAAATCCTCCACCTTTCTTATCTCTGCTCCCTGTAACCTCACCGTTCCTCTTGGGTCCTTGTCATCCATGCACATGTATTCTGTCTTACTGAAGCTAATCTTCATTCCCCTCCTTTCCAGGGCATACCTCCACCTCTCTAGATTTTCCTGCACTTTTCTCACTTCACTTGTTCTCTGCTCTCACTACAGATCACAATGTCATCTGCAAACATCATAGTCCATGGGGAATCTTGTCTAACCTCGTCTGTCAGCCTGTCCATCACCATAGCAAACAAGAAGGGGCTGAGAGCTGACCCTTGATGCAGTCCCACCTCCACCTTGGACTCTTCTGTCACACCGACAGCACACCTCACCACTGTCTTACATCTCTCATACATGTCCTGCACCACTCTAACATCTCTGTCACTCCAGACTTCCTCATGCAATACCACAGTTCTTCTCTCGGCACCCTGTCATATGCTTTTTCCAGATCCACAAAGGCACAATGCAGCTCCGTCTGACCTTCTCTGTACTTCTCCATTAACATCCTCAAGGCAAACACTGCATCTGTGGTGCTCTTTCTTGGCATGAAACCAAACTGTTGTTCACAAATGCTGACCTCTTCCCTTAGTCTAGCTTCCACTATTATTTCCCATAACTTCATCGTATGGCTCATCAACTTTATCCCTCTGTAGTTGCCACAACTCTGCACGTCTCCCTTGTTCTTAAAAATGGGCACCAGCACACTTCTCCTCCATTCCTCTGGCATCCTCTCACTCTCTAAGACCTTGTTGAATGTTCTTGTCAGAAAATCTACTGCTACCTCTCCTAGACACTTCCATACCTCCACCGGTATGTCATCAAGACCAACTGCCTTTCCATTCTTCATGCTCTTCAATGCCCTCCTCACTTCACCCTTACTAATCTTTGCTACTTCCTGGTCCTCAACAGTCACCTCTTCTACTCTTTTTTCTCTCTCTCATTTTCCTCGTTCATCAGCTCTTCAAAGTACTCTTTCCATCTTTCCAGCACACTTCTGTCATCAGTCAATACATTTCCCTCTCTGTCCTTTATCAATCTAACTTGCTGTACGTCCTTCCCATCTCTATTTCTCTGCTGTGCAAACCTGTATAAATCATTTTCTCCCTCTTTACTTTCCAACCAAGCATACAAGTCATCATACGCGCTCTGTTTGGCCTTTGACACTGCTACCTTTGCCTTACGCTGTCTCCCTGTAATCCTGTTTACTCTCTTCGGTTTTCTCAATGTCCCACTTCTTCTTAGCTAACCTCTTCCTTTGTACACACTCCTGCACTTCCTCATTTCACCACCAAGTCTCCTTATCTACTTTCCTTCCAGATGACACACCAAGTATTCTCCTACCTGTCTCCCTGATCACATTCGCTGTAGTTGTCCAGTCATCTGGAAGCACTTCCTGACCACCCAAAGTCTGTTTCAACTCCTCCTTGAAGACAACCCGACACTTCCTTTTTCAGCTTCCACCACTTTGTCTTCTGCTCTACCTTTGCCTTCTTCACCTTCCTCACCATCAGCATCATCCTGCACACCACCATCCTATGCTGTTTGGCAACACTCTTACCCGCTACTACTTTGCAGTTACTGACTTCCTTTAAATTACATCGCCTGCACAAGATGTAGACTACCTGTGTGCTCCTACCTCCACTTTTATAAGTCACCCTATGCTCGTCTCTCTTCTGGAAGAAAGTATTCACCACAGCCATTTCTATCCTTTTTGCAAAATCTACCAACATCTGTACTTCTGCATTCCTGTCCTGGATACCAAACCTACTCATCACTTCCTCGTCCCCTCTGTTTCCTGCACCAACATGTCCATTGAAGTCTGCCCCAATGACCACTCTTTCACCTCTGGCGGTACTCTGCATCACTTCATCTAACTCACTCCAGAATCTCTCCTTCTCTTCTCGCTCACATCCTGTCTGTGGGGCATAAGCGTTAACCACATTGAACATCACACCTTCAATTTCTAACTTGAGACTCATCACTCTGTCTGACACTCTTTTCACTTCTAGAACATTCCTGACAAACTCCTCCTTCAAGATGACTCCGACTCCATTTCTCTTCCCATCCACACCATGAAAAAACAGCTTAAACCCTGCCCCTAAGCTTCTAGCCTTGCTCCCTTTCCACCTGGTCTCTTGGACACACAGTATGTCCACCTTCCTCCTCTGCATCATGTCAGCCAGCTCTCTACCTTTTCCTGCCATAGTTCCAACATTCAAAGTCCCTACTTTCAGTCCTCGACTCATGCCTTTCCTCTTCTCTCTCTGGCAACGGACACGCCTCCTGCCTCTCCTTCTTCGACGTCTTCGACCAACAGTAGTTCAATTTCCATCAGCACCCTGTTGGTTGACAGCACTGATGGCAGTCGTTGTTAACCCGGGCCTCGACCGATCCGGTATGTCATTCTTTCTTGTGATTTGCATATTTTATTTGGCATTTGTTTTACGCCGGATGCCCTTCCTGACGCAACCCTCTGCATTTATCCGGGCTTGGGATCGGCATGAGGGAGAGACACTGGTTTGTGCCCCCCTCACGGCTGCGTTGTGTGTGTGTGTGTGTGTGTGTGTGTGTGTGTGTGTGTATATATATATATATATATATATATATATATATATATATATATATACACATATACATATATATATATACACATATACATATAAATTCTATATACACCTGTATAGCCACATATTCACAAATTTATAGACATACATTTGTTCACATATTCACACAGACTCAGAAGGGTGAATGATATATTGAAGGTGCATGATATACACCAGGTAAGAGGTCGAGCTTTTAATTATAAGTGGCATGGTGCTGAAATGTTCTGATGTTCGAGACCTGCTCTAAACATGAGTATTGCACTTGAAACTTAAACATGAGTATTGCACTGTCCAGGAAGGTGGTCTGAATGATATTTATTCAGTGAGTGTGTGTATATGAGCCCAGGCGGTGTTTTCAGAGTCATGTTTCCTTTTATTTGTTTTATTCGTTGTTTTGTTTGTTCATGTTTTGCACTATGCTCGTCTATGACTAGTCAACCCTACTACAGCTAGGAGATCGGAGTGTCTTCGGGCGTATATAATTAAGCACGCTCAACTCCTGAGCTAATATGCTATGGTAGCTCAATGCTTGCCACATCTCGGCTAACACTAAGCCCAGGCAGGGAGCGGCCGAACGAAGGTGACCGAGCTTCATGCTCAGATTGCAGAGCAGAGGGATCTACAGGACTGCTCCATGCTGTGTTTCTGTGAAACATGGGTTAAAGAGAGTACACCTGACGAGGCGATTGCTCCAGCCGGCTACACGGCCTTCATCCCATGCGATCCCAAGTGCCCGGAGTCGTCGCTCGGCCCCTTCCCGCCTGGGCTAATTGTTAGCTGGGGTGCGGCTAGCATTGAGCTACCATAGCATATTATCTCAGGATAGGAAGGTGCTAAACTTCAAGACTCCGATCTCATAGCTGTAGTAGAGTCGACCGGTCATAGACGAGCATAGTGCAAAACATGAACAAACAAAACAACAAATAAAACAAATTAAAACGAGCAAAGAAACAATTTGACTCTGAGCACTCCGCGAAGTCGCCCTCTTGGCAGCGCCATCTTGGAGACGTCACTCCAAGTTCAGTGTAAAAGGACATGAAGCGTAATAAAGTTTATCCTTTTGGTATCGTTTGTTAAACATGCTACAGAACATAAAATCTCATACACAAACTTTATATGAATTAACTTAGGTACTGTACTGGAATAATAATTGAAAAAGACTTTAATATGAGTGCTTTACAACAGTATATGCTTTATAATGTTTATATTTTATCATCAATAAAAATAAGAGGAAAAATTGAACAGTTTTTCTTAATCATTACTACATTTTACTACATTAATACTGTATTAATAACTAAGATTGTCCATAGAATGTGTTTAAGAAGCATATTTTAGCGCATGTAATAGATACATAGTATTTTACTTCTGGCTGCTCATTCACGCATGTGACGGGATACATAGGGTTTTACATCCGGGTACAGAACTCGCGGATTATCTCAATTCGTGGAAGGGCCCGGAACCGAACCCCCGCGAATGTCGAGGGCCTACTGTAAAGTAAAATACGAAACATAAAACAAATAATATGGCAATTCTGATTTTGAGTGATTATTCAGTCCTCAGTTACCTCAAAATATGGGGATATGACCCTCAGTAAAATGACAGTGAATATTAGTGGTTAATGCAATGGGTTACTAATCCGAAGGCCAGCCGTTCAATCCCCACTGTCACCACTGTTGGGCCCTTGAGCAAGGCCCTTAACCCACAATTGCTCAAGTTATATAAAAAATATAATTTTAAATCGCTCTGGATAAGAGTATCTGTCAAATGCAGTTAAGTGTAAGTTAACATCCCTGCTCCATGTAGACAGTAAGCAGGCTTTGAAGCATGACTCTGGGGATTTGAGTTCAATTAACCAAATGGCCGTTAGTGAGGTCAGGGTGTTATTTTGGATGAGAATACCTGAGGTGCTGGCTGCCTCACAGTAGAGATCAGTGGTGTTGAGGTCAGTGTGTCGTGAAGACCACTGAAGTTATTCTACATCAGCCATAGCAGGCCATGTCTTCTTGCATATTAATTTTTGTGCACAGGACTCCACACTTTAGGTCCGTGAGAAGAGGAAATTGTAATACTACAACATACAAAAACATATAATTTAATTCAGGGCCTGCGATGGCCTGGAGAGCTGTCCAGATTGTATCCCTTACCCAGAGGCAGCTGGGCGCGATCCTAATTAGGATTAAGCGGGTGATAAAATGAATGAATCAATGAATAATTCAGGGATTGCATTTTTTACAGCATTTTGGGGAAGATGTACGTATTGGAGCAATGGTAAAGTATCAACAAAATTTTGGCCTTATAGTATATACCGTGTTCGACGTGATAAGCGCCCAAGGCGCTTTAAATATTGGAGTGGGTGGGCACTTATTAAAATGATTACCAGTGGAGTGGAACAGTAAGTGCTTATAACCATCGAGGTGGAAAACAAGAATAATAACAGAACAATAAAAGAGTTTTACTTGTATTTGTATTATTCATTTTGTGGTATCAACCAAACTGCTTACATGAAAGCTGAAAATAAACAGAACACAGCATAAATTTTTAATGAAAGTCCCCTTACTTTCCCCTCCTGGTGCTTTTTCTTTAAATATTTTCCAGGAAGTAAAATCAAGCCAATCAACACAAATGTCAACTTTAGCACATGGCACGTTTAACCAATCAATACGAATTCAAGCAAAATAATTTAAAATAGATAAATTTTAATCAAATACAGTATCAAATATAACCTTTAACATGCTCTGTGATGCGATCTTTCTGCTTGTAAATGGTTCCGATGGTTAATGGATGATCACTTTACATGAAGCTGAGCCGAGTCACTTTACATGAAGCTTAAAACAGCCAATCAACACTATGTGAGGCGCTCCACCCCGAAAGTAGTTTACTTACTTGTGCTTGAGACAAAGCACGGGTTATACGGACTTCCGGTCTTTCAAGTGAGCAAACGCGCCATTGAATACTTGTTTAGTACTCAGCCTGCACTGATGTGAATCACCAGCAGAGCGGAGAGTTCTCTTTCTTTCCTGGATTCGGATTTTCATTCATTTTACAACTCTCTTCGCTTAACTGAATATGCATGGTACATTGCGCCGATCCGAGCAGTTAGTTAATTCATCTCTGTGTATGAGACTTGCACCCATGCTAGTAGGGTTACACTTCTGACCAACCATAATTGCTTAGGGTTACAAAAGTTCGCAATTCGACGTCATTGCGTCATTACGTCAGCGTACTACATAGGTACGTCTAAACTCAAAATTTGACATTTTTTTTGGAAAAAAAAACCATAAAACGGATGAATGTAAGTCGGGGAGCGTCTGTATAACAATAAAGCATTAGGAATAGTCCTTTCATTCGTTCATTTTCTGAACCGCTTAATCTTATTTGGGGTCACAGGGAGGCTGGTGCCAACTCAACCAACTCTGGGCAATGGCAGAGTACATCCTGAACAGCTCGCCAGGCCATCGCAGGGCAGAAACACACTGACGACTATGCAGCCTACTCTTGACGAAAGTCAGCATTGGTTCTGATACATGCCATAGACAATTAGAGATATGGCCGGCCTTTGATAACCCAGTTAGCTGCACTCATGGGACAGTGGTAACCCATTGAGTGTGGGGTTTGAACCCCCAGCCATGGGATCAGTGATCCAGCACCTTACCACCAGGCCATCACTGCCTCCATTAGAAAGAGTGCATTAATATAAACATATCATTTGTCTTTGTCTTCAACTGTTCTGGGGTGTAATGTAAAATAATCATCTTTGGGGTGGTAACTCTAACTCCACTTCATGCCTGGCCACAGGACTCCACCCCATCATGGATTATTTTTCCTATAACAGCATGATTGGTCATGTTACTCTTTACTAATATACTGATTAGCACATAAGGTTGAAGTAGTAATGGACTGAAGTTCAACAAGGCCAGGAATGATCTTATTAGATGTGTTGAAGACATTTGTCTTCCCTCTGTCCTTCACTTTTACAGCCTCCACCCTCATCCATATGTGAACCAGTTACAATCAAGCTTAATATGGTGGGCAGTTAAACCGGTCACAGAGTATCAAATGCTGCTATCTGTGAATGGCAAAATCTCTCTCTCTCTCTCTCTCTCTCTCTCTCTCTCACACACACACACACACACACACCCACACACACACACACACACACACACACACACACACACACACCCTCATGCTTGTGTTAAGCTCAGTATGACATCACCTTACATGATAACAGAGCACACCCATTTTCCTTGTATCATCCTTTACTGTCTGCTTGAAAGGCAGCACTGCAGTGGGATCTGCTTCAGATCTGCTGAAGGATTTCTCAGATGTCTATTATGATAATATGGTTCCGGTCACTACTTAGTGACATCACTTCCAGCTCATGAGGATGATCTCATGAGTGTGTACTAATAGCAAGCTCTCAAATAAGCAAGAGCTTATCGAAAGGAGTAAGTGATAGTACTGTATATTACTGTTTTATTCTGATGCTGGGACAGTGTACCGTATTAAATTTTGAATGCTCCGTGCCAGATTTAGCTTAGATCAATGAATCAATGTATTCATTAACTTTCATTTTGTGTGTTCTCAGGTAATTGTAAGCCTTTGCAAGTAATTACTGACTGCAGTGTAAGCAAAAATTAAATTAGTTCAATCATAAATTAAATAACTAACTGGTAGGATACAGCCGATAATATGTGAGACTTACAGGTTATGAGGCAGTGGTGGGGTGAGGGGGAGTTGTGCCTTTTCTAGGCATTATGGCCTTTATTCACAATGAAGTTATAAATAGAGATTAGCAATCATAATTATTTATACAAACCGAATTCCAAAAAAGTTGGGACACTATGCAAATTGAAATTTGGCACTTCCACATCATTGCATTCAGTTTTTATTCACAATATTTTATCCCGAATAGAACATAGATGACAGGGTCAAAAGTTTAAACTGTGAAAATGTATCATTTTAAGGGGAAAATATGTTGATTTTAAATTTCATGCTGGCAACAAATCTCAAAAAAGTTGGGACAAGGCTCAACTTTACCACTGTGAGGCATCCCCTCTTCGTACAACTGTCTTCAAATGCCTGGGGACTGAGGAGACAAGTTTCTCAAGTTTAGAAATAGGAATGCTGTCCCATTCTTGTCCCATCGAACTGTTCATCTGTCCTGGGCCTTCTTTGTTGCACCTTCCTCTTTATGATGCGCCAAACGTTCTCTATAGGTGAAAGATCTAGACTGCAGGATCCTTTTCTTACACAGACATGATGTTGTAATTAATTCTGCATGTGGTCTAATGCTGCATTTGTCCTCCTTAGTCCGGATGACATGGCGTCCCAGTTTTCCATAACTTCGAATCGTGAGTCGTCTGACCACAGAACAGTTTTCCACTTTGCCACACTCCATTTTAAATGACCCCTGGCACAGAGAAAACATCTGCGCTTCTGGGTTCTTTTTAGAAATGGCTTCTTCTTTGTACTGTAGAGTTTCAGCTGGTAATGGCGGATGGCACGGTGGACTGTGTTCACTGACGATGGTTTCTGGAAGTATTCCTGAGCCCATTCTGTGATTTCCCTTACAGTAGTAACATTCCTGTTTGTGGTGCAGTGCCGTTAAAGGGCCCAAAGGTCACGGGAATCCAGTATGGTTTTTCGGCCTTGACCCTTACGCACAGAGATTATTCCAGGTTCTCTGAATCTTTGGATGATGTTATGCACTGTAGATGATGATAACCTCAAACACTTCGCAATTTTCCTCTGGGAAACACCTTTCTGATTTTGGTCCACTATCTTTCAGTGCAATAGTTGGGGGAATTGGTGATCCTCGACCCATCTTTGTTTCTGAGAGACACTCCACTCTGAAAAGCTCTTTTTATATTCAGTCATGTTGCCAATGGACCTCTTAGTGGTAATTGGTCTTCTATCTGTTCATTATAAGTGAAATTGACTTTTCCAGCCTCTCCTACCTGTCCCAATGTTTTCAGATTTGTTGACAGTGTGAAATTTAAAATCAACATATTTTCCCCTTAAAGGGCAGTGATGGTCTAGTGGATAGGGCACAGGATCACTGATCCTAAGGTTGGGGGTTCAAGTCCCCACAGGGTTGTCACTGTCTCCCCCCAATGCAGCTAACTGGGTTATCAAAGGCGGGCCATGTCTGTCACTGTCTATGGTGAGAGGCATGTAAAAGAACCATTGCTGACTTTCGTAAAGAGTAGCTGCAAAGCCGTCAGCGTGTTTCTGTCCCTTGCTAAAAGGGTTGTGACAGGAAGGGCATCTGACGTAAAAACCCATGCCAAATCGAAATGTGCGAATCAGATGATTCGCTGTGGCGACTCTCAAGAACGGGAAAAAAGCCGAAAAGAAGAAGATATTTTCCCCTTGAAATTATGCATTTTCTCAATTTAAACTTTTGGCCTGTCATCTATGTTCTATTCGGAATGAAATATTGAAATTTGGCACTTCCACATCATTGCGTTCAGTTTTTATTCACACTTGTATAGTGTCCCAACTTTTTTGGAATCCAGTTTGTACCATTTAACAATCTGATCATTGCACATACTGTGAATAATTCTTTATTTATGCTTATAAACCACTGCAAACAGTTTACATTACAACAGTATCTTTTGCCTTGATCACTTTATTACTTGATACTCATTACAGATAGAATAGTCTCGCACACACATTTAGACAGACCTTTACATACCTGCTGTCACACATTTTCTGGCCGAGATAAAAGGAGATCCAATTGCACGTAAAATACTTACTTTAATAAAGCACAGGCAGATAGCCCTAGGACAATCCAGAAAACCGAGTGAAAAAAAATACAGACGCTTCCCGACTTACGTTTTTAATTGGTTCCAGACGGACGAACGTAAGTTGAAAGTGAACGTAAGTTGTTACAATGATGTGTGACGTATGACGTTCGTACTGTACAATACCTCCATAAATACCATTACCGTCTCTCATAAAACAACCCTAAATCAATTAAGTTGCCTTCTTTTCTGGATTCGGGTTTTCATTCATTTTACAACTCTCTTTGCTTAACTGAGTATGCATGGTAGACTGTGCCGATCCGAGCAGATAGTGAATTCATCTGTGTATGAGACTTGCACCCATGCTAGTAGGCTTACACTTCCGACCAACCACAGAGACGACATCTTAACACAAGGGTAACACGCTATATATATATATATATATATATATATATATATATATTATATGTGTGTGTGTATATATATGTGTGTGTGTGTGTGTGTGTGTGTGTGTGTGTGTCTATATATATATATATATATATATATATATATATATATAATATATATTCAGTCTATTGTTTGTAAACAATAGACGCAGCGTCATTACGTCATTGTGTCATTACATCAGCGTACTACGTAGGTACGTCTAAACTTAAAATTTGACTTTTTTTTTGGGGGGGGGGTCATAAAACGGATGAACATAAGTTGGGGAGCGTCTGTAAAGAAAACACAGGCAGAGTTCAGCTGATCAGGCAAACAGAATCTCAGCAGCAAAACACATTCATCCTTATTCTTAATCCTAATTAGAGTCGTTGGGAGGCTGGTGCCCATCTCAGGCAACTTTGGGGGCGCGCACAGTACACCCTGGACAGCTTGCCAGACCATCGCAGGGTAGAAACATACTGACAGCAATACAATCGCCTACTCTTTTCAAATGTTTGCAATGGTTCCTTCACATACCTCTCACCAGAGATGTGGCCAGTTAACTTCATGGGTGGTTTAGCAGTGATAACTCGGTGATAGTGGGGCTTGAATCTCTGACATTTGGAACAGTAAGCCAGCAAGAGGCAAAAGAGTAATTAAAAATTAAGATGCAGGGAAGAGTCAAAATATGAAAAACAAGCACAGGAGCAATATTTTTCACTGAGCATGTGTAAACAAGAGTCCTTATATGGTGCAAGTACTTTGTGGAATGGGAGCCAGGTATGCATAGCATGTTAATAGTTAAGTGACTATTGGAATATTGGACAAGTATAGCAAGTTCTGAATATGCTGTAAAGAGGCTGTGACACATACAAAGTTCTGCTGGAGAGGGAACCTTGTACTTTATAAGTGTATCACTATCATATTTGTAGTTTGTTTGATTGTATAGAATTTACTTAAAAAGATCTATGTTCTTAATTAAATTAAAATACAGAGCATATCAGTAAGTTGTTATAAGCACTGCTGTCTTTATTTCCAGTCACATCTTTCTTTTACGATTGAGGGTCAGAAGTTCAGTGCATTTTAAAAACAATTCTGTTTTCAGTTCTAAAAACACAATAGCCCCACTGAGAATTCTAAGATGCACATTCAGCATCATAAATACTTCAAGCTGTCACTTGAACACAGGTCTGTCCCTTTATTGTGGAGTGGCTGGCATTTAGCTATGGGGCCTTTGGCTGCTTCTTAAAAAGTGTCATAGATGTACTTCCTATCTTAGTCTCGAGATGAGGTGAAATGGGTGAGAGGAAAATAGGGATGGCAGACTTCATGGCACCTGAATCTGTATTCCTGTACCTGTCTGAACCATGCCTTATTCTAGTGAGCTGAGAGAGAAGTGTGATCCATGAGATGCTGCAAGTGAAAGGCATGGACAGCAATATTACCTACATTTCAGAAAGTCTTATTAGTGAGTAAGCCTTTAGTATGAGTTAATATTTTGTGACATGATGGACAGGTAGGGTGATATGACTCTAACGTAAATTAGGGACTGGATTGAAGAGCCAGGTTTGGAACAGGTTTTCACATCATCGGAAAGATTTTAATAAATCCAGCACCTGATGCCTTCCTAGTGAATAACTGATTGAATGTGAGTGAATGCATAATTAACTTACTGTGCAGCTTTTTCTTCCTGTCTTCAAGCACAGGCTTGAAATGTCTTGCCACAATATTAAAATTGTCTGCCCCTCCATTGGAAAACCAAGCACTGACCATTTTGTTATGAATCACTTTAATGATCATGGAGAATGCACCAAGGGACTCTCATTTGGAAATAATACTTAGAACTCTTGAACTCCACATTTTCAGTTGTTAAAGATTTTTGTAAAATATGAACCACTTTATTTGACTGGTTTTAAGGTCACTAACAAAAATAAATTTCGTGCAACTCCACATCACGACCTGGCTTCTAATTACTTTGAAAAATTCTGAAATTTGGGGTAATGCTGTCCTAACCTCATGCTTGGTTATCTATCTTCACATCAGCTGATTGACAGTGGAGCCACAGTGTTATCTGGGAACACTGGACGTGATGCCATACTATTTGTCAGGTCAGAACCATCCACACATCCACCCAAGGATAATTTTTCAGTTTGCCAATCCACCTGGAAAGCTCCAGTAATCTGAAGACTTGCTGAGAGAAGAGAAATTTGATGTTATTCAATCATAACTTGGCAAATACCCCAAAGTATTCATTCATTTTTATATTTTAACTTGATAAAAATAATTGGGCAAAACATAGAAAGTGCAAATTTGGTCATAAATTTTACAAACAAATTTGACTTACATTTCCCAGCTTGAAGAGAAATGCCTCACAGCACAATGAGAAATTGCACTGCGACACTGCACAGAATCTCTGGACCTGTAGCTTAGATAGCAGTAATTTATTTTTTCTTTGGCATTTCTGGTAAAAATCCAACAATTCAAATGCTGAAGCTTCAATAAAAAATTTAATTAATTTAAAAAACCAACACCAACCGTTCAACTTAGATACAACAACAACTACTACTACCACTACTACTCCTACTCCTACTACTATTAATAATAATAATAATTAATTTTTTTAGCATACCTGTGATGTACAAGATTGATTGTATTTAATTATGAATTCCCAGATGCAGACTGAAAAATAGCCAAAGGGTTTTACAAAGGCACTACATAAAACAGACAGGCCAAGCATAGGCTCCAGTCGACTGCATTGAGATTAACTGTAATTAATTGTGTTTCTTAGTGAAGTGATGTGTGCTCATTCATTTATCATACTTACATCATATTGTGTTTGTAATGCAAGCACATGCTGTTTTATGTTAGTCTCAGTGATTACATTTCAGTTAACCTTCTAACTTGTTCTCTGTGAAAAATATCTGCTGAGAAACAAAGCAACTTAATGTGACTGCTACCTATCCTAGACACTTCCATACCTCCACAGGTCTGTGATCAGGACCAACTGCCTTTCCACTATTCATCCTCTTCAATGCCCTCCGCACTTCACCCTTACTAATCTTTGTTACTTCCTGGTCCTCAACGGTCACCTGTTCTCCTCGTTTTTTCTCTCTCATTTTCCTCATTCATCGGCTCTTCAAAGCACTCTTTCCATCTTCCCAGCACACTTAGTCCTAGAGTCATGAGTCCTAGACTCATGCCTTTCCTCTTCTCTCTCCGCCTACGGACACATCTCCCGCCTCTCGTTCTTCGACCAACAGTAGTCCAATTTCCACCAGCACCGGTTGGTTAACAGCACTGATGGCGGTCATTGTTAACCCAGGCCTCGATCGATCCGGTATGAATTTCGTTTTTGATCATTTGCATATCAATTTTCGCAAAAGTTTTATGCCGGATACCCTTCCTGTTTCCTTCCGTTCCGGGCTTGGGACCAGCGTGAGGGTGAACACTGTCTTGGACCCCCCCCCCCCCCATCACGGCTGCATTTTAATTAATAGTACATTGTATTACAGTACATTTCCTCTGCTTACAATCTTCTTCTTTTACTTTCGGCTGCTCCCTTCAGAGGTCGCCACAGCAAATCATCCGCCTCCACCTCACCCTGTCCTCCGCATCTTCTTTTCTGACTCCAACGGCCTTCATGTCTTCCTTCACCACATCCATAAATCTCTTGTTTGGTCTTCCTCGAGGCCTTCTGCCTGGTAGTTCCAACCTCAGCATCCTACTGCCAATATACTCACTCTCCCTCCTCTGCCAACATCGCTGGCCTCACCACCGTCTTGTACACTTTTCCCTTCATTCTTGCTGACAGTCTCCTATCGCTCATCACACCGGACACTTTTCTCCAACCATTCCAGCCTGCCTGCACACGCTTCTTCACCTCTTTTCCACACTCTCCATTGCTCTTGATTGTTGAGCCTAAGTACTTAAAATCCTCCACCTTCGTTATCTCTGCTCCCTGTAACATCACCGTTCCTCCTGGGTCCTTCTCATTCACACACATGTATTCTGATTTTCTGAGGCTAACCTTCATTCCTCTCCTTTCCAGGGCATAGCTCCACCTCTCTAGATTTTCCTGCACTTGTTCTCTGCTCTCACTACAGATCACGATGTCATCTGCAAACATCATAGTCCATGGAGATTCTTGTCTCACCTCGTCTGTCAGCCTGTCCATCACCATAGCAAACAAGAAGGGGCTCAGAGCTGACCCTTGATGCAGTCCCATCTCCACCTTGAATTCGTCGGTCACACCGACAGCACTCTAACATCTAACTCTAACATCTCTGCCACTCCAGACTTCCTCATGCAATACCACAGTTCTTCTCTTGGCACCCTGTCATATGCTTTTTCCAGATCCACAAAGGCACAATGTAGCTTCCTCTGACCTTCTCTGTACTTCTCTATTAACATCCTCAAAGCAAACATTGCATCTGTGGTGCTCTTTCTTGGCATGAAACCAAACTGTTGTTCACAAATGCTGACCTCTGCCCTTAGTCTAGCTTCCACTATTCGTTCCCATAACTTCATCGTATGGCTCATCAACTTTATCCCTCTGTAGTTGCTGCAACTCTGCACATCTCCCTTGTTCTTAAAAATGGGCACCAGCACACTTCTCCTCCACTCCTCCGGCATCTGCTCACTCTCTAGTACCTTGTTGAATGTTCTTGTCAGAAAATCTACTGCTACCTCTCCTAGACACTTCCATACCTCCACAGGTATATCATCAGGACCAACTGCCTTTCCATTCTTCATCCTCTTCAATGCCCTTCTCACTTCACCCTTACTGATCGTTGCTACATCCTGCTCCTCAATGGTCACCTCTTCTACTCTTTTTTCTCTCTCATTTTCCTCATTCATCAGCTCTTCAAAGTACTCTTTCCATCTTCCCAGCACACTTCTGTCATCAGTCAATACATTTCCCTCTCTGTCCTTTATCAATCTAACTTGCTGCACGTCCTTCCCATCTCTATTTCTCTGCTGTGCCAACCTGTATAGATCATTTTCTCCTCTTTACTATCCAGCCTATCATACAAGTCATCATACGCCCTCTGTTTGGCCTTAGCCACTGCTACTTTCGCCTTACGCTGTGTCTCCCTGTACTCCTGTTTACTCTCTTCGGTCCTCTCAATGTCCCACTTCTTCTTAGCTAACCTTTTCCTTTGTACACACTCCTGCACTTCCTCATTCCACCACCAAGTCTCCTTATCTACTTTCCTTCCAGAGGACACACCAAGTACTCTCCTACCTGTGTCCCTGATCACATTTGCTGTGGTTGTCCAGTCATTTGGAAGCACTTCCTGGCCACCCAAAGCCTGTTTCAACTCCTCCTTGAAGACAACACGACACTCTTCCTTTTTCAGCTTCCACCACTTTGTCTTCTGCTCTGCCTTTGCCTTTTTCACCTTTCTCACCATCAGAGTTATCCTGCACACCACCATCCTATGCTGTTTGGCAACACTCTCACCCACTATGACTTTGTAGTCACTGACTTCCTCCAAATTACATCGCCTACACAAGATGTAGTCTACCTGTGTGCTCCTACCTCCGCTTTTATAAGTCACCCTATGCTCCTGTTTCTTCTGGAAGAAAGTATTCACCACAGCCATTTCCATCCTTTTTGCAAAATCTATCAACATCTGTCCTTCTGCATTCTTGTCCTGGATACCAAACCTGCCCATCACTTCCTCGTCCCCTCTGTTGCCTGTACCAACATGTCCATTGAAGTCTGCACCAATGACCACTCTTTCACCTCTGGCGGTACTCTGCATCACTTCATCTAAGTCACTCCAGAATCTCTCCTTCTCTTCTAGCTCACATCCTGCCTGTGGGGCATAAGCACTAACAACATTGAGCATTACACCTTCAATTTCTAACTTGAGACTCATCACTCTGTCTGACACTCTTTTCACTTTTGGAACATTCCTGACAAACTCCTCCTTCAAGATGACTCCTACTCCATTTCTCTTCCCATCCACACCGTGATAAAATAGCTTAAACCCTGCTCCTAAGCTTTTAGCTTTGCTACCTTTCCACCTGGTCTCCTGAACACACAGTATGTTCACCTTCCTCCTCTGCATCATGTCAGCCAGCTCTCTACCTTTTCTTTGCATAGTTCCAACATTCAAAGTCCCCACTCTCAGTCCTAGACTCATGCCTTTCCTCTTCTCTCTCTGCCTACGGACACGCCTCCCACCTCTCCTTCTTCGACGTCTTCGACCAACAGTAGTCCAATTTCCATCAGCACCCTGTTGATTGACAGCACTGATGGCGGTCGTTGTTAACCCGGGCCTCGACCGATCCGGTATGGGGGTAATACTTCTGATTTGCATCAT
The DNA here is from genome assembly GCA_024760905.1 of Plotosus lineatus. Taxonomy (NCBI): domain Eukaryota; kingdom Metazoa; phylum Chordata; class Actinopteri; order Siluriformes; family Plotosidae; genus Plotosus; species Plotosus lineatus. The sequence goes on along the minus strand of CM045737.1, from coordinate 22,437,680 downwards.
AAATGTTTGGCATTGGTTTTACGTCGGATGCCCTTCCTGACATAACCCTCTGCATTTCTCCGGGCTTGGGACTGGCATGAGGGGGAGAGACAATGGTTCGTGCCCCCCCACCTCATGGCTGCATTTATGCTTACAATGAATCGACAATAAAAAAAAACCTATAGTTTCTTGGATAAACCGAACTGCTAAAGCACATTCTTAAACTTGGATTCATGTTTTCAGTGTACAAACATAAGGTCCACGTCCCTTCTCATGGTTTTATGGGGCTAATTTAAGATTTTAATTGTGCCTTTCGAGTACTTTAAAACCAAAGCATCCTCCCAGTTGACCAGAGCCATAAAGTTTTCATTGTTTTATATACATGTTACTCATCAACATTCAAAACCACACATTACTCACAGCTGGTGCAATCAAAGCTGTATTATAGCCTGTAATAAAACTTGAAAATGTCAAATTAAGTCAGATTTTATTCATCCTTGTTCATTCATAAAGGTCACTGGCTTTATTGTTATTATTATTATTATTATTATTATTACTATTATTATTATTATTGTTATTAAGTACCTATAAGACATCTATTACTGAAAAAGTGGCAACATATTACTGCATTATTTTATGAGAAAACTTGGTGGTCCATTTTTATGTAACTATCACAGATTGTTGTTACTGTCAGCATCTCCCTGATATTTGAGCACTGGAAATCCTCCAACTGCAAGACATCAACGCATTAAAATCATAATTCTGTTATTTATTCAGCAGAAATGTACAGTAAATTGGTTGCTTTGATATGCTGTCATGGTTTGGGTCTGCTTGAGGCAATAGTCACTTCACATCAATGTAAAATTCTGCCTTATTCTATAATGAAACATTTCTATCTTGGTGGGAGGAGTTTCTTCCAGGATGACCCCCACCCCTAGTCACAGGGCACAGAAAAAAAATTAATTCGATGACAGCTGTTTAAATCATGTTTTATGGCCTTGACACTCACCAGATTTCACTTCAGTTGGTCACTTATTGCAGCTCTTGGACTGATGTGTTTTTATATGGCACCAACAGAGAGAATATCTTTTGAGAAGTCGAGTGTTCGCTGCTTCAGTACGGTTCCAGAGACACCTGTGGGTGTTTGCATGTTCACTCTTTGCTTAAGTGTGTTTCCTCTGGGTTCCCCAGTTTCTTCGTAAAGTCCAAAGATATGTACAGTAGCCTAATTGGCTTTTCTAAATTACCAATACCTTTGAATGTGAGAGTCTAGATAAGAGGGGCGCTGCAAGATTTCTTAGCCCTTGACATGTCACATGTTTGCCACCCCAATTACCCCTTTGGTGGTTATGGGATAAGAGGTAGTAGTAATATTCTTGATTTATTTACCTCAATGCTGAGTCATCTCAAATATTAGCAGCTCAGGTATCTGGGGAAAGCTTTTTTTTCTGCATTACTTTTTATTCACCACCAGCTAGTTGGTGACAAGTTTTTTTTAAAAAAAATTTGAATATTGCGGTGACAAATACCATCACATGACTGTCCTGCATACAGCATTCATTCACCCAGTTAAACATATTGATGGAAAGTAAATATCCTAGCTTCATAGCTGAAGTATTTGCCAGCACCATGCATTTTTTTTGATTGATTACACAATGTATAGACATTATAATCTTTGTTATAAGAGGAAATAATTATACAATATTTTTGTCATTTCCTGAGTTTGACTGTATGCACATAACTAGCTAATTAGCTCACTATACGTTGTTAGCTGCCACTTTTTTTAAGCTTAGTTAATTAGGTTTGTGGGCAACAGAAACACTGGACTTGGCAACACATAAGATGCTGTTATTTTCACTGTGGGCAGGCTAATTAACTGAATTTCACATCTTTGCCAATCAAGAGTGCTACTGTATATACTGCTCTAACATTGCTGTAACTTTACTGTCATTATATCATATACACAAGAGTATAGTATAACAATCTCATATCCTATTACTCATAAACCAAAACATGTCTCTTCTATCTAAGTGGGAGAGAGTTGCTTGCTTTCGAACATGTGTCCATGCTGATTGTGTTTGTTTGGAAATTCTTCTTTGTCAGGGGCCAAGAAGCAGAACAGACTCTGAGGAACAAGAACAACAGCCATTACTGCTTTTCATCAACAGCCAAGTTCTGTGACTGTCTCCAATCCTACTGTATTTGATCTTAAACTTTACTGACCCAGCAATGTTGGGCAAAAGAAAATTCAGAACACAACTAAAAGTTAATCAACACAATATAGCAATAATTAGAAGGAAGAGCTTTAGAAAGGTTCTCCTATACACATACCATCACAAGCAAGTTGTTGCTAAATCCATCACAGGCATGCACTCCATCTAAATTGATCATATGTTGAATTAGTTGCATCTGAGACAACTGTAATTAATTTCACTGTGCTGTTTATCTTTAGCATAATTACTGTCTCAACCATAATTGGATGACAAATTTAAAGTATGTCGAGATATCACCGTGACTGATCACACTGTGATGCGTTATTGCCTACGGTCATTGTGTCCTTAGTGAACAAACTGTGTCAGGATAAAGCCTGATTTATGTTTGAAAATGGATGATCTCACCTTAATCCCAAGAATGGCTGATATGTATATATTTAACTACAATAATTCTACCTTACAGTGATAACCTTGAGTAGAAAAAGGCCTTCACAAAGGCATCCTGTCCTTCTGGTGGTAGCAAAATCAGGGTATAAATAGTTCTGTGAGAGGATATTTGGAAATTAAAGCAATAAAGCATCAGTCTAATGTCCTCAGTGACTTCTGAGGAGGTCAGGTCAGGGGTTGACTCGTTCATCTCTCAGGAGGGCACTGTACTGAGCTGAAGTCTATTTGTTTATACTAAAAGGCATTGCATTAGTTTAAAGCTTATTAACTTCCAGAGTCTACATTATATTAGGACACAACATTTAGCAACAGTCTTAAAATTCCTGTCAGTTCACATTTTACTCACTCACTCATTTGTCAAACCACTTTATCCTATTAGGGTCAGAGAGAGACTGGTGCTTATCTCAGCCAACACTGGGCGGCGGTGGGTTACACTCTGAGCAGCTTGCCAGACCATCACAAGTCAACAAACAGACACACACACACACACACACTCACTTGTCTTTGAACCATGGGAAGAACCGAGGTACCCGGAGGAAACAAATGCAAGCAAAGGGAGAACATGCAAGCCTCACGCAGAAAGACCCGAGCCCAGGAATAGAACCCAGATGCCTTCTGCTGTGAGGTGTAAATGATAAGCACTATGCCACTGTGTGGACAATTCCAGTTTTACAGATGCTAGTTGTTGTTTCATCCATTACACCAGTATAAAAAGCAAACATTATTTCATTTGACTCCTGCATGTGCAAATGCAAAGAAATTTTGAAAAATATATCAATCAATAATACAAATATAAGACTAAGAAATAACAATGCAGAGATAAAACAAGACTATATACAGTGGTACCTTAACTTACGAGTGTCGTTTATAATGAATTTTCCATGATATGAGCTTCGATCCTAACAAGAATCTGCTCCATCCAAAGAGCAAAATTTTGATTTATGAGTTCTGCTGAGGGAATGACTTTTCCAGGCTGATTAGCCTTGTATTCTTCGGCGTATATTTCTCTGAGCTCTGAAAACTCCTTGTGCAGTGCTTCTCAATTGTTTTCTGTGATGCCCCCTTTAGAAAGAAAAAAAAAACATTTTACCCCAGCGATTTCATATCATTTGCTCGGTGCTTTTTTCCTACACCATAGGGAACAGAGAGAGCACCACTGCCACTTACTGTAGAGGATGCGCAATTACACTTAATTCTAATTCAGTATGGCAAAAAAGCATGTTCCCCAGGATCATTCTTTTTGAGAAGCACTGGCTTTGAGAGAGCTCACCACGAGCCTTTCCGTGCTGGCATTTGTAGTGTGCACACGCACAAAATTCTCCTCCTCCTCTGTTACGCACCACCTCATGCCTGCCTACGTGACATCTTCACGCCCACATGACATCTTTGCCGCAGTCGATGAACGAAAGGGTTAGTTGACTTATTGTTTATTCTTGTTTTATTATTTTTAATTTTTAATTATTAATAATGTTAATGTACATTTATTATTATTATTATTATTATTATTATTATTATTAATAAAGATAAATATTTATTGTTTTTACATGTTTATCTATTAGGTCAAATATACGTGTTTGTGTCAGGTTATATGAGTTTGGGAAGGGGTTGGAACGGATTAATTGGTTTTCTCTTATTTCTTATATGAATTTTTGTTTTATCTAACAAACATGTTGACTTGCGAGCTTGCCCTCCGAACGGATTAATTTCATAAGTCAAGGTATCACTGTATATGAAGTGATATGCAAGAAGGGTGCTTAAATCATTTTCACATGTAGTCTCAGTTAGCAGGAGTACATACAAGTTGAGTGTGATGTATGTGTAGATGATGGATAACTGAGTATGCATGTGTATGTATGGATTAAGGTATGCATGCATATTCATATGTGTGAATGCAAACTTCATCTATTTATGAGTCTGATGCCCCGGTGAAAGAAACTTTGTCATTCAACTATTCATTTTCTGAGCCACTAAATATGCGACATAATTAGGGTTGCAGGGAGGCTGGTGGCCATCTCAGCCGACTCTGAGTGAGGGCAGAGTGCACCCAGAACAGCTCGCCAGGCCATCCCATCGCAGGGCAGAAACACTGGGCCCCATGTCAAATGTCATGAAATGCCAGAGATGAAAAATATGCCATTGACCACCGTAACCACGCAGCCCACGTGTTTGTCTCATGTCGTGCTGTTGGTATGCGACTGGTGACCCTCTTTGTGGTGGCCTGAATGAACTTTATAGGGTTTTACTTCCCTATTTTCTTCCTGTAGTCCTCAATTAACAATTTACATGGAATGTTTTGGAGATACACTGAATATTAATTAATGTTTTCCTATATAGTTCATTCAAGTTTTTTATCATGAAATTCAAAAGATGCTAATTAACAATTAATAAATGTTAAAAAGCTTTTAATTTACTGTTCTTTTAATGGTGTGATAATTAACTTCACGATGTGCAGAACCTTGGCTGGCCCCTTCATGTACATATAGACGTGATAGGCACATGAGAGCAAACATCCGATTTTCAGTCCTTTTACTTCCTTCATATTTAGTCCTGCCAAATACACTAGGATCAGTGATTACATCCTCATGGATCATTTTATTCCATTTTCTAAACCACGTGTATTTTTAAAAATGTATTTCTTTTTTTTTAATTTAAAGTTGTGGGAAGGCTTGAGCTTATCCTCACCAGCTCCAGGAAAAGGCAGTGTATACTTTGAACACAGACATACAACCATTCATAGTCACACTCACACCAAGGAGAAATAAAGACTATCCAATTAGCCTGTCTTAAGTGCATGTCTTTGGACTGAAAGAAAAAAGTACCCAGTGGAAATCCATGAAAATATGGGGAGAATATACAAGCTTGGCTCAAATGGGGCTCAAACCCAGGAGCTTCTTGCTGTGAACCTGAAGTTCTAACCACTAAGACAGTGTCCCCCCCACCTAATGGATCAGTGTTGTTAAATTTCTCAGTCATGGTGGACATAACTTGGCAAACCCAACTAATGAACTCAATCTACCAGTGATGGAGTTTGATGTGAGTAAAGTCTTTAAGAAATTCTAGGCTTGTAAAGTTGCTGGCCCCAGACAATATCTCTTGCTGTGACCTCAAAACATGCTATGTTCAATTATCTTGGGCTTTTGCTGACATTTTTAGCCTGTCACGGTGTGTGGTTCCATTCTATTTTTAAGGAATCCACCAATGTGCCTATGAACTAAGAAAACTGCAACCTCCTGCCTCAATGATTATTGACCTGTTGCCTTGAACACTTTTATTATGACATGCCTGGAGTGATTGATTGATCAGAAGGTCAGTGGTTCAAACCCCAGTACCACAAAGCTGCCACTGTTAAGCCTTTGAGCACAGACCTTCATCCTTAACTGCTCAGTAGTATTAATGGCAAAAGAAAAATCTCAGTGGCTCTGGGTAAAGGAGTCTGCCAAATGCCATAAATATAAAATTAAATGCAATTGATTATATAAAATTTAGCATTGATGAAAGTTTTGACTCTTTACAGATAATGCTACCATACTTGCGATGCATATTGCTATAGTACACCTTAAAGAAAGCTTCCTATATCAAATTGTTCTTTTTATACAATAAGAGGATAGGCTGAAAGGTTCATATGCTGAGTAAGAAGAAGTAATATCAGAGCAATGAAACCTTAGAGCTTCTATACCAAGGAAATCTAACTAAGCACTGAAACACCAGTGGAAGTGTGTAGACTGCAGGGTAGACTATGTTACTTAAAAAAAAAAAATCATATGTGGTCAAATTTGGCCATTATATCACAGAGAGCATACGAACTTTTCAGCCCACCCTTGCCGATCTGCTTTAAATAAAATTGCACAATCCAAGCTCATGGTGAAACTCCTGAGTCTGAGTCTGGGCAATTTCATCTGTAATTGATTATCTGATTTTCTGACGCATGCCTCAGAGTGTGAAAATAGCAAACTCATCTACATTATTTCTTACGACCAGTGTGCTTCGGGGCTGCTGTCTCAGTCTCTTATTGTGCAATCTGTTTTCACATGACTGTGTTTCCAAATATGTCAACAACATAATAAAAAAATTCACAGATTAAGCACACACACACACACAGTAGCTTTTTCTTATTTTGTTGCAGCTATCATTTTGCTGAATATCTGGGATTTTAGAGTCGGTGACTCTGAATTGTAAGAGTTTGTTCATCTTTTTGAGTCAAGAATTATCCACTCTGTCTGTTTTCCCAGACAGATAACCACTCAAATTGCACAGTTCCCATGAAGTATATGCATTTTATTGTGTATATAAAGAATATTTATGAATGCCTGAGTCCATGTCTAGAAGTGTCTTTTTATATATATATTTTTATATTTGAGACTACATTCCCTCAAGGTTAAGGCAGACAGAATCAGACCAGCATTTTATTGACATAAGTTTTTGTAAACAGTATATCCCTTCTTTGTGAGGTGAATATTAAGTCATCATCATCATCATCATCATCATCATCATCGTACACCTAATCTGGGGTCGGGTCGCGAGGCAACAGCCTAAGCAATATGGTCCCGTTGTCCCTCTCCCGAGCCACTTCCTCCAGCACGTCAGGGGGGACACGTTGAGGTGTTACCAAACCAGCCAAGAGACATAATCCCTCCAACGTGTTCTAGGTCAACCCCGGGGTCTCTTCCTGGTCGGACATGCCCGAAACACCACACCAGGGAGGCGTTTGGGAGGCATTCTAACTAGATGCCCGAGCCACCTCAACTGGCTCCTCTCAATGCATAGGAACAGCAGTTCTACTCTGAGCTCCTCCTGGATGACTGAGATTCTCACCCTATCTGTAAGGGAGAACCTCGCCAAACGGCGAAGGAAGCTCATTTCAGCCGCTTGTATCCGCAATCTTGTTCTTTCGGTGGAATGCATGCTCTGGGTCTGGATTGAGGTCCTGCTTGAACTGGAGGAGTTCAAGTATCAAGGGAAATACTAAAAGTTCCTAGCTTTATTTATTTTTTTATTCTGATGATCAGACTAACATGGTAACCAAAAAATGTATTTTTAATTCACGACAATAAATTTGACCTTGTGCTGAAGCACACTTGCTGCGTCCTCTATCATACTCTCTCTTTCTGTCACCTGCCTGTCTGAGTTTCTAAAGCCTAACACCTTCACACGGTCAAAGCCCCGAAAATTGGCCTATTAAACTGCAGCCTCTTCACAGTCATCACATTGCCTCCTTGCAGTGCCCCATTCCATCAGGCTAGTCTCTGTGGCCATTCGTCTTGGCATGCCTAAAAAAAGTACAATGGACAAGGCACTTAAAGCTTGCATTACTCTTCAGCAAACTGCAGAGTGGCAGATGAGTAAGGAAGAGTGGCAGAGAAGTGTATTGTTTCCTAAAATCATTGTAGGGTAAAAGAGATCTGACAGAATGGGCTCCTCTGTGTGGTAATTGCTCTGTCACCTAAGAATATCTTGTGTACTATAAAGCCTTTAAGAAACCAAACCTAGACACAGTTACAGTTTTTCATTTTTTTTTTCTTCATTTTAATTCAGTCCATATGTCTTTGAGGTCATCCATTGATTGATCAATGATGTCTCTGAGATCAATCCTTTATCCGTTCTAAATCTCTACATCTCGTTCTCTTTCTGTCCCCTCTCCTACAGTCAGGTTAATTTGTGTGCACTTGCAGTTCTGCGACTAAATCAATCCCCATCAGGTCAGTCACGGTCATTTCCAACTGCCAGGTTTTCGGAAGAAAAACATAAATAGATTACCATCACACTCTGCCTTGGTTTCTACATGAAAGATGTTGCCTGTGACTCCAAATAAGATTAATAAAATTCAAAGCTCATTTCAGAGAGCATTTCATAAATCGTGTCCTACCACCTACCTATGAGATGCACACTGAATGCGTCCATGGCTTTTGCTGTGTACATAAATCAATAGGTCTTCTCTACTGGGGGCCACATAAATAACCGAGAACAGTGCCTGGGCTTGTTAAGACAGGAATTGATGGTGACACCAGCAGATCGATGACATTGATGTGCCGGGCGGAAAAAAATCAGCCCTTTCAGCATCAGAACATACAGTATTTGATCACTGTATGGCTGTGATTATTGCATTAGCTTGGGTTATTACATAGTGTTTTCAATATTAGTATCCCTGTGTGAAATCTCATATTACTAGTATAGAAGACATTTTATTTCTGGTAGTCTAGGTATGTATAATTTTTTTTTTTACCTTTCCTTTTTTCTCATGTATGATCACATGCTCAGTGATTCAGAATATGCAGTATGTACAATTGCCATTTGGACTGATGGACAGATGGATAAACAGATGGTTGCATTGACAGACGCATTTGATTTGAACTTACTATTCTTCCTGTATAATCTTAACTGCACTGGAGAAATGTGGAATACCACTGTAGAATAACAGCATGTCTAATGTAAGTTAATGTAAGCAAGATCTCTTAGTCTATAAAAGCAAAATACAGGAAAGGCCTTGTTGTTCCTCAACAAAAGAATCTCATGTGTCAACTCTACAGCATATACAGCATCCTTAAATGATTCGAGGAATCAAGAAAAATGTGGTGTGCAAAGAGCAAGGACACAAGCCTAAGCTGAACACTCATGATCTTGGCACATGAAAAAACATCCTGCATCTGTATCTGATATCACACTACGTGCTCACTATTAGCTTGGGAAACCTTTCTGAAGCACTACAATATGAGTTTACATCCTCTAAAAATTATTAAAAACTGCACTGTGAAAAGGGAACCTTGATGTTAACACTGTCATGATACAAGTATGGTGGTCATAAAAAGCTGTATTCTAGATGTTCTCCAGGACAGACAGTGAAATGGACTGTCTGTTACCAGCAACATGTCCAAAAGCCAGTGTCTGTATTGGTATGGTGTTGGTTCCTTGTCAAAGGTAACTCACATTACTGTGGTATGTATAGTGAGTACAGTGAGATTTTTTCCTAGGATGATTCTTCAACATGACAATGCAACAAAACATTCTGAACACATTACAATGACATAACTGTGGAAGTTGAGGGTACTGGCATTAACTGCTCGCAGTTCTGACCTGCCCTCCTTATTGTGGTGGAGGGATTTGCGTGACCTAATGATCCTAGGAGCTATGTTGTCGGGGGCATAATGCCCCTGGTAGGGTCACCCAAGGCAAACAGGTCCTGGGTGAAGGTCCAGACGAAGTGCGGTTCAGAAGAATATATAATATTTATTAATAAATTATATATTAATATTTAATAATTCTATAAAAAATAAAAGGATACAGTCTCCCTTGCCCAGACGCCGTGTCACCGGGGTCTCCCCCTGGAGCTAGGCCTGGGGGAGAGGTACGAAAGCGAGCGCCTGGTGGTCAGACTTCTGCCCATGGAGCCTTGCTGCGCCCAGCCCGAAAAGGAGACATGGGTCCACCCTCCCACCACCTGTGGGAGGGGTCCTAGGGATCGAGTGCAATGTGAGTTGGGTGGCAGCTGAAGGCCTGGGTTCTGTTGGACCAATCCTCGGTTACTCATTGACGATTGGGACATGAAATGTCACCTCTCTGGCGGGGAAGGAACCTGAGCTGCTGCGTGAGGTGGAGAGATACCGACTAGATATAGTCGGGCTTATCTCAATGCATAGCTTGGGCTCTGGAACCACCCATCTTGAGAGAGGCTGGACCTTATTCCATTCTGGAGTTACTCATGGGGAGAGGCAGCAAGCCGGTGTGGGCATCCTTGTTGCCCCCCGTCTCGATGCCCAAACGTTGGGGTTCTCCCCATTCGATGAAAGGGTAGCATCCGTCCGCCTTCAGGTGGGTGGATGGGTCCTGACTGTTATTTGTGCTGATGCACCTGACAGTTCAGAGTACTCACCCTTCTTGGAGGCTTTAGGGGGTGTGTTGTAGAACGTTCCCTTCGGAGACTCACCCGTTGTCTTGGGAGACTTCAACGCCCATGTGGGAAATGATAGTGTGACCTGAAAGGGTATGATTGGTAGGGACGGCCTCTCCAGTCTGAACCCAAATGGAGTTTCGTTGTTGGACTTCTGTGCTCATCGCAGCTTGTCTATCACGAACACCATGTTCGAACATAAGTGTGCCCATAAGTGCACTTGGCACCAGGACACCCTAGGTCGCAGTTTGATGATCGAATTTGTAGTCGTGTCACCGGATTTGCGGCTGCATGTTCTGGACACTTGGGTGAAGAGGGGAGCTGAGCTGTCAACCAATCACCACCTGGTGGTGAGCTGGCTTTGATGGCGGGGAAAGCTGTCTTCCAGACCTGGTAGGCCCAAGCTTGTAATAAGGGTCTGCTGGGAACATTTGTTGGAGTCAGCTGTCTGAGAGGCCTTTAACTCCCACCTCTGGCCAAGCTACAAGCACGTCCCGGAGGAAGCGGGTGGCATGGGATCCAAATGGGCCATGGTTCCTGCCTGACACCTGTGGTGATGGGGGCTGTCCAGCTGAAAAGGGAGGCCTATCGGGTCTTACTGGACTGTGGAACTTCCGTGGCAGCAGACAGGTCCCAGCAGGCCAAACGTACTGCAGCCGAAGCTGTCACAGATGCAAAATCTCAAGCGTGGGAGGAGTTCCGTGAGGGCCTGGAGAGTGATTATCGGTTGGCCTCAAAAAGGTCACCATCCACCATCCAATATCTCAGGATGGGGAAGCAGTTCCCCACAAACATTGTTTACAGTCGAGGTGGGGAGCTGCTCACCTCGACTGGGGATGTTGTCGAGAGGTGGAGGGAATACTTTGAGGACCTCCTCAATCCCACCAGCAGGCCCTCCATGGAGGAGGAAGACCCTGGGGGTTTGGGTGGGGGTCTGCCCATCACTGGAGCGGAGGTCGCTGAATTTGTCAAAAAGCTCCTTGGTGGTCGGGCTCCGGGGTTAGATGAGATCCGCCCTGAATATTTCAGGGTTCTAGATGCTGTAGGACTGTCTTGGTTGACACATCTCTGCAATATCGCGTGGTCATCGAGGGCTGTACCTCTGGATTGGTAAACCGGAGTGGTAGTCCCCCTTTTTAAAAAGGGGGACCGGAGGGTGTGTTCCAATTATTGGGGAATCACACTCCTCAGCCTACCTGGGAAGGTCTATGCAGGGTGACTGGAGAGGTGGATCCGACCGATAGTTGAACCTCGGATTCAGGAGGAACAAGGTGGTTTTCATCCTGGCCGTAGCACCAACTCTATATGCTCCACAGGATCTTGGCGGGGGCATGGGAGTTTGCCCAATCTGTTCACATGGGTTTTGTGAATTTGGAGAAGGCTTTCGACCGTGTCCCTCGGACTGTCTTGTGGGGCGTGCTCCGGGAGTGTGGTGTTCCTGACCCGTTGTTACGGGCTATTTGATCGTTGTTTCACCAGAGCCAGAGTTTGGTCCATATTGGTAACACCAGCTTGAATTCGTTTCTAGTGAGAGTTGGAGTTCGCCAAGGCTGTCCTTTGTCACCGATTCTGTTCATAATTTTTATGAACAGAATTTCTAGGTGGAGCCAATGCGTTGAGGGGTTCTGGTTTGGGTGGCCATCGAATCTCGTCTCTGCTTTTTGCGGATGATGTTGCCCTTTGGGCTTCATCAGGACAGGACCTCCGCTCTCATTTGAGCGATTTGCAGTCGAGTGCGAGGCGGCCAGGATAAAAATCAGCACCTCCAAGTCAGAGGCCATAGTTCTTAGTTGGACAAGGGTGGAATGCACCCTCCAGGTCAGGAATGAGGTCCTGCCCCAAGTGGAGGATTTTATGTATCTTGGGGTATCGTTCACGAGTGAGGGAAGCTGGAGCGGGAGATCGACAGACGGATCGCTGCAGCCTCTGCTGTTAAATGGAGCCTGTTCCAATCCATCGTGTTGAAGAAGGAGCTGAGCCGCAAGGCGAACCTCTCAATTTACCAGTCAATCTACGTTCCACCCCTCACCTATGGTCACAAGTTTTGGTTAGTGACCGAAAGAACAAGGTCACGGATACAAGCGGCTGAAATGAGCTTCCTTCGCCAGGTGTCGGGGCTCTCCCTTAGAGATAAGGTGAGACTCTCTACCATCCAGGAAGAGCTCGGAGTAGACCCGCTGCTCCTCCGTATTGAGAAGGGCCAGTTGAGGTGGCTCGGGCATCTGGTCAGAATGCCTCCCATACGCCTCCCTGGTGTGGCATTTCGAGCATGTCAAACTGGGAAGAGACCCTGGGGTCGACCTAGAACACGCTGGAGGGACTGTCTCTCGGCTTGTCTGGGAACACCTCGGTGTCCCCCTGGAAGAGCTGGACGAAGTGGCTGGGGAGAGGGGTGTCTGGGCCTCTTAGGTTGCTACCTCCGCGGCCCGACCCTGGAAGAAGCTGAAGAAAATGAATGAATATATTTACAGTTTTAATTTCAAATTCAACATCCCGTTTCAACTTTTTCTGATTTGCCGTAGTAGTTCATTCATTTTTATCTCCACTGTATGGTGCTACACAGACAAAAACATGTTTTCCTTTTGATTAATTTGGGTGTATATCCAGGTCATTTCAGGGATTTTTTTTTCCTTGCTGCAGTCACCTGCTACTTGCTCATTTCTGTAAAATTGTTTTTTGAGAATTTTTATTGCCTAAAATTGCACTAAATCAAATTGAATCAGAATGTCCTGTGGTGAGTTTCTGCTGGTAATAACCTCTTGTTGCATCTGATTTCATAACTGTCCAATACATGATAAAAGGGACAAGAGATTTCGTACATAATGTTCAATAGGTTGTGCAGAGATTTTCCTTCCTCTCAGACATTTACACCAGAGAACAGTTTCCACCCTCGGTACAGATCAAACTTTCCGTAATAAATTTGGTTTTCTCTCTTTCACTTCCTCTAAATATAAACAGTACACTGTTTGGGTTTTTTGTTTGTTTGTTTGTTTTTTGCTTATTGTAGGTGGAGTGTTAGAAAGCACATTGGTTGTAGGTGGGAGTTCAGTGGATTTCTGATGGGTAGGAGGAACAGGAGTTCACAGGGTTCCTTGCTTTTTTTGTTGTTTTATTGAGAGGATCTTGTGGTTTTATAAATTAAGACTCTGCTGAGGAAGCTGTTAAGGTGCCTGGAAGATTGGTATCTTTTAGCACTGATCTGGTAAACCACCAGCAGCTCTGTAGGTCAGAGATAAGTTTGATTACCACGGAGTTTGCATATGGATATTATGCATTGGTACGAAGCCAAACCTATGGAGGTTCAGTATGTCTGTCTTTTTTGTGTCCTTGACAAAATTTACAAGAAAATGTTTTTGTGGTATTTCATAAAAATTAGTTCTTGGTCAGATCACACGGCTTTAAAATATAGTTCATAAGCTAGAGCAGGACACAGATTACCTCAATTCTTGATGCGCAATTTCACACTCATAAAATTAGAGGCATGATTTTGATTGAGGACGGTGGTTTCTGATCAGCACACTATCAAGGCCACGGAAAAGACTAAAGTACTACGTCCTCATGATTGAGCCACTGCTGTGTATGACTCAAAGCTCAAACAGAATGAATATGTGTAACTTCAGCTCTCATTTGCAGGAGCGCTGACCCGGTGCACTGCAGCATAGCGGCAGGTCCCTGACTTCCCATTAGAATAAATTATTCCTGAATACAGGAACTTATGCCTCATCAGCAGCTGAATTTGCTCTGATCAAAAAGAAAGCACTTCTCACTCTCCAGCGCTCTCACCAGTGGAGAGAGAATGCTCATATTTCAACATCTATTATGGCTCTAGAGGTGCTTTCAGGCTAATTATTAACCATGTCTTAATTTGAATGGAAATGTAGTTTGCTGGTTTTTTAGAATTTCATCACAAGGTGCTATTTTAAGTCTGTTAAGCTGAAATGGAACACTGTGACAAATTGCACAGCATTTCAATGTAAATGTTCTGTGTATATGGGTCATTAGGAAACAGTGCATAAATTAAAAAGATTAAAAAAGAACATAGAAGTATTAAATTGGTTCGTCAATTTATTTTATCATGAAATCTGAAAACCATCACCAGTGACAATTTCTTCACTAATATCACTATCCTTTTGATGAATTGCTGTCACTGAGCCTTTCATAATGGCATGAACCCACCAGCATGACCACCATGCCTTCATTTCCATCTTCATGAACATGGACTACTGCCAAGCTCATAAATAACAATTACAACTATGATAAAAACCAATATTTATTTACTTTAAACAGATACAGTAGACAATGAGACAATGTTTTATAGTAGAGCTGAAGAAATGAATGCCACCCTTATAATGTTACAAACTGATGATAATGATCAAGAAAGAAAGAGGCAAAGATGACATAGCTCAGACCTTAGTCTCAGAATTATTCTCTGCATGTATACCCACAAATAATTCAAGATAAATTGATTCTTTAACCACACTGTGTGAATGAAATGTCTCCTGGTATACAGTTTATGTGCATTGTGACTGGGATCTCAGTGGTTAAATTGTGGTGACAACAAAACTCATTCATTCATTCATTCATTTTCTGAACCGCTTAATCCTAATTAGGGTCACAAGGCGGGTGGTGCCCATCTCAACCAATTCTGGGCTTTGATCACCCAGTTAGCTGCACTGGGGGGACACCAGTGATAACATGTTGAGAGTGGGGTTTGAACCCTCAACCTTGGGATCAGTGAGCCAACACCTTACCACCAGGCCACCATTTGCCCTGAAACAGCTGTTTAAGTAACTTGATTTGTTTTTGTTTTTTCTCCCCATTTTCTCCCTAATTTTAGTTGTATCCAATTCCCACTCATCAGGTATTGCCTTCCCTATCACACAACCACCACCGACCAGGGTGGGGGAAAAGCATGTTCACATCCCCTCCATGACATGAAATGCTCACCACCCACCTCTTTTCGAACTGCGGTACATGCGCATTTCGGGGCAGTCTGAAGCGCTGTCCGACCCCTCGTACGAATGAGCTCACAGACGTCCATGATTGGCTGGTGATTGCTGTGAGTGACAGGGCATGATTGCCATCCCTCCTTCCCTTGAGAGCTCGGCCAATTAGCTCCTATGGACTCACGGTCACCGATGGCTGTGGCATTAACCCGGATTTGAACTTGCGATCTCTGGGTTAATCGTCATGCACCTTGTTGATGCGTCACTCGGGAGCCAACATCATTTGTTCTAAAAGCTGTTCTTGCTGACAGAGAGGGAACTCACTATGGTCTTCCTGAGCATTAGCCCATCTGCCTCAAGACCATCATGTGTGTTCTCAGATGCTTTTCTACTTACCACTTTGGTTACGTATTAGCATTTGAGTCATTTATAAGTCAGTTATTTACCTCTGATCGCTCATACAGTAGTGATTTCTTCCTGCATTAGTGCTGCCCTCCACGTTGTGTGTAAACTCGTCACTGCTGTGCATTAAATTTCCAGTAACTCTTGAAACCAAATCTTTTCGCACTACCAAGGGTAAAAGTAGCTGATATCACAATTTCCCTTATTCTGATGTTAAATGAGCAGCTCTTGAGCACTACCTGAATGATTTAAAGGCTTCACTGTGATTGGCTTATGATCTATTACAGGTGTACCTATTAAAGAGGACACGGTGTGTTTTAGGTTCATTCAGTCATTTTCTGAACCTCTTAATCCTAATTAGTGTCACAGGGAGGTTGTCATACTTCTCAGTCGACTATGGGTGAGGGCAGAATACATCCTGAACAGCTCACCAAGCCATCACAGGGCAAAAAGAAGCTGACAGCAATCCAATGACCGACTTGTTACTAAAGTCATCACAGACAGCTGGAGACATGGCTGGCCATTGATAACCCAGTTAGCTGCACTAGGGTGACAGTAGTGACTCTTTGATAGTGGGGATTGAACCCCCGACCTTCAAATCAGTTAGCCATCACACTACCGCCAGACCACCACTGCCCTGTATTTTAGGTTAAGAAGTTCATTTATTCTCAAATACTCAACCAAAATATATTTATTTTCCCATAATCCTATCTTCAAAGCTACAGGCTTAGTATAATGAAAAAGAATAATGTAATCAGCAGTGTGCAAGGTTAGGGAGTAGCTGTGTGGATCTTCCAGGCATGATTATAATTTTCATAGACAGTAGGCTGAATGAGAGCAGAGAGATACAAGCAACTATAAACATTCACTGCCCCCACATATAGTACACTTCCCAAACTAAAGGCATAATGTGAGCCCTGGCCTCAGGTTGCTGATGACTTCACCAGGCCCAGCCCTGCTGCAGATGAGGCTAAAAGCATGTCTTAAATTCTGCAGAGATTTATTCATTCAAGCAGGCCCTGATGGGATCTGAGGTCATAAACCCAGGCTGGAGTCTGTTCTATTGATGACTCATTCCCCTATGATCTGTATGGATCATAATGCACACTTACATCATTAGCCCTATTAGCCCTGCACAAGGAGACAGAGCGCCAGCCTGCTGCCTTTGCTTACATCACCCCCACCGCTCTCCATGCTTACTGCATTACTGTGTGAGTGTGGATGTAGATGCAGGAGATGATTCAGCTGCTGTAAATGAGAACCAATTCCCACAAATTTCCTGTGTGTGTCAGATATTATTTATATGTGTATTAATATAAAATTAATCTATACTCGTAATTAAACAGCTGATGTAACCGCAGCTGTGTGTGTTAATAACACAGGCTAGCATAATTAAAAAAAGCTGACAGTGCACACTTGTAACAATCTGTTATATATCCTTCTATAGTAAAAGCTCATTTACCCTGGATCCTAATTTATTTTCTCTTCTGAGCGCATCTACAAACTTTTAGCTCTTTGGTGATGAATGATTCCTCCAAGGTTATCATGTGCAGTTTGTAACTCAAACTACAATAATCTATGATGCTTACTTGCTGTATAACTACTGCTATTTCTGATACAGTAGGCCCTCGATATTCGCGGGGGTTCGGTTCCGGCCCCTCCCGTGGATGAAGATAATCCACAAGTTCTGTACCCAGATGTAAAACCCCATGTATCATATTACATGCGTGAATGAGCAACCGGAAGTAAAATACTACGTATCCATTACATGCACTAAAATATGCTTCTTAAACACATTCTATAGACAGTCTTACTTATTAATACAGTATTAATGTAGTAAGTTAATGTTTAGAATGTTTGTGTGTGTCTGCTTTTTTCCTGCTCTGGCTGAGGCATTTGTTGCAGTTGACAAACGGAGCTTGTGAGATGAAGTGCGGCTTATCCGCACTTGCGCACTTGCACTTGCGCACTTAAAAGATCAAGCTCCGTGTGTCACTTGCAGCAAACGCCTCACATTCAAAGGGGAAGGACTTAAGAACTGTGCTTTAATTGAGGTGAGTGTGCGGTTTGTGTTTATAGGGAGTAAATGAGATTACTTAATTCAAGTATGAACTGCATTTAGTCCGAGCAGCTCAGCTACGCCCCTCAGCCGGAGTGGGAAAAGAGCAGACACACACAAACATTCTAAACATTAACTTAGACACTGTACTGGAATAATAATTGAAAAAGACTTTAATACTCCAGCTTTACAACAGTTCAGATGATTATTCCTCTTCAGGCACTTCAGAGGAAACTGTCGTTTCTTCAGGAGAAAGTCTTATTTCTTCAGAAGAGACATCTAACATCATTATTTTTTCTATTGCTTAGCCAGAGAAGATGCACAGTGTTTGAGTGGCATCAAAGAGCTTAACTGGTAATTAAAACACACTAAAAAATTCACATTGACAACTTGTGCATGAATGAGGAAAAAGGGATGTCACATCATCTCAACCAATCAGCAGGAAGGTGGACAGCCATTGGCTGAAATTGAATGACTTGACAGTTGCTCAGCGACCCGCGAATATGCAAACTGAGTGCAAAACCGCGAATAGTCAAGGGCCTACTGTATTTGCACTAGCGCTGTGTTCTGCAGAATTGTCAATTTATAAAGCTTGAATCAACAAAGTGCCGACAACCTTTAACCTCTATTTAACTTTCAGGTGAGCAACACGGAAGGTAGTGTTCTGTGATGATTTTCGTTCTGCAGGAAATTATGCATGTGTGTTTTTGTCCATCCGCAGTCCACAGGTGTGTGCTTGGTCCTAGTAAGTTATTACTTTTCACATGAGCTATATATTGTTCATGTCTTTGTTACTACATATCTGAGAGCTTACGGAAATTGTATTAAATTAAAGTGATATGACAACCATTACATTTACATAGACAGGAGGCCCGTCCTGATATCACTAATGCTTGGATTTAATTAGATAATTAGAAATTCAGCCTCATCTTGAAGTTGGGCAGAGCATGCGTGTATCCAAAGATTTGGAAGTGGTTCATTCAGTTCATTTTCTGTAACCGCTTGGCAGCCTACTCTTTACGAAAGTCAGCAGTGGTTCTTTTACATGCCTCACATCATAGCCAGTGGGAGACATGGCTGGCCTTTGATAACCCAGTTAGCTGCACTGGGGGCTTGGAAAAGGTAAGTTTTTCAATTCTAGTTTCTCCATTAATAACATAGTACCTAATATCCTGACAGTAGTAATGTTATTCATAGTTTTAGTGTAAACAAATCAATCAGGTAATGTAACGTAACTTAATGTTAGGCCATATTATACAACACAATGATCTGGATCTCACATTATATACCAGTTGGTGCCAAGCGAAAGGTCAGTGAGCTCGTGTGTTCACTCCACTATTCATTATTGTAATAAAACTTATACAGAGCTTTCTTGTTAACATTATTCAATGTTTAGATTAATGCAAACTCCTGGTTTTCTCTCTTCTTCCTCTTTTTCTGTTTTTTGTAAGCATATCCAGCTGCTGAATCAAATGAGAGTTCTTGATATATTTACACCATGACACATTCATGCACTGTGATTATTTTAATAACCAGCAGTCGGACCAATACAGGTTTCCCCTGCTTCTATCTTTCCATCCCAATAAATGAAAGCCACATACAGTAAATTGCGTTTCTCCTGCCTGGAGCAGGGCCTCGTCCTGTGATGCATGCATGCATGCATGTTAATAAAGGTGTGGGTTGTAGATGGAGAGGGGCAGGACTTTCTCAGGAGCTGATAGATTGAATGTATTCCCCAGGAAGCTACACGCTCATTATTGCACTGCGCCTTCTGATTTCCTCTGTATTCGCATATAAATCTTGATCGATTAAAGATGGCACTATTATTTGGTATGCTCATCTTCTTCTCAATGTAACTGAATGTTTTGCATAAATAAAACAGATTGCAATAATATTTCTATAATGCTGTAAAAATAAATGAATCAGTATTAAATCCAGATGGCTGCAACAACCGCCGCTCAGGGCTTCCTTCATTAAAAATTAATGTCATATTTTGTAAAACTTTGTTAAGTTCTGAGCATCTTTCATGTTTTTCAACTTTTATTGCCTTTATATTTAAATGCAGATCAACCACTACTGTATAGACAACACACACACACACACACATACAAGCACTCTAATTGTACTGTAATTGGGTATCTGCATATCCTTATACACCAACTTTACTATCCAGACCTGTTCACTATCCAATATCATCACATATTCAGTATAACATGACACTGTGGTATGGTTAATGACTATCCCACCCTTCCCCACAGGCCTCGAGTGCCTCTTTCAGACCCTCCAGCCTGCCATGAGGCTGATGAGGCGACATGGGAGGTACCAGCATGCTCACCTTCTCCACTATACTAATGAGACGTACCCACCACACTGTGCATCACCCCACCCTATGCATCCTTAGAGACTTGGGACTGGGTTGCTCTCAGTGTGTCAGGGAGTCTCCTGTCAGCTCGGGTTTCAGTATGGCACTTCATGGAACATGTAGCACCACCTTCAAATGAGTGGATGGGAAACATTGGCCCAGGTGCTGATAATTATTCCTGCCATCACTAAGGCTCATTTTGAGGAAGACAAAAAAAAAAAACACCCAGTGTGATCCCCAGTCTGCAGGGCAACAACCATTTCCTGAGACATATAAATTATTCACTCATTGGGGGTTAATAAAGATATGCTAATGAGGAGTGACTATAGTCTGAGAAATGATAATGATGCAAAGCACTTCTTCGCCAAAATAATTAGAATGAGTGCTGGATTTAATTACATTTCAGACAAGGTGACAAGTATGTATAAAATAAATGAAAAGTGTTTTAATTAAGAGTAAAATATCCATAACATTTAATATAGCAACTAGGGAGAAGAAAGATATAAATAACCTTTGGTATATTATAATATATGGATTAAAAATGATCAGGTTGTTTGTATGGTTAAAATTTCATTATACTGTAATTGTCTTCCGTAAAATGTCAACCTCATTCATTCACTCAATTATTTTGCAAACTGTTTCTGCCTACTACGGTCGCAGGGAGGCTGATGCCTATCTCAGCTAACACTACGTAAAGACAAAGTACACCCTGAACAATTTACCAGGCCATAGCAGAGCCAGCATATGCACACAACCATTCACACTAACAGCTAGGGTCAATTTAGAACAACTAATTAGCATAATATGCATGTTTTTGGTTTGTGGCAGGAAATCAGAGTACCCTAAGCAACCAAGCAAGCACGGGAAGAACATACAGTCTTCACACAGCCTGAGTCTCGAAACCAGGAGTGTCTTGCTGTGAGGCAGCTGTACTAACGGTGCCTGATGCCACCATGATGCAAGATCTGCTGTGTTATCTAGTTCTCTGGATTTTGTGCCTTTGTTCAGATTAAATAGCATCCAACATCAGCACACTTCTGTCTTTTGTACCACGCAGAGAATATTCTGACTCGCACAATACATACAAAATTTATTGATCATTTCACATTTTAGCCAAATATTTATCATTCAATATTTAAATGCTTTGCTCGATTCCATGATTTTGTTTTTCATTGTTTGAGTTACAAAAGTTAAGTGATTCTGGCCTCACTTCTGGTTTATGCATTATTGAATTGCATTTTATATTAATAATCTACGATATACTCCTGTACTGCCTGAATAGTAATAATGTGATAATGGGATAATGGGATAATGTGGCTTTGTGCAATAAGTCGGTTGAGCTCACCTAACTGCTAATAGCGAATTTAGAGAGTGTGTGTGTGTGTGTGTATGTGTGTGTGTGTGTGTGTGTGTATATATATATATATATATATATATATATATATATATATATATATATATATATATATATCAGCTGCTAAGAGTAGGAAAGCTTGAAAAATAATTTCTAAAGCAGCCTTAATACTATGATGAATTTGAACAAACAAACAAACAAACATGAACAAGTTGAAGTAGTATGAATATGCACATGATTTATGACAAATTGCTTTCCAAGGGCAGGACAAAATGAACTGACAGTTGTGTGGGTTGCATGTTCTCTTTGTGCTTGCGTGGGTTTCCTCCAGGTACCCTGTTTTCTTCCCATAGACCAAAAACATGCACAGCAGGCTAATTGGCTGTTCCAAATAGCCACTAGGTGTGTGTGTGTGTGTGTGTGTTTTAGCCTGCGATGCCCTAGTGAGCTATCCCAGGTGTACCCTGCCCTCGCCCAGAGTTGACTGAGATGGGCACCAACCTCTACACAACCTTAATTAGGATTACACAGGCTAGAAAATGAATGATGATTTGATAACCTAGCATTGACAAATAAGAGCAAATACTTAACGATTATTTACAAATGTCAACAAATGTTTTAATGGATGGATTACAAGCTGTGTGTGTACTCTGTATATAAACCAATTACATCACGTTTGTACGGAGGTTTAAAATATTTATGCACTGATTTAAACAACCCCCCCCCTGTCATTTTTGTGAGTTCCAAAGACGCCTGTAAAGTTCTTTCAGAAGAAGACACACCAAAAGAAGAAGCCGCCACCCTCTAAACAAACATGCAAGGCTCCATCTCCACTACCCACACCTTCACCTGAAAAAGCAGCTGTACCTCAAGAAACCTCAAGATCCAGGTCTTCCTGGTCCAATCTTTCACAAAAATGGCCCTTTACTACATCCAATGTCTCAATTGCTTCCATGTCTTTTGCAATTCCAGCAGGGAATGCCCTGAAGCCCAGGTCCATAAAGAAACAATTCAAGCTCAGGAGTGTGGCGGATAAGCAAGAAATCTACTAAGAAATTAACTTGTTTGGGGTGGATGAATGAGGATGAGTAGCTAGTCGAAATCTTACTTCAGATCAACAAGATGTCCCCAGAGGACATACAGAGCTTTTCTCACTGCGTATGGGTTACTCGCTGACATAGGTTGAAACATTTTTGTGCATACACAAAAATTTCCAAAGAGTGGCAAAATCAAAAACACACTGAAACCTGTTAAACCAAATAACAACAGAATCAAAATGAAGATTAGCGTATGGTAGCAAATGCATACAATTGACCATACGTTGGACCAATTTGTCATTGTGTGAAAGATGTTTAACTGAAAGCATAGGATCTTACATAACCAGGCAGTACAGACGCTCCCTAACCTATGTTCATCCGTTTTATGTTTTTTCGATTTTATGTTTTTTTTTTTAAGTCAAATTTTGAGTTTAGACGTTCCTATGTATTACGCTGACGTAATGACGCAATGACGTAATGACGCTGCGTCCATTGCTTACAAATGACAGACTGAACGTGCCCCTCCTTCTTCCCAGTTCAGTTATATTATATGTCAGTTATATAGCGTGTTACCCTTGTGTTAAGATGTCGTCTCTATGATCTTTGTGTTTATACTGTTTTGCGAACTTTTGTAACCCTAAGCAAATATGGTTGGTCAGAAGCGTAAGCCTACTAGCATGGGTGCAAGTCTCATACACAGAGATGAATTAACTATCTGCTGGGATCAACGCAATCTACCATGCATACTCAGTTAATCAAAGAGAGTTGTAAAATGAATGAAAACCCAAATCCAGAAAAGAAAGAGAACTCTCCGCTCTGCTGGTGATTCACACCAGTGCAAGCTGAGTACTAAACGAGTTCAACGGCACCCTTGCTCGCTTGAAAGACCGGAAGTCTGTATAATCCATTTCAAGCACAAGCAAGTAAACTACTTTCGGTTTTTAGTTTTGACTTACAAGCAGAAAGATCGCATCATAGAGAATGTTAAAGGTTATATTTGATACTATATTTGATATTTGATGAGTGAATTTGATTAAAATTTATCTATTTGAAATTATTTTTCTTGAATTTAATTTGTTTGACATTAATGTTGATATTATTTGATATATTTGATATTATTTTACAATGTGAGGTTTATAATTATTGATTTAGGTACAGTATGAGCATCATACATCACACGTCATACGTCATACGTCACTGTAAAAACTTACGTTCACTTTCAACTTGCGTTCGGCCATCCCGAACCAATTAAAAACATAAGTCGGGGAGCGTCTGTAAAAGAAATCCATAGGTTCTTTTATTTCCTCCCTTCGTCCGTTTTCTCCACTGCTTATCTGTCAGGGTCATTGTGAAAGCACGAGTGAATCCCAGCCATCAATGGGTGAGAGACCTGAACAGGTTGCTAACACAGACACAAGCATTCACACTCATGGGCAAGTTAGAGTTGGTGAGTTGACTGTATACGCCTTTGAAATATGGTAGGAAACCAGAGAAAACTGGGAAATCCACACAAGCACAATGAGAACATGCATTCCCCCGTACAGAAAGCCCCCCCCCGTACAGCTAACTGGGTTATCAAAGGCCAGCCATGTCTCTCACTGTCTATGATGAGAGGTTCATGTCAAAGAACCATTGCTGACTTTTGTAAAGGGTAGCTGCAAAGCCGTCAGCATGTTTCTGTCCCTTGCTAAAGGGTTGTGTTAGGAAGGGCATCCGACGTAAAAACCTATGCCAAATCAAACGTGCAAAACATTCGCTGTGGCGATCCCTGATAAAGGGAAAAAGTCGAAAGGAAATCTCCCTCTCCCCTGGACATGTAGCTGTCTGTAGGTCTGTGTTACTTTCAATCCCTGAATATCAGAAATCAGGGGTCACTTTTAACTATCCATTCATTCATTCATTTACTGAACCGCTTAATCCTAATTAAGGTCATGGAGAGGCTGATACCCATCTCAGTCAACTCCGGGTGAGGGCAGAGTACACCCTGGACAGCTCGCCAGGCTATCGTAGGGCAGAAATGCTGACGGCTATGCAGCCTACTCTTGATGAAAGTCAGCAATGGTTCTTTTATATGAACCTCTCACCATAGACAGTGAGAGACCTGGCCAGCCTTTGATAACCCAGTTAGCTCCATTGGTGGGACAGTGACATTGAGACTGGGGCTTGAACCCCCAACCTTGGGATTAGTGATCCAGTGCCGTACCCCTAGGCCACCACTGCCCCCAGTATATGAATTGTTGGCGGTAATATTGCGGCTACTGACAAATATTGGGTACATCGTGAGCTGCTCACCAGACCACTGCAGGGCAGCGCAGACACACAACTATTCTCATTTACATTCAATCATTCCAAAATATTCAATTAGTCTAATATGCCTGCCTTTGGATTGTCAAAGGAAACCAGAGTACCCAGGGTAAACCCATGTATGTACAGGAGAGCATGCAAACTACATACAGATCCCAGGACCTTTTTGCTGTGATGCAGAAGTGCTGACCGCTACACCACGAGAACACCCGGGATAAGATCTATAGATTAGTATTATTTAATTTTTTTTTTTTTATTTTAGGTGGAACTGTAGACTGGCTTTAATGGTTTGGATTGTGTGTGTGTGTGTGTGTGTGTGTGTGTGTGTGTGTGTGTGTGTGTGTGAGAGAGAGAGAGAGAGAGAGATCCTTTCTAAATATGTTGCAGCTCCCATGAGCCGGAGTCCTGACCTCCTAAACGACTCTGACTCTATGTTTACACAATGCCTGATGCACCATGCTGTCAGGCTTCAGCAAGAGTGAAGAGGGAATAGCAGTGATTCGGCCCCCATCCATCACTCTGCCACGGCTGAAACAAGCGCTGCCATCTCTACACTGGCCCACACGCCGCTCCCACAACCCTGCTGCTTTTCTCCATTCCCCATTCACCCTGCATTCTCTTTTCCTCTTCTCATTTCCTACCTTTCTTTCCTCATCTCCATCACTCTCCCTCTGCCTCTTTACCACATCGGTCTCTCCTCCCTTTCTCTTTCTACTGCTGTCATTCACCAAGAATTTCAAAGCTTCAGCCACAGATGTAGCTGAATGGAAAAAGTTCAGTGAGAGGAAATTCTTAGAGTGTTTGAACTGCGGCTGTGGTGACAATGATTCTTACATTTATCACACAAATATTATCGCTTTTCTGCCTGGATCACAATTCACTGATTTTTTTTTTTTCTCTCCAGCAGACAGGCCAATGCATCCTAACTGTTATTAGACTTGATATTACAAAGTTCTGCTGCATGTTACCAATTCAAGAAAAAAAAAAATCTTATCACCTTCATTCTAATTTACTGCATATTATACACAGTGATTCCAGTTTCTGTGGCTTCAGTGCATCATGTCTTTTTGAAAAATATTCATTGAAAGATTAAAAATATCAGGAAATTAAGGAAAAATAGGAGAAAAGTTAAGGAAAATACCGCAAAATAAGGCCAATTATGCAAAAAAACAAACAAAAACAAAACAACAACTCAAACCCCACCCCCAACAAAACTACTTACATTTTTATGTGAGGTGTATGTGAGTGTGTGCTCTCGCACTTGTGTGCACGCGCATCTGTATGTGTGTATTTATATTTTATTTACAACTTACGCATTATTTTTTAAAGTTTAATTGTTATTATAACCATTTATAGTGTTAAATTTGTTCAGTTCAGTTCATTTTCTGTAACTGCGTAATCCTAATTAGGGTTGCGTGGAAACTGGCGCCCATCCCAGCCGACTCCGGGCGAGGGCAGAGTACACCCTGAACAGCAGGGCGGAAACATGCTGACGGCTTTGCAATCTACTCTTGTCGAAAGCCAGCAATGGTTCTTTTACATGAACCTCACACCACAGACAGTGACAGACATGGCCGGCCTTTGATAACCCAGTTCGCTGCACTGGGGGGATAGTGACAGTTGTAGAAACTGGGGTTTGAACCCCCAACATTAGAATCAGTGATCCAGCGCCCTATACTATTAAGCCACCACTGCCCTTACGTTGAATTTGTATTTGTTGATATTATATACATACATACATGTACATATACGTCAGTCAGTGGGGGGGGTTGATCCTACTTCACGGAAACCAGCGGTCGTGGGGGGGGGGTGTCTTGGTCCCCATTTACCACGGAAAGTGAGGGATCCCTGTACTCTCTTTCCTTTGCATGTTAGAGAAAGAAACTGCAAATCACAAAGACATTTAGAGTATCGTTTTAGGAAAAAATACTGTTACACATCCCCGACAGTAAACACTCCCCTTATATACAATTGTAGTGCTTTGTGTGATTATTATTAGGTTTAGATTATCACACATGAGTTTCTGTCATTAAGAAGTGAAATACTGTACCTCCATAAGTAATAAAACATTACACAAGCATATTAAATATACAACCAAGAATTTAACAATTCTTACTTAACAACAATTATAGTATTCAGGTTTCTTAAACATACAAACATATCCAGCACTTTCATAGCAGAATGTTTCTTGTCAGATCGTACAGTCCAGTTTATAAATATACTTATCATAGCATATAATTAGTTATAATCTTAGTACATATCAGACACTTGAGGATTGGCAGAAATGAGTTAAATGACGATACTCAAAATATTAACACTGTTAAAGCTAAACACATCTTTTAACACATCTATCAAGAAGTTTGATAAATCATAAGTCAATCTCAGCTGACTGTAGGTTCCACCTGGTCATGTTACACCCATAACATTTCGCCAGACTACCACAGGGCTAAAACACACAACACTTATGATCACACGTAAGGGCAATTTGAAATAGCCGGTTAGGATAATGTGCATATTTCTGGACTTTGGGTGGAAACTAGAATAGTCAGAGGAAACCATCGAAAGCATGGGGAGAACTTACACAGTAATGCCTTCACTGAGTCCGCGACTCGAACCCAGAACCTTGTGAGGAACAAATGCGAACTACTACACCTCCATGCTGTCCTATTTAAGTTATTGTGTACTTCTATAACCAACATAACAGGTAGTTTTTGGAGCTCTTACTTCTTCTTCTTCTTTTCCTTTCGGCTTTTCCCTTCAGGGGTCACCACAGCGAATCATCTGCCTCCATCTCACCCTATCCTCTGCATCTTCTTCTCTTACACCAACTGCCTTCATGTCCTCCTTCACCACGTCCATAAATCGTCTCTTTGGTCTTCATCTAGGCCTTCTGCCTGGTAGTTCCAACCTCAGTATCCTACTACCAATGTACTCACTATCCCTCCTCTGTACATGTCCAAACCATCTCAATCTAGCCTCTCTGACTTTGTCTCCAAAACGTGTGCTCATTCCTGATGCTATCCATCCTCGTTATTCCCAAAGAGAACCTCAATATTTTCATCTCCGCTACCTCCAGCTCTGTCTCCTGTCTTTTCCCCAGGGCCACTGTTTCTAAACCATACAACATCGATGGCCTCAACACCGTCTTGTACACTTTTCCTTTCATTCTTGCCGATACACATCACCAGACACTTTTCTCCAACCATTCCAACCAGCCTGTAGAAGGAGTAGAAGACACAGAGGATAGGGTGAGATGGAGGCAGATGGTTTGCTGTGGCAACCCCTGAAGGGAAAAGCCGAAAAAAAAGAAGAAGAAGAAGACTTCCTGGTCCTCAACAGTCACCTCTTCTACTCTTTTTTCTCTGTCATTTTCCTCATTCATCAGCTCTTCAAGGTACTCTTTCCATCTTCCCAGAACACTTCTGTCATCAGTCAATACATTTCTGTCTTTAATCACTCTAACTTGCTGCACGTCCTTCCCATCTCTATTTCTCTGCTGTGCCAACCTGTATAAATCATTTTCTCCCTCTTTATTTTCCAACCGAGCATACAAGTCATCATATGCCCTCTGTTTGGCCTTTGACACCGCTACCTTCACCTTACGCTGTGTCTCCCTGTACTCATGTTTACTCTCTTCAGTCCTCTCTGTGTCCCACTTCTTAGCTAACCTCTTCCTTTGCACACACTCCTGCACTTCCTCATTCCACCACCAAGTCTCCTTATCTCCTCTCCTTCCAGATGACACACAGAGTATTCTCCTACCTGTCTTCCTGATCACATTAGCTGTAGTTGTCCAGTCATCTGGAAGCACTTCCTGACATCCCAAAGCCTGTTTCAACTCCTCCTTGAAGACAACACAACACTCTTCCTTTTTCAGCTTCCACCACTTTGTCTTCTGCTCTGCCTTTGCCTTCTTCACCTTCCTCACCATCAGCGCCATCCTGCACACCACCATCCTATGCTGTTTGGCAACACTCTCACCCGCTACTACTTTGCAGTCACTGACTTCCTTCAAATTACATCGCCTACACAAGATGTAGTCTACCTGTGTGCTCCTACTTCCCCTTTTATAAATCACCCTATGCTCCTGTCTCTTTTGGAAGAAAGTATTTACCACAGCCATTTCCTTCCTTTTTGCAAAATCTACCAACATCTGTCCTTCTGCGTTCCTGTCCTGGACACCAAACCTGCCCATCACTTCCTCGTCCCCTCTGTTGCCTGCACCAAAATGTCCATTGAAGTCTGCCTCAATGACCACTCTTCACCTCTGGGGGTATTCTGCATCACTTCATCTAACTCACTCCAGAATCTCTCCTTCTCTTCTAGCTCACATCCTGCCTGTGGGGCATAAGCATTAACAACATTGTACATCACACCTTCAATTTCTAACTTGAGACTCATCACTCTGTCTGACACTCTTTTCACTTCTAGAACATTCCTGACAAACTCCTCCTTCAAGATGACACCTACTCCATTTCTCTTCCCATCCACACCATGAAAAAACATCTTAAACCCTGCTCCTAAGCTTCTAGCCTTGCTACCTTTCCACCTGGTCTCCTGAACACACAGTATGTCCACCTTCCTCCTCTGCATCATGTCAGCCAGCTCTCTACCTTTTCCTGTCATCGTTCCAACATCCAAAGTGCCTGCTTTCAGTCCTAGACTCATGCCTTTCCTCTTTTCTCTCTGCCTACGGACACGCCTCCCATCTCTCCTTCTTCGACGTCTTTGACCAACAGTAGTCTAATGCACTGATGGCAGTCGTTGTTAACCCAGGCTTCAACTGATCCGGTATGAAATTTTTTGTTTTGACTCGCATATTTTATTTGGCATTTGTTTTACACCAGATGCCGTTCCTGACGCAACTCTCTGCATTTATCCGGGCTTGGGACCGGTGTGAGGAAGAGACACTGGCTTGTGCCCCTCCCTCATGGCTGCATTAGTTTTTGGAACTCTTACATTTTTACTTATTAAATTATTTTAAGTTCTACTTTATATTGAAAAAATGCATTGAAAAGAATCAACAATTGCCTTGTTAAGTGAAAGCTATAAGTGCCTAGTGGTGTTTTTATCAAGCTCCATGTTCAATCATGTTTCGCAGTCTTTAGCATTTATTTCTGTGCAGTTGGTATGCACTTATTTATTTCCCCATAAATAACCACGACAATGATTAGTTGGTAATCAACTTAGTAATTAACAACTACAGGGGGTGGACAAATAATGGAAACACCTAACATTTTGGCATCATAATCTTTGAACATAATTTAAACAATCAAAACTTGGCGCATGTATTGATTTATACAACTTGTGAATTGTTTCCAAAGGAATTTTAAGCCATTCTTCAGTGAGAATAGCCTCCAACTCTTTTAGAGATGATGGCGGACTTTTGCTTTGCTGAGGACGTTTTTCCCTCTCTTTCAAAGGCAGTCATTACTTTTGAGACAGTACCTCTTGAAACACCGAACATTTGGGCAGTTTTTATTACACTAGCGCCGATCATACGAGCACCAACAATTTGGCCTCTTTTAAAATCTGAGAGGTCTGCCATTATGGGTATGATTAACATTTTCAATGTCTGTTTAATGCTTTCAATATCTAAAAAAGGGAAAAAAACTTTTTTTACATCAACATATGCCAAGTTTTGATTGTTTAAATTATGTTCAAAGATTATGATGCCAAAATGTTAGGTGTTTCCATTATTTTGTTCACCCCCTGTAGATGTTTGACATTTATGAAATATAAATGTAATGTAAAAAGTATTTCATGGATGTTACAACTTTATAACTTTAATGGAAATTGAATGGATATAAATATTAACTCACAATAAATTTGTTACCTGGAATGACAGTAGAATTTCTGCAGGTTGGAAAATAAATAGCATTTAGTCTGCTGTTACAAACCAGATTCCAAAAAAGTTGGGACACTATACAAATTGTGGATAAAAATTGAATGCAATGATGTGGTAGTGCCAAATTTCAATATTTAATTCTGAGTAGAACATAGATGACAAGGTCAAAAGTTTAAACTGAGAAAATGTATCATTTTAAGTGAAAAATATGTTGATTTTAAATTTCATGATGTCAACAAATCTCAGAAAAGTTGGGACAAGGCCATTTTCACCACTGTGAGGCATCCCCTCTTCTTGTTACAACAGTCTGAAAATGCCTGGGAACCGAAGAGACAAGTTTCTCGAGTTTAGAAATAGGAATGCTGTCCCATTCTTGTCTAATACAGGCCTCGAATTGTTCAACTGTCTTGGGCCTTCTCTGTTTCAACTTCCTCTTTATGATGCCTTTTCCTACGCAGCAATGATGTTGTAATTAATGCTGCATGCGGTGTGGCATTATCATGTTGAAAAATGCAAGGAAATATTTTATTCCAGCATACAAACCAAGGGCCTTCCTACTGTGAGGTGTACATCCTAGCCATTCTGCTGCCCTTCAACATTATTTAGATTTCAAGTTAAATTTTAATTAAAAAAAAAAGGATTTATTTATTTACATAAAAATTTTAACTCCATTGACAAATACCTTGAGCGGATGTAGAAATTTGAACCTAAACACCCTCCTATGTGCTTTTCAAATACAGTGGTACCTCACCTTATGAAAGTCCCAACAAACGAAAAATCCAGGTTACAAAATGCATTTTCCTAAAATTTTTGTCTCTGGATACGAAACAAGTTCACATTACGAAAGCACCATCTCAAAAATTTAAAAAATGCATGAGTTGCTCTCCCATTGGCTATCTCCCAACATCCTGCCCCGCTGGCCTCCCATTGGCTATCTTCCAAGATCCCGCCTCACTGGCCTCCCATTGGCTATCTCCCAACATCCTGCCCCACTGGCCTCCCATTGACAAGGAGGGATGATGCAGCTCCCTCCCATTGGCTATTATGGAGCTGCATCTCCATAATACCCATGATGCTTTTCGTGTAAAGGACAGAGTTACTGTTGTTTTGTGAGTTTTTCAAGTCTGCATTGCAACTTTATTCTTTGACTCAGGCTTTTAACCTTGCATCAACATTTGTAAGATTATAACTCTGCTAAAAAACATGGTCAACACATGCACCCACACACACGTGCGCGCACACACACGCACACACACACACACACACACACACACACACACACACACACACACACACACACACATGCGCGTGTGATTCCCGGTGCGAGTGAAAAGAAGAAGGAATATGGTGCAACACATTTTCTATCGGTATGATATTGAAGCAGAAGGAGGCCTTAAAAGGTATACTTTTACAATTTTTAAAGGGTTTAGGGGTAGTATTGGGAGCCTTGGAAAGAATCACACGTTTTACATGTAAAATGCGGTTCAACTTACGAAAAAAATCCAGGTTACGAAACCACTTCTGGAACGGATTAATTTCGTAAGGTGAGGTACGATTGTAGTGTTGCTGCACTTGCTTGTTGTGTAAAGAAACACATACCCACTGACAGCAGTGACCCTCTGCTAACCTCACTAACTTCCTTCTGTATGATTCAAACGCCGCAGCAGATGCTGCAGCTATTGTCAGACAGTAATTTATCTCATAGCTGGCAGCAGTCCAGGAGAAACTGTGGAGTAGAGATCAGAGTGTACCTATATTTCTATGTGTTTGAAGAAATTATGGTATGATGGATTTATCTTTTCATTTACAATTATTATTTTTTTTACATTTTTTTTTACAAACGTAATAAGTTACAGAAACAAATGTGTTCATGAGAAGCTCATAAGATCTCTTAATAGTCATGAACTGAACCATGAGCTATAATTACATTCATAATCATCAAATCTTCCATAGCTTCCCACATCTTCAAAGGAGATTATAAAAGTTGTGTGGTTAACTTGAGCTCTTTATTTGTCTTTTTGATTTTTCTCTTTTATATAATAATAATAATAATAATAATAATAATAATAATAATAATTAGAGCAACAGTACAAGTCTCAAAGGAATAAGGCCGCAGTGACATGGCAAGTTAAAGGATCAGAAAATAGCAGCGTGATGTCATGGATGTCACAGCTTCTGCCAAGAACTTCAAATGGCGTGAAATGTCAAGAGCTCTCTTACTGGTACTGGTTATAATCAATGTTTTATGACATTTACAGATGCGAAAGATAGAAAAAGCATGGCTTTGCTTCACATCAACATTGCCTTTTGACTTAAGCAGTCACACAAGCTCACAAAAGCAACGCAAACCCATGATGCAACGTCACCAAATAAAAACAAAGCTCTACCATACACTAAAAGCCTACTTTACATTTATTTCCCATCATGTCACTGAAATTGAACAAATTTGTAGTGAATTATGAAAGATTACAAAATAAGCTTGTTTTCAGCTTCATTAGAGGAGAGCTTTAGAGTTATATTTCCATTGGGAAAAGGCTCAGTACGTGATGGAGGAATGTAATTTATGAAACAAAATGGATGGCAGTGGGTTTTTTTCCTCGTTTAATGTGGATCAGGGTGCATTTATGTGAACGACAATTTAATAGAAATCATTCAGCGTAAATTGACAGGCTGTGTATTGCATGTTACATGAAAAGAAAAGCAAACAATTTTACTTTTTAATTAGAACGCACTAGATTGGATTTAATTAATTTAATTAAATGGCAACAAATTGAATTTAGAGCGCAACAATCTTGAGAAAATGATATAGGTGTGAAAGTATTTTATTTGAGAAACTATATAAAAACAGCACACATTTGACAATGTTCTCTTTGAGTGTTCAGGGATAAAGCTGCTTATGTTCTTCTTTTTCTTCTTTTCCTTTCGGCTTTTCCCCTCAGGGGTCGCCACAGCAAACCATCCGCCTCCATCTCACCCTATCCTCTGTATCGTCTACTCTTACTCCAACTACCTTCATGTCCTCCTTCACCACATCCATAAATCTTCTCTTTGGTCTTCCTCTCAACCTTCTGCCTGGTAGTTCCAACCTCAGCATCCTAATACCAATATATTCACTATCCCTCCTCTGTACATGTCCAAACCATCTTAATCTTGCCTCTCTGACTTTGTCTCCAAAACATCTTACATGGGCTATAAAGCTGCTTATGTTATGAAGTTATAAATTATGTAATACAGCAAATGAGGAATTCTACACTGTCCGTTTAAGCACTTCTCACTAAATAATCTATCTGCAGTGAAAAACAATGATGATGACCTGCACTGTTTCTACGTAATAACAAAGTAGATCATTTACAGTAATCTGAAAAGGACCAGCCAGAAGACCCTTTTACAGCGTTCAGGAAGCCTCGTCAATGTATACATGAGTGCCTGAGCCAGATTCTAAAGCTGAACCTTAAAGCTGAAGGCCTAAAGAAAGCTCCTTCTTTCACATGCTAATGCCTGCATTTCACGCACGTAGCCGTGGAGCAGACTCCATGCTGCAGCTGTCTCCTATTTTATCTGCTCTCTCAGTGGGTCCCTAATGAATATTTCTATGTCTGCATGTGTGCACAGGCCTGATAATCAGGTTAAGAAGCCCAGGACTTATCCGGGCCTCTAAAGCTCCATCATTAACAAAACGTGACCCAGCCCAGGTCTCCAGCCGTCTGCACGGGCATCAGCGCTGCTTTATAAACACCAGAACTGAGAAAAAAGGAGACAGGAACAGCTGCTCCTGAAGTTAGATTTAGTTTGGTGTCTTTGTAATATTTATTAACATAATTTATTCTTCATTAATGAGCTTTCTGATGCAACGGAGATCCTTGGTTCTTTTCTTTTCTACATAAACATTATTTCTTCAGTAAAAGTGTTTGAACATTGCGATGATAAGAAAATAATAATGAGTCCCAAAATCTCAAAATATATTACAGTTGGCCCTCTACTTACGAAAGCGTCTGAATATGAACAATCCAGGTTATGAAAAAACATTTTCCTAAATTTTCGTCCTCTTTTTACGAAAAGCGCCAAACGCGCCATTCAAAAATTCAAACAATGTGCGAGTTGCTCTCTCATTGGCTGGCCTCCCATTGGCCTGGAGACAGCTGAACTGTACCCATACTTCCTGTACCCATACTTCCTTGTTTGTCACACGCGTGAAGGACAGTTGAACAGGAATGTTGGCTCATGAGTTTTTTTTTAGATTGATCATTGCAGCGTTATATTTCGTTATCCATCATGGACCTGGAAAATACAGCAAAGCGGAAATACAGTGATGGAAGCGATTATTTCGGAACGATATTGAGTCAGAAGGAGGCATGAAAACAGAGTGCTCCGTGGGACAAGACCTGTGATCTCGCAAGGAAGCAAGTTAATATTGAATTCTCTGATCTTTCAAACAAGTACTGTAATTTTGCTTTAAATACAACATCCCATCCATTTTAAATACAAATGCTCCATCGGCTGCGCGCTGCATTCGGCAAAACACACCAGAGAGAGAGAGTTGTGTATGTGTGTGTGTGTGTGTGTGTGTGTGTGTGTGAGAGAGAGAGAGAGACACAATGTTGGATGTGTGTGTGTGTGTGTGTGTGTGTGTGTGTGTGTGTGTGTGTGTGTGTGTGAGAGAGAGAGAGAGAGCGACACAATGTTGTGTGTGTGTGTGTGTGTGTGTGTGTGTGTGTGTGTGTGTGTGTGTGAGAGAGAGAGAGAGAGAGACACAATGTTGTGTGTGTGTGTGTGTGTGTGTGTGTGTGTGTGTGTGTGTGTGTGTGAGAGAGAGAGAGAGACACAATGTTGTATGTGTGTGTGTGTGTGTGTGTGTGTGTGTGTGTGTGTGAGAGAGAGAGAGAGAGAGACACAATGTTGTGTGTGTGTGTGTGTGTGTGTGTGTTAATAAAAATGTTTAATAATGGTTTAATTAATAAATATGTTAATAAAATGGTTTAATATGTTAATAAAATGTTTAAATGGTTTAATAAATAATTTTATTTTACTTTTAACACATATTTCATACACAATTGGTGTACTTTTATCATTTTTAAAGGATTTATGGGGTAGTCTTGTTAGCCTTGGAACGAATCACTCGTTTTAGATGTAAAATGTGGTTCGACTTACGAGAACTCCAGGCTACGAAAAAAGCTCTGGAATGGATTAATTTCGTAAGTAGAGGGTCGGCGGTACTTATAAGCATATAGACTGTCAGGAAATAACATGGAGATACGTTGCGAAGCAACATTTGTTCTTGCAATTATGTTTAATGAATGTGGTGTGTTGAGTGCTATTATTGGAGCTTTCCTCATATACTGAGTTCATTTCATCAGTAGTAATTGCTGACTCTTTCTGAAAGCTTTCTGGGCGAAAGAGGTGAAAAGCCCCAACAGGACATAATGAGCAGTAAAGCCACTGTGAACAGCACTGAATGAAATCTCTTAAACATTGGCACGTTTGTGCAAATGAGAATACGTGTACGCACGTTTGTCCATATTTAGAAACGTGTGTTTTAGAGCTGGAGAAAACAATGCTAATAAATTAAACACTCTTTTAAAACTGTGCATTTGTATCGAAGCTCAAATGCTGGCCGTATGCTAAATCAGACGGAACAAGCCAGCTGTCGTGTCAATAACTGAACACTAAACAGGCTAAGCGGCCCTTATAAAAGCCTGATTTTTAAGTGCTTTCTAAAAGTAACTTCTAAACTGGGTCAGTAGCTTGCTGTGTTATGTATGGACTGGCTAGTCACATCCAGGCTGTCTGGCTCTGCTGAGAAAGCTTTTCTTCTCTCTTATGTGGATCGATATGTCCTCAGTGACTCATCGTCTGCACACCAAGGCGATTATGTCCCACAGAAACAGAAATACAGGTCTATCTACCAGTAGGCTGCATGCCAGCAGGTGGGCAAATATTTAATGGGAAATAGTGAACAACTGCAAGAAAAAGAACTGAAAAGTAAAAGACAGCAAGTGGAGAATGGCTTAAAGTAGGTGATTGTACTCTTCTGCCACATGCAAGATTTTAGTTCAAACACACACACACACACACACACACACACACACACACACAGAGAGAGAGCCAAATCCGACCTTTGGCGATGCTGTTCTAGAGCATTGAGTTTTCTTGTCCTGTACAGGGTGACAGCTTTTTTCCCCCCAAACGCTCCGCAGTACCTTGGTATTCCCAAGTGATCTTCCATTCAAGTACTAGCGAGGCTCAACTCTGCTTTGCCTCCAAGATCAGACCGGATCGGGCCCCCGCAGGGTAAATGCAGGCAACAATATGTACATAAATAAATGTGAACTGAGTTAAATGGAACCAAGAACTTAAAATTTCACCATTTTGAAGACCAGTGTGTGTGTGTGTGTGTGTGTGTGTGTGTGTGTGTGTGTGTGTGTGTGTGTGTGTGTGTGTGTGTGTGAGAGAGAGAGAGAGAGAGCACTGATGGCACTTTAACTACTTCAACATAAGTACAGTACGCAATGTATTTAGACTGCGAGTCCAAGTGTAACATAAAACACTTGATGTGTGTCAGCAGGAATAACCAGAATAAAACGGCAGGTTTTTCAATACATGTCTCTGTGCTTTGGTTTTCTTCTCTTTCTCTTACTGTTCTTGTTCTATAATTTAATTGACCACACTACAAATATTTATTAATTATTAATTGATTAATATGGCTTGAACTTCATTTTCTCTTCTTCTTTTCCATTTGATTCTTCCCTTCAGGGGTCGCCACAGCGAATCATCTGCCTCCATCTCACCCGATCCTCTGCATCTTCTACTCTTACTCCTATTACCTTCATGTCCTCCTTCACCACATCCATAAATCTTCCACACTCTCCATTGCTCTGGATTGTTGAGCCTAAGTACAGTCGGCCCCCAACTTACTGAGACCCCTGTGTACGAAATCCCCGGGTTACGAAAAACATTTTCTTGAGTTTCCGTCCCCGAGATACGAAAAGAAATTCAAAATTCAAACCGCCAAGTGACGCGTGAGTTGCTCTCTCATTGGCTGTCTCTCAAAATCCCGCCCCACTGGCCTCCCAGATAGAGACGGAAGGAAGCTTCACTTTTTAGTTTTTCGTTTAGTTTTTTTAAGTTGTTTAATTCAGTAAATGTTTAATAAATATGGGCGCATTTGAGCTCATCTGGAATTCCGATCCCTCAAGGAATCAAATTAAAGTTGAGTTTGTCAAGCAGGGAATGCTCTTTGAATTCCACGTCTTGTGGGTGTGGCCCGCAGCGTGCACGAGAAAGAGAGATAGAGAGAGAGAGAGAGAGGTGTGTGTTCAGTTCATTTTCTGTAATCGCTTAATCCTAATTAGGGTCGCGGGGAGGCTGGCGCCCATCCCAGCCAACTTCGGGTGAGGGCAGAGTACACCCTGGACAGCTCGCCAGGCCATTGCAGGGCAGAAACACGCCAACGGCTTTGCAGCCTACTCTTGTCGAAAGTCAGCAATGGTTCTTTTACATGCCTCACACCATAGACAGTGAGAGACATGGCCGGCCTTTGATAACCCAGTTAGCTGCACTGGGGGGGGACAGTGACAACCTTGTGGAGAGTGGGACTCGAACCCCCAACCTTTGGATCAGCGATCCAGAACCCTATACCACTAGACCACCACTGTCCCCTAATAAAATGTTTAAATGGTTTAGTAAATAATTTTCTTTTACTTTTAACACTATTCCATACAAAATTGGTGTACCTTTAAAATGATAAAATGATGGCGTTTAACATGAAAGATGCGACTCCTACTTACGAAATCCCCGCGTTATGAAAAGGGCTCTGGAACGCATTAATTTCGTAAGTTGGGGGCCGACTGTACTTATACTTTATTTTTGTGTAACTGCTTAATCCTAATTAGGTTTGGGGGGGCTGGTGCCCATCTCAGCTGACTCCGGGCAAGGGCAGAGTACACCCTGGACAGCTCGCCAGGCCATCGCAGGGCGGAAACACACTGACGGCTTTGCAGCTACTCTTTGGTTTGAACTTATTTGTATTTGTATTTGTACTGTATTACACTGTATTAACCAGCAGGACTATTGTATTGTAAAGTAAACCGAGCTGTGGTTGAACAAACCAGAGTGGCAAGCAAGCAAATGGGCGTATTCCTGCTGTATAAGGTTCATGCAGTCATAGTTAAATTAAGTACTGATTAATATAATTACTGCCTATGTTAATTTAAATCGCAGGCTTTAGAGGTTTCCTCTTGGGTTTCTCTGATTATCATTTTTCTTTCATGCAACAAATAAAATAGTAGATGCAGGGCTTGGGTGGACATAGAAGGAGTTTTTATCTGATTACCTCTAATTGTTGGTGCCTGCTGGATTGGATGTTGATGCAGGAAAGCATCTGTTCTTTTACTTTTAAAAATAAGACTGGCAAAAGTGACTTTGTCATAGACTCATCTGAACAAGTGTCCCTTTCCCCAATGAAAAATATCCAGCATCTTTCATAACATCGTATGCTGTAGGTAAACATTTCACATTCACTCACTGTGATATTATCTCTGCGTTTTCCTGGTTGCAGGTGTCGGTCCCGCGCATCTGGGTATGTATTTGAACTCAGCCCTTATGAACTATACCTTTGTGAATATGCCCACATGGTTTTCGATGTTGCAATGAGGGTCTCCAGTCTCAGTCTACTTATGTTATAAGATTTTCTTTTCAGTAACTTGGAGGCTTTCAGATCTTCCTGACTTTCAGATTGTCATGTATATATACACCAACTCTTTACAGCATTTATCAGACACGCTTATCAAAAACAACTTACCCAGTGACCAACCAATAATCTTAAAGAAATATTTCAGTATTTTAAACATTACACTGTACATCCTTTTGTTGAATGAACATAAAACCAGTTTTCTTGAAACTGATCAATTATAATGCAAGTCTAGTTCTGTAAATAAGAGACAATATTTGTTTTGATGGACACCTGAAATGATGGACACTTACAGTTGGTTATGTTCAGTTAGCGCATCCTGAGTCATCAGTCACTCATTTGCTGAATAGCTTAATCCTACTATTGTCATGTGGACACTGGGGCCTATCTTGGCCAACAGTGGGTGTAAAGGGGGTGTATGCAAACAGTTCACACCCACTCACACCTAGGCGTAATTTGAGAGAGACACTTAGCCCAATGTGCATACATTTGGACTGTGGGAAGAAATCAATGCATCTGGAGGAGACCTCCCACAAGAAAGGAGAGAAAACGCCACACAAAAAACGTCTGAGCAGGGAATCACGCCCAGGACCCAGTTGCTGTTAGGTGGATGTGCCAAACACAATGAAACTTTGCTGCATTGGCTGTGTCATGCTTGATTAAAATGCAAAAATAAACGATCCACATCTCATTTAAATTTTATTTTCTTGTGTTTCTGTGTAGAATATAATAAAGCCTTTGCAAGCTGAAGTTTACTTAAGCTGTAGGAGTCAGTTTCCATGTCGTATGGACTAATCTCTGAATGTGAAGGCTAAGTAGACCCCTTCAGTCGTGCATTGTTTAGCCTACTTCTGCACAGAGCTCACTTGACTTGCCCTTGTCTTCTTCTTCTTCTTTTCCTTTTGGCTGTTCCCGTCAGGGGTCGCCACAGCGAATCATCTGCCTCCATCTCACCCGATCTTCTGCATCTTCTTCTCTTCCACCAACTACCTTCATGTCCTCCTACACCACATCCATAAATCTCCTCTTTGGTCTTCTGCGAGGCCTTCTGCCTGGTAGTTCCAACCTCAGCATCCTACTACCAATATATATATATATATATATATATATATATATATTATATATATACACACTACTTGACTTGCCCTTGTAATGGATAAAATATATACAGTACAGTGCTGTGCAAAGGTTTTTGCCCCTTACTGATTTATTTATTTATTTATTTTTTTTACTTTTTTGCACCTTTGTCACACTTAACTTTTTCAGATCATCAAACAAATTTAAACATCACACAAAGATAACCCAAGTATTCAAAAAATGCAGTTTCCCTATTGTGATTTTATATGTTAAAAGAAATATCCTATCCAAACTTGCATGAACCTCTGTGAAAAAATAATTGCCCCCTTGTTAAAAGGTGAGGTAATTGTGATTAATCCTATTACTGGGGAAAACTGAGTTCAATTTCATGGCCACACACCCAGGCCTGATTGCTGCCAGACATCTCAATCAGGAGATCCCGAACATAAAACCTGTCTGACAAGGTGAGGTAGGCCATACTGAACACACATCATCATGCCACAAACAAGAAAAAAGATTATATAGATGTCTCAGTCTGGGAAAGGATACAAAGTCATTGGTAAATCTTTGGGACTCCAGGGGACCACTGTCAGAGCCATTATCCATAAATGGAGAAGGCATGGCACAGTGGTGACCCTTCGCATGAGTGGCTGACCTACCAAAATTACTCCAAGAGCACAGCGCAGACTAACCAGAGAAGTCACAAAGGATCCAAAAACCACTTCTAAACAACTAGAAGCCTCACTTGCCTCAGTTGATGTCAGTGTTCATCATTCCACCATCAGAAAGACACGAGGCAAAAATGGCATCCATGGAAAAGTTCCGAGGCGAAAGCCACTGTTGACAAAAAAGAATATCAAGGCATAACTCACTTTTGCCAAGAATCATCTTGATCATCCCCAAACTTTTGGGAAAATGTCCTCTAGACTGATAAAACTAAAGTTGAACTTTTGGGGAGAAATGCATCTCTTTACATCTGGCGCAAAAGTAGCACTACATTTGATAAACAGAACATTGTGCCAACAGTGAAACATGGTGGTGGAAGTGTGGTGATCTGGGCCTCCTTTGCTGCTTCAGGACCTGGGCGACTTGTCACGATTGATGGAGCCATGAATTCTGTCCGCTACCAAGAAATCCTGGCGAAGAATGTTTGTCCATCAGTTCGAGACCTCAAGCTAAAGCGCACCGGGGTTCTACAGCGAAACAATGATCTGAAGTATACTGGCGAGTCCACTTCTGAATGGCTAAAAAAGAACAAAATGAGGGTTTTGGAGTGGCCTAGTCAAAGTCTCGGCCTGAACCCTATTGAGATGCTGTGGCATGACCTTAAAAAGGCTGTTAATGCCGAAAACAATCCAATCTGGTTGATCTTAAACAATTCTGTAGAGAGAAGTGGGCCAAAATCCCATCACAGTGATGTGAAAGATTCATCGCCTCTTATCGCAAACGCTTGACTGCAGTTATTGCTGCAAAAGGTGGTTCAACCAGCTATTAGGTTTAGGGGGCAATTACTTATTCACACGGGCTCTTGTAGGTTCAGATGGGGTTTTTCACTTAATAAATGCAACTGGTACTGAAAACAGCTTTTTGTGTTTTATCTTTGTATAATATTTAGGTTTGCTTGATCTGAAATGGATGACAGTGACGAACGTGCAAAAAATATCAGAAATTGGTCAGGGGGCAAAAACCTTTCGACAGTACTGTAAAAACTAAACTATTAAAATCTCTTCTTGGTTTATTTGTTCATGTTTCCGTGTATTATTTACCTAATTTCTTAAAGCGAGACACTGTCACACAGTTCTGCTGCACCTGTTTGCATGTGCACTCGGACCTCATGCATCTTTCATAATTTTAAAAATATATAAACCATGAATATTTTGTTTTAGTTTCTTATGTTCCTGTGTAGTTTAACAAAACATGGACTTGGCGGACATTGCTGAATAGTTCCCTTATAGTTATATCATCTTCCTATTCATTCTACGGTGCTGATTGTTATCATTTCGTCAAATTCTGATTGGTCAGAGATGGGCTTGTCAGAGATATGTTTAAAAATGCTGGAGAACTTGTGAATCCTCCCATTCTACTTTCTCTTACGATTGGCAAATGTGAAATCGTCAACCTGTGTATTTAGTTTGTTTATCAAATTATAAATAAAAATTGATCATGGATCAGGTTATAAATAGAAATTTATCATGTCATGCTCATGATAATAGTGAAGTGGTAATTTGCTACAAGTC
>CM045737.1:22337347-22389847 GCA_024760905.1 Plotosus lineatus | reverse complement strand
TAGTGGCTCATCAGGCTGCTGCTTATCCCCGGTTTCTGTAGCGTGAAGCAACTAGGAGTTCAACTCCTCCTGGATGGGACGCTAGTCCATCACAGGTTACCTTCTCAGTATATTTTTACTGGTACCCATTGATACTGCTGAGTGAACAGAGGCACACTTGTGGTTAAGACCTTGCCCAGGGGTCTTAGCACAGTGGGGGGTCTAACTGGGATTTGAACACACCACCTCCCGATCATGAGCGCAGTACCCTAACCACTACGCCACCGGCCCCACAAGGCCCTTTTTGTTCTAACCCCTTCAAATATCAAAGAAATCATCAACATGATGATGATGATGATGATGATGATGATGATGATATGCACATGCTTGTTGGGGAAAAGTTACAAGAATTTCCACTCTGGCCAAGTGATGTCTTGTAGCATACATATGTGCATTTGATTTAAGTTCACAAAAAGCAGTGGCTCAGGTCTGATTAGAAAAAGGTATGATTTTTAAGATAATTCAATTCAATTCAAATAAACAGCGAAATCTCTGATTTAACTTCAACCTGATATGA
The DNA here is from genome assembly GCA_024760905.1 of Plotosus lineatus. Taxonomy (NCBI): domain Eukaryota; kingdom Metazoa; phylum Chordata; class Actinopteri; order Siluriformes; family Plotosidae; genus Plotosus; species Plotosus lineatus. The sequence continues at coordinate 22,389,291 of CM045737.1, read as the reverse complement.
CTTTAGTTTTCTGGAGCCTCATCAAAACATTGTGTTTCTATTTTGTCTGACATTGAACGAATACAGCAGATCAAACATGAGCCTCCTGGTCAGTGTTCTGGCCACAATTGCACTCAGCCAGTTAAACAGCCTCATAATATCCAAATTCCTCTGATATAAGTTTTCAGTTCCACTGTTCTCTCATTTTCTTCCATGCTGCCCACAGCGAGTTAAAATAACTTTTAGGTTCATGGCAAGCCTTTGCCATAGCTGTGAGTCCAAAAGTTATTCCCTTATTCAGAATGATGAAAGCATATGTTCTCTATTTTGGGTGATTTTACAAATAGAAAATGCAAAGTGGCTTCATGCACTGTCATGAAACTGGTGAAGCGAATGCTGAATGATTAAGCGCTTCCATTGGGTTTCTCCTTTTCCATGACGTGCCGTGGGTGCATTTTTAGCACATAGTGGGTTCAGCGTGACCAATTAATGAAGGCTTGTGATGCCAGGGCTTTTTCGACAGTGAGCCAAAGAAAGTTATTATTTGTCATGCTCACATAAATAATAGGACTATTGCCTTCGACAACTGTTCCAGTGCCAGAATGCACTCATACATAGTAAATTATACTTCTGCAAGACTGCCCCGCAAAGCCTGAACCTTGATCCTCACAAATCACACTGTTTAGCATTTACAGGCTGTAAGATACTGTGTGCCGGATACAAAACACTACATAAAACACTGCAGCGGGATATACATGCCAGTCCAAAATACAAACTGATACATAGGCATAGAAACGTAGACACTTGTGCAAACATTTCATTATGTCTGTGTAACTGTAGGATGCACAATTATTCTGGGTGGAGAAACCTGCTGTTTTATACATACTGTATGTCATATGCAGTATATATATATATAAAACAATATATATATATAAAACGATATATATATATATATATATAAAACTGAACTGGGAAGAAGGAGGGGCACGTTCAGTCTGTCATTACATCAGTGTACCACGCATATATGTCTGAACTCAAAATTTCAAACGAATGAACGTAAGTTGGGGAGCATCTGTATATATATATATATATATATATAATGCAGCCATGAGGCGGGGGGGGGCACTAACCAGTGTCTCTCCCCCTTATGCGTGAGCCTAGGACTGAGAGTAGGGACTTTGAATGTTGGAACTATGCAAGGAAGAGATAGGGAGCTGGCTGACATGATGCAGAGGAGGAAGGTGGACATACTGTGTGTTCAGGAGACAAGGTGGAAAGGTAGAAAGGCTAGAAGCTTAGGAGCAGGGTTTAAACTGTTTTATAATGGTGTGGATCGGAAGAGAAATGGAGTAGGAGTCATCTTGAAGGAGGGGTTTGTCAGGAATGTTCTAGAAGTGAAAAGAATGTCAGACAGAGTGATGAGTCTCAAGTTAGAAATTGAAGGCATGATGCTCAATGTTGTTAGTGCTTATGCCCCACAGGCAGGATGTAAGCTAGAAGAGAAGGAGAGATTCTGGAGTGAGTTAGATGAAGTGATGCAGAGTACCCCCAGAGGTGAAAGAGTGGTCATTGGAGCAGACTTCAATGGACATGTTGGTGCAGGCAACAGAGGGGACGAGGAAGTGATGGGCAGGTTTGGTATCCAGGACAGGAACACAGAAGGACAGATGTTGATCGATTTTGCAAAAAGGATGGAAATGGCTGTGGTGAATACTTTCTTCAAGAAGAAACAGAAGCATAGGGTGACTTATGAAAGCGGAGGTAAGAGCACACAGGTAGACTACATCTTGTGTAGGCGATGTAATTTGAAGGACGTCAGTGACTGCACAGTAGTAGTGGGTGAGAGTGTTGCCAAACAGCATAGGATGGTGGTGTGCAAGATGACACTGATGGTGAGAAAGGTGAAAAAGGCAAAGGCAGAGCAGAAGACAAAGTGGTGGAAGCTGAAAAAGGAAGAGTGTCGTATTGTCTTCAAGGAGGAGTTGAAACAGGCTTTGGGTAGTCAGGAAGTGCTTCCAGAGGACTGGACAACCACAGCCAATGTGATCAGGGAGACCGGTAGGAGAGTACTTGGTGTGTCCTCTGGAAGGAGAGTAGATAAGGAAACTTGGTGGTGGAATGAGGAAGTGCAGGAGTGTGTACAAAAGAAGAGGTTAGCCAAGAAGAAGTGGGACATTGAGAGGACCGAAGAGAGTAAACAGGAGTACAGGGAGACACAGCGTAAGGCGAAGGTAGCAGTGTCAAAGGCCAAACAGAGAGCGTATGATGACTTGTATGATAGGTTGAACAGTAAGGAGGGAGAAAATGATCTATACAGGTTAGCACAGCAGAGAAATAGAGATGGGAAAGACGTGCAGCAAGTTAGAGTGATAAAGGACAGAGAGGGAAATGTATTGACTGATGACAGAAGTGTGCTGGGAAGATGGAAAGAGTACTTTGAAGAGCTGATGAATGAGGAAAATGAGAGAGAAAAAAGAGTAGAAGGGGTGACCGTTGAGGAGCAGGAAGTAGCCAAGATTAGTAAGGGAGAAGTGAGGAGGGCATTGAAGAGGATGAAGAGTGGAAAGGCAGTTGGCCCTGATGACATACCAGTTGAGGTATGGAAGTGTCTAGGGGAGGTAGCAGTAGATTTTCTGACAAGAATATTCAACAAGGTCTTAGAAAGTGAGCAGATGCCAGAGGAATGGAGGAGAAGTGTGCTTGTGCCCATATTTAAGAACAAGGGAGATGTACAGAGTTGTGGCAACTACAGAGGGATAAAGTTGATGAGCCATACAATGAAGCTATGGGAAAGAATAGTGGAAGCAAGACTAAGGGCAGAGGTCAGCATTTGTGAACAACAGTTTGGTTTCATGCCAAGAAAGAGCACCACAGATGCAGTGTTCGCTTTGAGGATGTTAATAGAGAAGTACAGAGAAGGTCAGAAGGAGCTGCATTGTGCCTTTGTGGATCTGGAGAAAGCATATGACAGGGTGCCGAGAGAAGAACTGTGGTATTGTATGAGGAAGTCTGGAGTGACAGAGAAGTATGTTAGAGTGGTGCAGGACATGTATGATAGCTGTAAGACAGTGGTGAGGTGTGCTGTCGGTGTGACAGAAGAGTTCAAGGTGGAGGTGGGACTGCATCAAGGGTCAGCTCTGAGCCCCTTCTTGTTTGCTATGGTGATGGACAGGCTAACAGACGAGGTTAGACAAGAATCTCCATGGACTATGATGTTTGCAGATGACATAGTGATCTGTAGTGAGAGCAGAGACCAAGTGGAGGAAAATCTAGAGAGGTGGAGGTATGCCCTGGAAATGAGGGGATTGAAGGTTAGTCTTAGTAAGACAGAATACATGTGTGTGAACGACAAGGACCCAAGAGGAACTTTGAGGTTACAGGGGGCAGGGATAAAGAAGGTGGAGGATTTTAAGTACTTAGGCTCAACAATCCAGAGCAATGGAGAGTGTGGAAAAGAGGTGAAGAAGCGTGTGCAGGCAGGTTGGAATGGATGGAGAAAAGTGTCCAGTGTGATGTGTGATAGGAGAGTATCGGCAAGAATGAAGGGAAAAGTGTACAAGACGGTGATGAGGCCAGCAATGTTGTATGGTTTAGAGACAGTGGCCCTGGGGAAAAGACAGGAGTCAGAGTTGGAGGTAGCAGAGATGAAAATGTTGAGGTTCTCTTTGGGAGTAACGAGGATGGATAGGATCAGAAATGAGTACATCAGAGGGACAGCACATGTAAGATGTCTTGGAGACAAAGTCAGAGAGGCTAGATTGAGATGGTTTGGACATGTACAGAGGAGGGATAGTGAGTATATTGGTCGTAGGATGCTGAGGTTGGAACTACCAGGCAAAAGGCCCAGAGGAAGACCAAAGAGAAGATTTATGGATGCGGTGAAGGCGGACATGAAGGTCGTTGGAGTAAGAGTAGAAGATGCAGAGGATAGGGAGAGATGGAGGCAGATCATTTGCTGTGGCGACCCCTGAAGGGAACAGCCGAATGGAAAAGAAGAAGATATATATATATATATATATATATATATATATATATATATATATATATATATAAATATATATACACACACACACACACACACACACACACACACACACACACACACACACACACACACACAATGTAATGGTCGGGAAGGTTGTTCATGGTGTTCGGACTGTTTGTTGGCTGAGATAAGCTCCAGCCTCTGTGCAACCCTAGTAGGATTAAGCGGGTGAGTGTCCCCTTAGTGTACTCAGTGTAGCTCAGTATGCTCTGAAGTTGAAGCACAGAACAAAGAAGCGAATAGAAAAACATTTGAAAAGAAAAAAGAAAAAGAAAAGAACCTGTGAAATTATTCTGTTTAATTTGTCGATTCTGTAGGTACTGTATTACAGATGAACACACTCATGGGATTATTTCAATGATGGAAAATGGAAAATAAATATTGTTCCGGAAGTCCTTCCTAAATTGTTTCAGAAGTTTCGACAAATGTGTCTCACTTGTTGATTGCTTTGCCTTCATCTTTCTGTCCACTTGATCGATGCAGTGTTAGTCTGGGCACCAAGGCACCAATGAAACTCACAGTCTTGTTTTTTTGTTTCCAGGGTTATTCTGATATACTGCTTACCTTTTTTCCCTTCTGGTCATTCATTGGACTCAAACTGCTAAAATTTCATAAAACTGAAAAAGAAAACTGGGATTTCTAAAAATTTGAGAAGGAGTGTATAATGATGGGCGATAATGGCCTGGTGGTAATGTGCTGGATTACTGATCCAAAGGTTGGGGGTTCAAGTCCCACTATCAATGGTTGTCACTGCTGCCCCCGTGAAGCTAACTGGGTTATCATAGGGTTATCATGTTTCTCACTGTCTGTGATGAGAGAGTGTAAAAGAACCATTGCAGACTTTTGTAAAGAGTAGGCTGCATAAGCCTACTGCATAGGGGAGCTGTGCAGGGTGTGCTCAGCCCTCACCCACAGTCGACTGAGATGGGTGCCATCTTCCTGTGACCCTAATTAGGAGCAAGCGGTTCATAAAATGTATGAACATGTCCATAATGAGATAAAGAAAATGGCCCATGAAAATTATGATACCACTGAACTATGATTTATAATGACTATACAGTCGGCCCTCTACTTACGAAAACCTCTGAATACGAAAAATCCAGGTTACAAAAAATGTTTTCTTAAATTTTCTGTATACAACCTCTTGTTACATAAAGCGCCAAACGCACCATTCAAAAATTCAAACAATGCACAAGTTTCTCTCTCGTTGGCTGACTCCCAACATCCAGGCCAGGAGGGAGCTGAACTGCACCCATACTTCCTGTTTGTCACACGCGTGAAGGAGAGTTGAACAGGACTGTTGGCTCTTGAGTTTTTTTGAGAGTGATCATTGCAGTGTTATATTTCTTTATCCATCATGGACCCCAAGAAAGTGATTCCCGGTGACACCAAAAAGAAGAAGCGGGCTCCGTTATCAATTGAAGTGAAGCAGGAGATAATTTAAAAATACGAACGTGGGATGCGGTTGAGCGAAATCGCAAAGGAGTATGACCGAAACCCCTTTACAATCGGGACGATATTGAAGCAGAAAGAGACCTTAAAAGCGGAGATACAGTGATGGAGGCGATTATTTCGGAAAAAGCAACCTCCAAATTTAAGGACCTTGAGAAGGAGGGTGGGGGTGAGGGTTCTTCAGACCAGCAACCCCCGGACTTTAAAGTGTCGTATGGGTGGTTCAAGAGATTTAAAAAAGGTAAATAATTTTCTTTTACTTTTAACACATATTTCATACAAAATTGGTGTACATTTATCATTTTTAAAGGGTTTATGGGGTAGTCTTGGAAGCCTTGGAACGAATCACGCGTTTTACATATAAAAATGCACCTCAACTTACGAAAACTCCAGGTTATGAAAAGGGCTCTGGAACGGATTAATTTCGTAAGTAGAGGGCCGACTGTATAATATTTATGAAAGAATAAAACAAGCACAAATAAGTGCGGTGTAGCATCTCCAACAAATCCTTAACTTGGTTCATGGAGGTTGTACCAAATAATAAGGAAATACCCTGAGCAATGGAAGGTTTGAAGGTTGGAAAAATCAGTTGATTTTTCTAGTGTTTTACAACATGTTGGACTTGGAATCCTTTCTTAAACAAACAGTTTTAGATGGATAGATTCTGTTTATGGATATTTGAACTTGGTCATCGCACATGATGTAGTGACGTGATCAGATTAGGCCTTAAGGATGCATTTTCAGACATGGCTGGCCTTTAATAACCCAATTAGTTGCTTATGATTTTTTTTTTGGGGGGGGGGATTGCTTATCATTTAGCACGAATTGAATAAAATAGATTTCATATTTTAATATTCAATATAATAATTTAAATTAAAGTGACTATAATTTAAAATGATTAAAATTACTTGTAAAATTACCTCGTAATTCTTTTGCACCTTTGTATCATTTAGTCACATCACAGTGTATATTTGAAGACATTAAATTAGTCATATGTTGTTGAAGTATAATCAAAGTCATCCAAGCCTTTATTCCAGATATTCATTGGTGCTTTTGGATGCTGAAGCATTCCCCATTCGTCAGTTCCATGGTTCCCAAGGTAAAGAAAAAAGAAAAAAGAAAAAGAAAATTCTCAGTGGTCATCAATCACCACACTTCCACAGTGGTCCAATATGAGGACATTAATGTGGAAGCAGCCCCCTCAACCTTCACCTATGACCCCACCACTGGCAACAGGGAGATGGAGGAATAGATGGAGGTGTATGGGATCTGAGCCTGTCACTGAGTCTCCCTCTATCCATTCTCTGAGTTCTGCCTGTTCTCTGTTATAAAAGTGTCAGATCTAAGACCTACAAACCACACTTAATTATTTATATTTTATGACATTTTGGGAATTTTTTGTCCCATATATTCTTTTTTAGCTTTTCGATTTAATTTTCCCTTAAATGAGAATACTCAATGATCTTTGTATATAATATTAATCTTATTGGTATTAATAAATTATGTGTAGAAAGTATTTCATATATTAGGATTCAAAGAAGAAATTAAAGGTGATGAAAAATGCAAAACTGTCATTAAACGTGCAGTTGTTGATTTTTTTTTAACAACTCATTAAAAAAAATTATTGACAATAATAACCCGAATATACACAGAAAAAAACAAAAAACAAAAAAACAATGCTTGAAACTTCACTTCAGCGCAAGTTGTATTATGTATCTGAGAAATCAATTTTGTTGACTGACTTATGGCCTGAAAAGCATTATGGTTCAACGAGAGTTAACATCCTAGACGTAATATCTCATCTCATTTTCTGAACCAATTTATGGTTTCCTCGGTGAAGGTAAGGTACCCTTACCAATCCATCACAGGATCGATACAGTCAGACAACCACTTACACACACATTCATGCCTAGGGATAATAAAGAATATTCAGTTAACCTAATCTGCATGTCTTTGAACGATGGGAGGAAACTGGAGCACCCAGAGGAAACCCACTCAGTCAATGGGATAAGATTCAAACTTTAAACAGAAATGCCATTGCTGGGCCCAAGACTCAAACCCTTTCTGTTTTGAGGTTTTTTCTTTTGATGTGCTGATCACCACACCACCATGCTGCCCACCTGTTCAATCTTATTTGTTTGATTCTTTTTCATTATTCAGCTGCATTTTAATCAAAATCTTCACCAAGAGTACTAAGATAAAAATGCTTTCTAAGGCTTAATCCATCCATCAATCATCCATTTGCTACATTGCTTATGAACTGCAGGGCACAGCTGAGCTGGAACCAATCATAGTTGAGATTGGGCTAGAACTGAATTGAACAGGTTTCTGGTCTGTTACATAACATAACATAACATAACATGAGTGGTGAGAACAGGCCATTCAGCCCAACTAAGCTCACCATTGTCCTATTCTAAAGTGACTCCAACCTTAAAGACGCACACTCTAACCTTAAAGACGCACTTTTTTTTTTTTTTCATGACTAGATGGTATCCAGCACTAGATCAAGTCTGCTTTTGAAGACTTGTAAGGTTTCTAAGGGTTAGTTTGTAAGGGCATAGGCTGGTCTGACCGTGGGGGGTGGGGGGGTGCACATCTTGGTTGACCGGAACTCGAGTCCCAGGGGCTATAATTTTATTTATTATATTACTAAGCACTTTGGGGAACCAGGTACACCCTTGGGTAGAATCATAAACTTTAAAAAAATGGCTGTCTATACAGGGGTGAACTGCAATCAAATATTATAGTTCAACCGAAAACATTCTCAAATATATTTCAAACTACATCTGCAAGTTCAGTTCAGTTCATTTTCTGTAACCGCTTAAGCCTAATTTGGGTCGCGGAAGGCTGGTGCCTATTCACTATATCACTAGACCACCACTGCTCCTACATCTGCAAGTACATGTGCTAAATACATTTACAAATTGAGCTAAAGTTATTTATCTATTCAAAGGCACAAACAAATATTAATACTGTTTATTTTTTACAACTGTGCTAATCACTGCATTACTTTCAAAATAACTATATATTTATTTTTATAGAGCAGTGGTGGCCGAGTGGTATAGTGTGATGGATCGCTGATCCAAGGGTTGGGGTTGAAGTCCCACTCTCCATAAGGTTGTCACTGTCCCCCCCAGTGCAGCTAACTGGGTTATCAAAGGTCGGCCATGTCTCCCACTGTCTATGGTGTGAGGCATGTAAAAGAACCATTGCTGACTTTCATAAAGAGTAGGCTGCAAAGCCGTTGGCGTGTTTCCGCCCTGCGATGGCCTGACGAGCTGTCCAGGGTGTATTCTGCCCTTGCCCAGAATCGGCTGGGATGGGAGCGTAATTAGTATTAAGCCGTTATGGATGATGATGATTTGTTTTTATTCATTCATTCATTCATTCATTTCCTAAGCTGATTAACCCTAATTATAATTGTGGTCTGTCTGAAACCTATCTCAGCCGACTCCGGGCAAAGGTAGGGTGCACCTTGAACAGCTTGCCAGAGCATTGCAGGGTTAAAGTATTTATTAGTTTTTTAATTTAATGTTGCCATTTCCGCACTACAAGCACTGTTTGGACTTTTTCACAGAGATGGCAGAGCCTTAATTTTCACCTCCAAAATGTTCTATCATTGTTGAGGGAAACTCAACCTTTTGAGTTCACCTATTTTTTCTCGTCAATCCTACAGAGGGTCCTAAATAAAATGTGCTGCTAATTATGGGGAAATATGCAGCAGCCAAGCACTCAGGGTCCTTCTCTACTAGGAATGGATTCAGACAGTCAAATCCATCACCAGCGCCTCTGGTTAACTTGCCACCATTACAGCCTTAATGTTCCACTTGAGAACTGTCACTGCCAATTGTGTAACTCTCAGTCAACCAGAGCAGCTCATTTAACCAAGCATTTTTATTTTAATTTGACCGGGGCTGTATGTTTGATTGAATATGCGGATGGCTGTTTTTCTTCTCACTGTGCCTTGTTGTTTAGGTCTGATAATTACACGCAGTCACACAGGAAGTCATCTGCCAGAGGATGTTATGGAACAGTTGAACACACATTCAACGACAGGAGCAGATTCATTCAGCGCAGTGACGTTGTGCTAATTGCTGTTCACAAAGACCTTGCATTTTGATCTGAACTGTAATATAATTTTAAAATGTATGATCTTTACCTTCAGGAAATAAGATTTTTTAAATAAATGTCCCCATTCCAAAACATTGGACACTTGACACAGTGCCACATCTGTCCCTCGGTGATCCTACCATCCTCGGTGATCTCATCCCACGGTGCAGGTATCTACTTGTGGATTTATGGAGAAGGTCTACAGGTCCCAACAGGAGTGTAAGGATCTACTACGCCACACTAAACATGCGTGTTATTTAAGGACCTGTAAGGCCAAACTCTGCAACAAAGTATGCCAGTCTTACCGAGTTATGGTTATCCTACCTGATTTTCCTGTGTTTGACCCAATTTACCTTCACATTACTGATTACATGTGTAGCCTGTGCTGTTGTGATTTCATGTATGATCTTTGCCTTCCTGATCTATATCACTTTTAGATTATCTCTGCTGTGTTGTTTGCCTTATTCTTTGATCTTTACCTATCCCACCTTATTGAACCTAATACTTTGTGTCTCCTTACTACACACCAACATGACACATAGCTTTAGTTTATACCAAATGTTATAACAACCTGCGCTCTCCTGGAAAAAGCTTTCCTCAGATTTTGTTGCATGTCTGTGAATATTTATGTTTATTCATGACATGGCATTCATGCCTGAATATTTATGTGCATTCATGACATGAGCATTAGTGTGGCAGACACTTCAGGTTCAGGTGAGGAGGACTGGCATGCAGTTAGTGTTCTAGTTGATCCCAAAAGTGGGGGTTATGTCAGGATGCTGTACATGGCACCTGACATATTTCACTCTATCACTACAATCAGCATCAGAGAAAAAACACTGAGAGCAAAATTGCACTGCTGCCCACCACTTTACATACAACATAATCACTATATTTGGGCAACATTTAATGTAAATGGCCCTGCGATGGCCTGGCGAGCTGTCCAGGGTGTACTGCGCCCCTAACCCGGAGTCAGCTGAGATAGGTGTCAGTCTCCCCACAACCTTAATTAAGGATTAAGCGGTTCAGAAAATGAATGAATGAATTACTGTAAATGACAAATGAACAGCAACAAAGTGTCTTAAAACTATACTGTACTCATGGAGTGAACCAAATTCTTCTTCTAAAAGAGATTGGTTTAATTTGTTTCGATAATGGTGAAAAAAATGGCTAAAAAGCTATACAGGGATCCCTCACTTTCTGCGGTTAATTGGGACCGAGATCCTCGAATTCCGCGAAGTAGGATCAACCCCCCCCCCACACCCCCCACCCCGACTGACGTATATGTACATATACAGTCATCCCTTGAATATCGCGGATAATGTAGACCAGACATGGCCGCGATATTCGAAAAACCGCGAAGTAGGAACGCCCCGCCCCCGCCCCCATTTCTGCCATGTTGTCTCATTTCTATATGTTTTTGCATCTATACAATATCAAGAAGTGTATATTAAACGTTACAAAGTTATATGCATATGTAAATACTGTAATGTATTAATATTTAAATAGAATTTGTATATAAATACTTTAAGTACTGTACTCACCTCTGACAGTAGCTCTTCTTCGCTGTGCAGGATGTTCACAAACACTATACAGTAAGATCACAAAATCACAAAAAATCTCGCAGGAACGTGCGAGGCAACAGCGTCACGTGTCTAAGCCAATCAGCTTGCGAGATTGAGTTGAGTGGGCAGGAGGCAACAGCATCACGCGTCTAAGCCAATCAGCTTGCGAGATTGAGTTGAGTGGGTGGGAGGCAATAGCGTAGCGCGTTTAAGCTAATCAGCTTGCGAGATTGAGTTGAGTGGGCGGTCCCTGCCTGAACTGGGGAGGAGGGGCACTTCAGTCTGTCATTTGAAAACAATAGACGCAGCCTGCCTTGGGTCCCTGCCTTCCGCTTGCTTACATGTGAGTTTCAGCACGAATTTTGAATTTTTTATGAATATATTTATTTTATTTTATTTTTTATTAAAATACCACGATGTACCAAGACCGCGATGCTGAAATCGTGAAGTGGCAAGAGATGACTATAATATGCTATAAATGCTTATAATAACAATTAAACATTCAAAAATGCATAAAATATAAATAGACACACACATACAGACACGCGCATGCACGCAGATGCGTGCACACACTCAGACGAGCACCTCACATAAAAATGTAACTAGTTTTGTTGAGAGGTTTTGGGTTGTTTTTTGTTTTGTGTTTGTTTTCGCAGCATTTTCCTTAACCGTTTCCCCATATTCTTCCTTAATTTCCTTATTTTTTAATTCGATGAATATTTAAAAAAACAAAAACAAAACGCGATGCACTGAAGCTGCATGAATTGAATCTCGAAGGGATCCCTGTATATGAATGCAAAATCTGTCGTAAGTGTTCAACTGAATCGCGATCCGATGACTATCGGGGTATAGTATGATTTTCACACTCATCCAACGATGCATGGATGTGTGGAGAAGTCAACCTAGTAGAGACTATTTCATTATGTGAGAAATGTTTAATCAAATAATGTGACCATGCCAGCCACGTCCCCTTACAGTGCGGGATTTCTTATATGCTCCATTAAGGTTGGCCTGTTTTGCATAATATGGTTACCTGACTTGTGAAAGTGTATTTTACAAATACAAATCCTGATTGCATCATGTGGAGGCCATGCTGGCCTTTTTTTACATCAGGTTTGAATTTGACATTGCTGATTAATGGAAAGGAATTACATTCCTAAAGAAAATCTACTCAGTGACTAAATTAGCCCAAATTTCATATAAAACAGCGCTCTGTAGGTCATGCAGACAGTATAAAATGAAAAGGCTGCAGGACTGGTTTCGGGATGTCACTACATCATTTGCTGTCAGACAGCCTCTAGCGTCTAATTACTGAGTGTCTTTTTGTCTTTACTTTTTAGAAAATGTTGTGTCTGTACTCAGCTCCTGTGCCTCATTGCTCGTCATTAAACATATAACGCTCTCGAGGCTTTTTAGCACAGTGCCATTGTTCATTTTGCATTGATAAACCGAGTTAATTTCGAGACAGTGGAGGAAGTTTGAGCCCGCTGTAAACAGTTCAGTACAGTATACTGTGGCACATTAAAGCAATTACAGTCTGAAAGTGCAGCCTGAGTGATCAGTGTCGGATGTATGAACCTGAAATTGGTCTTGTATACACTGGCCTTTTTTCAAGTTGGCCTTCTATGTAGTCTCAGAGTGCAATGTGATTAGATGTGCATTTATCTCAATAATAACGGCTGGGCCAGTAAATATCACAGGTGTTTGTGCATGTGGTCACTACAGACGCTCCCCAACTTACGTTTTAGTTAGGCTCCGGACGGCCGAATTCTTCTTCTTCTTCTTCTTTTACTTTCAGCTGCTCCCTTCAGGGGTCGCCACAGCAAATCATCCGCCTCCACCTCACCCTGTCCTCCGCATCTTCTTTTCTGACTCCAACGACCTTCATGTCTTTTCTGACTCCAACGACCTTCATGGCCGAATGTAAGGTGAAAAAAAACGTAAGCTGTTACTGTATGTTCCAGTGACATATGACATTCATACTGTACTATACAACCATAAATACCATTACCGTAGCTCATAAAACACCCATAAAACAATTATTATAAACATCTTCTTTCTTCTTTTTCTTTGCTTTCGGCTTTTTCCCGTTCTCGAGAGTCGCCACAGCGAATCATCTGATTCACACATTTGATTTGGCATGGGTTTTTACGTCGGATGCCCTTCCTGTTACAGCCCTTTTAGCAAGGGACAGAAACACGCTGACGGCTTTGCAGCTACTCTTTATGAAAGTCAGCAATGGTTCTTTTACATGAACCTCTCACCATAGACAGTGAGAGACATGGCCCGCCTTTGATAACCCAGTTAGCTGCACTGGGGGGACAGTGACAACCCTGTGGGGACTTGAACCCCCAACCTTAGGATCAGCGATCCTGCGCCCTATCCACTAGACCACCACTGCCCCAACATAAACATAACATTGTAAAATAATATCAAATATATCAAATAATATCAACATTAATTTCAAATAAATTAAATTCAAGCAAAATAATTTCAAATAAATAAATTTCCACCTGTTAAGCATTGCCTTCCTGAGGGGCAGTGGTGGACTCGAACCCTCAACCTTAGGATCAGTGATCCAGCACCCTATACCACTAGGCCACCACTGCCCCTTATTAGTATTAAGCAATAGGAATTCTGAATGTTGAAAAAGGAGTAAAGATTTCTCTTTTTGGGTTCTGTGTGTGTATTTACAGATGCTCCCCGACTTATGTTCATTCGTTTTACGTATTTTTCGATTTTACGTTTAAAAAAAATATTGTGTCAAATTTTGAGTTTAGCGTGCTCTCTGTAGTACGAAACGTACCTACGTAGTACGCTGACGTAATGATGCTGCGTCCATTGTTTACAAACGACAGACTGAACGTGCCCCTCCTTCTTCCCAGTTCACTGCGTGTTACCCTTGTGTTAAGAAGTCGTCTCTGTGATATTTGTGTTTACACTGTTTTGCGGACTTTTGTAACCCTAAGTAAATATGGTTGGTCAGAAGTGTAAGCTTACTAGTGATAGTGGTAATCAGGAAAAGCGGCAAGCAATCTCGTTAGAAATGAAGATGGCTATTATCAAGAAAATTGATGCTGGTGAAAAACATGTGAATGTTGCACGTTTCTTCCAAATGGCTCCGTCGACCATCAGAACCATTTATAAGCAGAAAGATTGCATCACAGAGCATGTTAACGGTTATATTTGATACTGTATTTGATATTTGATGAGTGAATTTGATTAAAATTTCACTTCACTTATCCCTTAACATCCGAGGATGTCGTTGGGGCGCCTTCATGGCGAGACTTGGGCTGATTTGACCTGGTGGAGCCCATCGCTCTCCGGGTCGTAGAAACACGCTGATGGCTTTGCAGTAAATACTCACACAGAACCCAAAAAGAGAAATCTTTACTCCTTTTTCAACATTCGGAATTCCTATTGCTTAATACTAATAAGGGGCAGTGGTGGCCTAGTGGTATAGGGTGCTGGATCACTGATCCTAAGGTTGAGGGTTCGAGTCCCATGCTCCACAAGGTTGTCACTGTCCCTCCCAGTGCAGCTAACTGGGTCATCAAAGTGAGAGGATCATGTAAAAGAACCATTTCTGAGAGTAGCTGCAAAGCCGTCAACGTGTTTCCGCCCTACAATGGCCTGGCAAGCTGTCCAGGGTGTACTCTGCACTAGCCCGAAGTTGGCCGGGATGGGCGCCACCCTCCCAGCGACCCTAATTAGGATTAAGCGTTTTACAGAAAATGAACTGAACTAATCCTAATTAGGGTCGCAGGGAGGCTGGCGCTCATCTCAGCCGACTCTGGGAGAGGGTGGGGTACAGCATAGCTTGCCAGACCATCACAGGGCCAACACTCACCCAACCATTCACACTCACATTCACACCCAATGGTGATTTGGAACAGCCAATTAACCTGCTGTGCATGTTTTTTTAGACTGTGGGAGGAAACCGGAGTATCCACGCAAGCACAAAGAGAACATGTACAATGCAAACGCCACACAGAAACGCCCAATCTGGGAATCGAACCCAGGACCTTCTTGCTGTGAGGCGCACATGCTAACCATTCCTCCTTATGCCGCCTATACATTGTGATGTATTTGTGAAATTTTTTTCATTCTATTATTCTATCTTTCAAGGTTTGTCTAGTATTTGGTTCTTCCAGACAGGCAGCCCAGGTAAAGTCATGAGCCATTTGGAACACAGACAAAACCCACCCTCTGCATCTTTCCAATGAAAATATGCCATCTGTATAAGTAGCCACATATAAACACGTTCACTGGTTTCATCACCCATTCCCAAACATATCAAAACACACACACACACACACACACACACACACACACACACACACACACACACACACACACACACACACACACTTATCCACAGAACGGCTGATTTGATTAACTTCCAAACCTCCATTATTATGTTAGGTAGATGGTGTAGAATTTCAATGATAATCCATAATGTATGACCTGTTCTGTTGCCGTGGCAACATAAATTCAAGGTTACCAGCTTTGCAGGAGCGTGGCTGGGTGCTCCAAGGAAGCGCTGCTCAAAATTCTGCTCATGGAGGAGGAGCATCAATCAAACTGTCGTAGATTGCAAAGTACTCATAATCAGATGGAATACCTCGGAGACAGTGTGTGCGTGTGTAGGTGGTGGGGGGGGGGGGTCAGTTACAACTTACTAAAAAAAAACCTTCCATCAGCTACTTGCATTAACTGTGTCTCATACACAAGCTAAGCTCTGAAATTGAGCAGGTCGATTTGAGCTAATATCACAGGGTCTTTTTTTTTTTTGCAGTTCCAGGTGACTTGCTCTCATTTCATTTGTTGTTATCTTGCTTGGGCAGGCTGGGATGTGACCTGATCCTTCTGCTGCCATGGGCTTTTGGGGGTGGGGGGGGGACAATGGAAATCAATTCTCACCAGGGACCTGATGCTCTGTTGCCACCCCCCACCCCCACCCCCACTGGGGGGAGGGGATGTTGGGGAGTGAGGGAGTGAGCGAGTTGCAATCTCCATGCTCTTTGGGCCATGACTGCTTACTTTCGTTTCAGCAACTCTGTGCAAATCCTCACCCGCATCCTCTGCTCTCTGTAAGCGGCTGCCTCAATAAAGTTCAAAAAGGAAAGAGAATGAAACAATTGTGTATGTTTCAAAACATTTTATATGAAACTTGATACCAGGGAACGCAGTACACATAATTTCACACATTTATCTGCAAACAAATGGTGGAGAATAAACAGGTTTAATGTTATGGATTGAAGACCTTAACACTTTCTAACACACACACACACACACACACACACACACACACACACACACACACACACACACACACACACACACACACACACACACACACACACATCTGTCTGGGCTGGTCACTGGCCATTCAGAAAGGTTGGCCTTCCTCCCAGGGCTTAGAATGTGTTCTTGTGGTCGCTTTTGTTCTGTCTTTTCTTTTGTCACCCTCTGACATATCAGGTTTTCTTTTGGTCGGCCCAAATAAGAGAGCACCAGAGGCCTATGAGGGTTGCAGGGCCATGCACACTGATCCTTACACACACAGCTGTGTGTTCCTGGATTAGCCTGATCCTGGACAGGCCATGAGCTTTCTTGTCTCATCCTTCTTACTTGCCAGACGTGTTGAAAACAGTGGTATGTTAAATGATCAATGTTTCTTATGCCCTGGACCGCTAGTCTTAAGCCTTTGTTCATTCATTCTTTTTCTGAACCGCTTAATCCTAATTAAGGTCGAGGGGAGGCTGATGCCCATCTCAGCCAAACTCGGGGCAAGGGTAGAGTACACTCTGGACAGCTCACCAGGCCCGAAACAGGACAGAAACTAGCTGACGGCTATACAGCCTACTCTTGATGAAAGTCAGCAATGGTTCTTTTACATGCTTCATACCATGCTCTTAATTTGTATTCATCATTTGTATTCATAATTTGTATTTTAAAACTATGGCTATCAGTCATCGATATAAATATTTATAATAACTGTAATCTAATTTTTTTTTCTAGAATGCATTATATAGATTTGGCTGCATCTTCATGGGCCGTGTCAAAACATATACAGGGATCCCTCACTTTCCGCAGTTAATGGGGACCGAGACCCCCCACGACCCCTGATTTCCGCGACTAACGTATACGTACATGTACTAGTATATGCGTATATAATATCAATGAATACATATTAAACGCTCTAAATGCTTATAATAACAATTAAACATTCAAAAATAATGCATAAGATATAAATAAAATATAAATACCCACACATACAGACGTGTGTGCACACACACACACTCAGATGCGTACCTCACATAAAAATGTAAGAATTTTTTTGCGGGTTTTTGGATTGTTGTTTTTTTGTTTTTGATTGGATTTTTTCAGCATAATTGGCCTTGTTTTGCTGTATTTTCCTTAAATTTTTCACTATTTTTCCTTACTTTCCTTATTTATTTATTTTTTTCAATGTTTTTGAAAAACCCGTGATGCACTGAAGCCGCAGAAACTGAAGCTTGAAGTAGCGAAGGATCACTCTATGTATTTTTCACAACTTTCAAACCAAAGGTGGTGCAATTTATTTCTCTTATAAACATTCACTGCATAAAAATAAATAGGACTTAAATTTCCTGATCTATAGTAGATAAGCTGAGAAAAATGCCAGCTGTGCTGAGGGTCTATTTGAATGATATGCAGTGGAAATGGCATCAACACCACAAGAAGAGCAAACAAGAACAGCCTACGATTGTATCTTCAGTTTAGAAAAGTTTCAAATCAAATCCAAAGGCCCTCCATGGATTTTTAAATAGAGCATCTCAGACAGAGTCCAAGAATCCTCTTCTGATATAATCACCGATGTGGGGATTTTATTAGTCTGTAGGTGTTCTTATAGTCTCCCTGTGGCATCAAAATAAATAGTCAGCAAAGGATTGTTTTTTTTTTTTTGTTCTTTTTTTATCAGTTCATGTTTGTCACGTCAACTATAGCTCTATGTGTTTGGACTCTGAAATAGTTATAGTGTGGTTTACACTACGGCACTTTCCTGGGCAAGTTTGTAAATATGGATGGTGCTGATTAGATTAGGAAGGACACCTTGGGAAAAAGGTTTATGATTTTTTTCCTCCACATGGTTTCCCACATGACTGGTTTGACCACATGGCGACTTTGACAATATTTCCTGTTGCTTTCTGAATATCTGTGATTAAAGTGGAAGGGATTGCATATGGAATCAAGAATTAATTACATGAAATGCCTGAGGACATAGTTGCAAATACAAACACACATAAATACAGAAATAATCAAATAAAATGAAATCTGACTGTGTCTTAATTAATCATCTAATCTAAAACAATAAAACACAATCCACCAGAAATTATTTCAGAATATTGGACCTTGTCTCTGATGTTTTAAAATCTAGAGTGTGCTTGCAAATGTAATTGAACGCTATGCTTTGAGATGCTATTAGCCTGTCTTCTTTTTTCCTTTCACCTTTCTTCTTCGTTTCCTTTCGGCTGTTCCCTTCAGGGGTCGCCACAGCAAATCATCTACCTCCATCTCACCCTGTCCTCTGCATCTTCTTCTCTTACGCCATTCTTCTCTTACTTCTCTGCCACTCCAGACTTCCTCATGCAATACCACAGTTCTTCTTTTGGCACCCTGTCTTATGCTTTCTCCAGATCCACAAAGGCACAGTGCATCTCCCTCTGACCTTCTCTGTACTTCTCTCTTAACATCCTCAAAGCAAACACTGCATCTGTGGTGCTCTTTCTTGGCATGAAACCAAACTGTTGTTCACAAATGCTGACCTCTGCCCTTAGTCTAGCTTCCACGATTCTTTCCCATAACTTCATTGTATGGCTCATCAACTTTATCCCTCTGTAGTTGCCACAACTCTGCACATCTCCCTTGTTCTTAAATATGGGCACCAGCACACTTCTCCTCCATTCCTCTGGCATCCTCTCACTCTCTAAGACCTTGTTGAATGTTCTTGTCAGAAAATCTACTGCTACCTCTCCTAGACACTTCCATACCTCCACCGGTATGTCATCAGGACCAACTGCCTTTCCATTCTTCATGCTCTTCAATGCCCTTCCTCACTTCACCCTTACTAATCTTTGCTACTTCCTGCTCCTCAACGGTCACCTCTTCTACTCTTTTTTCTCTCTCATTTTCTTCATTCATCAGCTCTTCAAAGTATTCTTTCCATCTTTCCAGCACACTTCTGTCATCAGTCAATACATTTCCCTCTCCGTCCTTTATCACTCTAACTTGCTGCACATCCTTCCCATCTCTATCTCTCTGCTTTGCCAACCTGTATAAATTATTTTCTCCCTCCTTACTGTCCAACCTAGCATACCAGTCATCATACACCCTCTGTTTGGCCTTTAACACCGCTACTTTCCCCTTATGCTGTGTCTCCCTGTACTCCTGTTTGTTCTCTTTGGTCCTCTCAATGTCCCACTTCTTCTTAGCTAACCTCTTCCTCTGTACACTCTCCTGCATTTCCTCATTCCATCACCAAGTCTCCTTATCTACTTTCCTTCCAGAGGACACACCAAGTACTCTCCTACCTGTCTCCCTGATCACATTTGCTGTGGTTGTCCAGTCAACTAGAAGCACTTCCTAACCACCCAAAGCCTGTTTCAACTCCTCCATGAAGACAACATGACACTCTTCCTTTTTCAGCTTTCACCACTTTGTCTTCTGTTCTGCCTTCACCTTTTTCACCTTCCTCACCATCAGCGTCATCCTGCACACCACCATCTGTTTGGTAACACTCTCACTCACTACTACTTTTCAGTCACTGACTTCCTTCAAATTGCATCATCTACACAAGATGTAGTCTACTTGTGTGCTCCTACCTCCGCTTTTATAAGTCACCCTATGCTCCTGTCTCTTCTGGGAGAAAGTATTCACCACAGCCATTTCCATCCTTTTTGCAAAATTGATCAACATCTGTCCTTCTGTGTTCCTGTCCTGGATACCAAACCTGCCCATCACTTCCTCATCCCCTCTGTTGCCTGCACCAACAATTCCATTGAAGTCTGCACCAATGACCACTCTTTCACCTCTGGGGGTACTCTGCATCACTTCATCTAACTCACTCCAGAATCTCTCCTTCTCTTCTAGCTCACATCCTGCCTGTGGGGCATAAGCACTAACAACACTGAACATCACGCCTTCAATTTCTCACTTGAGACTCATCACTCTGTCTGACACTCTTTTCGCTTCTGGAACATTCCTGACCATCCCCTCCTTCAAGATGACTCCTACTCCATTTCTCTTTCCATCCACACCATGATAGAACAACTTAAACAGCTTAAACCCTGCTCCTAAGCTTCTAGCCTTGCTACATTTCCATCTGGTCTCCTGAACACACAGTATGTCCACCTTCCTCCTCTGCATCATGTCAGCTAGCTCTCTACCTTTTCCTTTCATAGTTCCAACATTCAAAGTCCCTATTCTCAGTCCTAGACTCATGCTTTTCCACTTCTCTCTCCCTCTATGGACACGCCTCCCACCTCTCTTTCTTTCCTTCTTCGACCAACAGTAGTCCAATTTCAACCAGCACCCTGTTGGTTAACAGCACTGATGGCGGTCGTTGTTAACCCGGGCTTCGACCGATCCAGTATGGAGGTAATACTTGTGACTTGCATATAAAGTTTGCCAATGGTTTTACGTCGGATGCCCTTCCTGACGCACCCCTCTGCATTTATTCTGGCTTGGGACCGGCATGAGGGAGAGACACTGTCTATTGTGTGAGGTTCATGTAAAAGAACCATTGCTGACTTCGACAAGACTAGCTGCAAAGCCATCAGCGTGTTTCCGCCCTGCAATGGCCTAGTGAGCTGTCCAGGGTGTACTCTGCCCTCACCCGGAGTCGGCCGGGATGGGCGACAGCCTCCCCGCAACCCTAATTAGGATTAAGCAGTTACAGAAAATTAACTGAATAAACTGAAATAGTACTAGTAGTAGTAGTAGTAGTAATAATAATAATAATAATAATAATAATAATAAGGGCAATGGTGGCCTGATGGGAAAATGCTGGATAGCTGATCCCAAGGTCGGGGGTTCAAGCCTCGCTATCACCGGTTGTCACAGCTGCCCCCCCAACTGCCCCTTCCCCCAACGCCCAACCCAGAGCAGCTAACTGGGTTATAAAAGGCTTGTCATATCTCGCACTGTCTGAGGTGAGAGGCATGCCAAAGAACCAATGCTGATTTTTGTAAAGAGAAGGCTGCATAGCTATTAGCATGTATCTGCCCTGCGATGGTCTGGCGAGCTGTTCAGGGTGTACTGTGCCCTCCCCCAGAGTCAGCTGAGATGGCGGCAACCTCCCCATGACCCTAATTACATTTACAAGAGCATCTCCCAAATGCAGTAAATGTAAATTAGGATTAAGGGGTTCAGAGAATGAATGAATGCATAATGAGTGTGTCATACCTCTCTGAAACGAAACTCAGTACAGTATATGATATTATAAAAACCCATGATGGACTGGATGTCTATGAGAACCCGTGAATAATAAGTCTTCTCTGCCATCCTTATATGGAGTCTCTATCAGCACTCTGGGTGGGTGTAGTGTTGCAGCAAGATTAATGGTACAAGCCTGAGCCGCCACTAGGCCTGTTGTCTTTATGTCTGCCCTACAACCCTCTGCCTTTGACCTCTCAGCTGGCATCAGGCCGGTGTTCACAATAAATAAATAAGCTTGAGTTACCTCGCTGGGGGCATGTACAGGGGTGTCCATAGATAAGTGTGCATGCTGTACACCATGTTTGAAAAATGTTAGTTTGTCTTCTTCTTATCTGTCGTTCACATGCCAGAGTATCTATGAGTGAGAGGAGGCAGTGATCTTGATTTTATTAGTTTCCTCAGGGTAATTTCCTTCCTGTCACAATAAACCAGGAAGTTTGAAGAGCAGAGGTGACCTCAATCATCCAGACAGTCAGAATGTGTTCATGATACAAGTAACACTGAACTGCACTGAACTAAATATTCTACTCTAATTATATACACCATTAATCTGCATTAGACGTGCACCGGGTGGTGCAATGCAACCCGAAATGAAGCTGAGGTACTGTTGCCACCTCAAAGTTGATTGTTTTCCAATACCAACATTTTTGAACTATATTGCACCTTCCATAGCACTGCACTTTGCTAATAATTTGAGAATAACACTTTTTTTCAGAGCAACTATAAATATCTCATTAAAAGCCCTTTCCCTTTTTCTGAGTCAATAAAACAAAAACCGTTTCAGCCTGTCATCAAACTTACTTCAAAGTTGATAAGTGCCACAACATCTGGTCATAAAAGTTCTGAGATGCCTTCCATAACTATTAAAGGTAATTGGTCACATTAACCTTGAACGAGTGCTGATCACATCAAACCATGCCTGAGGTAACCACAGCACACACTCACCCTAGAGAAGTACAGTACCGATAGGGATTTCCTAGCACTGAGACAAATTTCGCATTACATTACACATACGTAATGCCACTCACCCACCCACCTGAGACCAGGCCTTCTTCCAAAAATGGGCACTCCACTCTGGAAATTATTTGCTGTGATTGACTAATGCTCGTGCAAGATCAAGATGGCTGATTTCCTTTAAAGATATAAAAAGATCTAAAGAAAAAAAATGAAAGAAGAAAATCACTGCCTTATTAACATTTCGATTAATGGTAGTAGGATGCTGAGGTTGGAACTACCAGGCAGAAGGCCTAGAGGAAGACCAAAGAGAAGATTTATGGATGTGGTGAAGGAGGACATGAAGGTAGTTGGAGTAAGAGTAGGAGATGCAGAGGGTAGGGTGAGATGGAGGCAGATCATTTGCTGTGGCGACCCCTGAAAGGTACAGCCGAAAGAAAAAGAAGAAGAAAGAAGAAGAAGAATTTCATCGAATGTAACCCGATATTCTTATTAATTCCTGTTATTATTAATTTTAGATTGTGTGGGCAGTGTTGGCCTGGTGGTATAGGATGCTGGATCCTAAGGTTCGCGGTTCGAGTTCCACTCTCCACAAGGTTGCCACTGTCCCCCCCCAGTGCAGCTACTGGGTTATCAAAGGCGGGTCATGTCTCTCACTGTGAGAGGTGTAAAAGAACCATTGCTGACTTTCATAAAGAGGAGCTGCAAAGCCGTCAGCGTGTTTCTGCCCCTTGCTAAAGGATTGTGTCAGGAAGGGCATCCGATGTAAAAACTTATGTCAAATGAAACGTACGAATCATTCGCTGTGGCGACCCCTGATAAACGGAAAAAGCCGAAAGGAAATCACTCATTAGTTTTAGATTGTGTTGGAGGTCTACTATAAATGTTCCTGAACATATAAGCCGAGTGATTTTATCAAGCTCTGTGACTTTGCTGATTTTAGTTCTTCACATTTAATGTGCAGATTCTGACTCTACAAATTTTCACCTATTAGAATCAACATATTATCTACAGTGCTAATTTCCTTTCAACTGTTTCTAGGTAGCCATTATTCTAAAGGAAACACCAACAACGAAATCACAAGAAATTCAACAGTGCTGTATTATAATAACTGGTATACATTCTTTATTTTTAATCATTGAGTAATCACTGGGTGAAGTTAGGATACACCCTGAATGGCTCAACAGAGATAAATGGCTAAAACATAACCATATTCACACTCACACCAACAGGCAATTTGGAACAGTCAATTAGCTTAATTTGCATGTTTTTTGGACTGCGAGAAGAAAACAGAACCCTGGATGTTTGCGGAAACTTACACAAGCACATGGAGAGCATACAAGCTTCACACACACAAAAACACCCGAGCCTGGGACTCACACCCAGGACCTTTTTGATTTCTATGCTAGACACGTCACCACTGTGTCACCTGGTTACAGTATATTTATTCATTCATTTTCTGAACTGCTTAATCCTAATTAGGTTCGCAGGGAGGCTGGTGCCCATCTCAGCCGACTCTGTGCAAGGGCAGAGTACACCCTGGACAGCTCGCCAGGGCAGAAACAGGCTGACGGCTATGCAGCTACTCTTGATAAAAGTCAGCAATGGTTCTTTGACATGAACCTCACACCATAGACAGTGAGAGACATGACCGACCTTTGATAACCCAGTTCGGTGCACTGGGGGGGGCAGTGACAACCCACTGAGAGTGGGTCTTGAATCCCCAACCTTGAGATCAGTGACCCAGTACCTTACTCCCGGGCTCACTGCCCTGTCCCAGTATAATAACTCTTAAAATAAACTTTTAATAGTCAAATTCTATTTGACAGAGAAGATGTCGTAGAACTTTCTATGTTTATTAATAAAGTAGAACTTTGTAATAAGCGAAATCTCTCACTTTGCGAAATCCACATTGCCTCCCCCAACACATTTCTTGAATAATGACCTTAATCTGAGTTCTGATTGTCATTCTATTTCTGAAGAGTGCAGCAATTAGCAAAGCTGTCTCACTCATATGATTTAATGACTTGACCTGCTGTTTCCATGATCACCTGAAAAATCTGAAAACTGTCAAAATCTGCTAATGATCAGATAATGCACCTTCGTCCTTGAGAAGTATGACATCCCTCTGTGTGGGAGTAAATTCCTGCAATCTAAATAAAACAGACTATTTAAAACGATCAAACTTTTAAAAACATCCTTCACCCCTTTCAAGGAGTGGTAACATTGCCAAATTACATAAAAACAAATGTTCTAGAAAGTTTATGAAAGAAAATGATCTAGTGGTGACCAGTCATCTCCGTGGCTGCTTTAGGCTCTCATGATACCCTGGAGGATGTACATCGCTGTTCCTTTTGGACCCAGTGAACACCTGTCACATGTACAGTAGGTGTACCATGGTGATAAGTTCTGTCCTGTGGACCCGCGTGACACACCTTTTAAATCATCAGTTCCTGTGCGTTCCTTGTCAGTAATAGTCCACTGAACATGTGGTCTATGTCCATCATACCTTCAGTTAACCGTAGTGTGTCAGGTAGTCGTTTGGCCATGAGCCACGTCCACGAACATCAATGAATGCAAACCACCAATGCAGGATAAGGAAGGCAGGAGTTCAAAAAAATAAAAATAAAAATCATGTCTGCATGTACGCATAGGAAGTTGTCATAACCAGCAGATAGATGCCTTTATCTGAATCTAATTTTTGTACTTCTACTCATTCAATAATAACTTATTATCCAACTCACAAACTTGTGATAAGATTTTAATTAATTAAAAAATGTCAAATTAAACCATAATAATTTAATTTTAGTTTGCTATTCCAATTCTTCCATTATATATATATATATATATATATATATATATATATATATATATATATATATATATCATTCACACACACACACACACACACACACACACACACACACACACACACACACACACACCCCTCCCCAATGACGCCTGTCTGTGGTGAGAGAGGCATGTAAAAGAACTATTGCTGTTCTTCATAAAGAGTAGGCCATTGGACTGTCGACAGCGTGTTCCTGCCCTGTGACCGCTTGGTAAGCTGTTCAGGGTGTACTTTGCCCTCACCAAGAGTCAGCTAAGACGTGTGCTGGCGTTCCTGTGACCCTAATTAGGATTAAACAGTTCAGAACCTAAATGATTGAATGAGTGTATTTTTTCACCTGAGGATATGGCTGAATTGAGGTTTTGCAGTCACGTGACCCCCAATACCTTCATGCACCATCTTGGACGGCGAGCGTGATCCAGAACACACACACACACACACACACACAATTTACCAAGCATGGCTTCAACAACAACCGATAATGATAGCGAAAGCAAAATATGCGAGAGTGTCGAAGGCAAAAGCAATGACACTATATTATTGTCAGACGTTGTCAATCATCTGAGATGACCAGAGGGCGGGGTATCTGAGTAAAATAAAGCAGCTGGGGATTGCCAATCCATATCTAATGCCGCAGTCAATGTTTAGGAATGTGCTAGAATGCGACCGTTCTTCCCTTCCTGCTTTGGCTTACTTGGTGGATCTTTGTACATATCTTGTCCACGGCCCGTCTCCATTTACTGGCAAAGAGTTCAAAGCTTACAAATCAATGGAAGCTCACAAGTATTTTGTTGCTGGATTTGTAAGCTGTATGCAACAATGGGAGCCAGGAACCGGGAAGAGAGACGACCACCTCATAATGGCTAAGGTGCGTGTTCGTTCCATCCCCAAATCGACCTACACAAACAAGCGCTTATGCAATAATAAATTAAAATTATCAGTGCTTATAATGGTTGTATAAATTCACATATTTTATTTATATATAATGTATATTTACCTGATACAAAGTGTTTGCTGCATATTCTACTGTATTCTGTAGGATTCCAGTCTTTCCTATTTTCCGCTGCGATCCACTTGGCTTTTCTCTCCGGGTCAGATGGAAAACGATAAAATGACAGTGCGGGTTTACTCCTCTGTTGTCTATTTGCACAGCCAACAGCGCAACACGATATAACCATACTCACTGCTTATCTTGTATCACTCCGGGGAAGTTAGTAACCGACAAACAACAACCGGTTGGGTAATGTTGAACCACTGTTACTTATTTTAAAATGTTTAGCAATGTTGAATGAGCGAGTGCCGTCCGGATCATGCTGTCCAATATGGCGTGTAAACATAAGTCACATGACCCTGTGACATCACGTGCAAAACCTCAATAGTCCCCAATATGTTCTGTCTGAAGGATTAATCAGCAGTAACCACCTCGCCCTCAGCAAGTAACTGCTTTTGAATAATATTATTAACATTGATATCAAGCACAAGTTTTCAATATACTGTACATGTACCAGATCCTAGTCTTTTACCAGTGTGTGTGTGTGTGTGTGTGTGTGTGTGTGTGTGTGTGTGTGTGTGTGTGTGTGTGTTTGTGTGTGTCTGTGTGTGTATGTAGGTGCGTGCACGGGTGTGTGTCTGTGTGTGTAAGTGTATATGTGTGTGCGCACGTGTGTGTGCGTGTGTGTGCGTGTGCCAGTGTGATTAGGTTTGTGCTTGTGTGGCATGGAATGATTCTCCATCTTCACATTTGCATATCATCAATACACTCTTCCTTGTGCTCTGTTTCCAACTCCTGGTCCAAGTTGATTATTTATGGTTTAAAGGGTTTTTTTTTTTTTTTTTTTTTTTTTTTTTACAATAAACATACACTCGTCCTATATTGGTACGTTTCTTTTCCTGGGGAACATTCTTCCTGTCTCCTTTCTTTTCTTTGCCCTCTGTTATTTCAGATGAGTAATGAAGACAGTGCTATTTTATCTGCACACTGAATGCTGTTTGCATTTCTTATTGCCAGGCAGATAAGTAAATCCCAAGGCAAAGCTTTGGCCTTTGGTGCAATCATTCAAGTCAACCTTTTCAGCACTTATCTTTGCTGCCCCCAACCTGAGCCCCACTCACACCGCTCAGATTCAAATTGAAGCACCCGCCGTGTTTAAGTCTCTTTTTGTATGCACAGCCATTATTAAGTTGATAAGATAGCATCTCTCTAGTGGGGGGTTTGGTGGTGGCCAGGGTGAAATGGATGGCCCATTCCCTGAGTGTTTTGCAAATGAATGCACCCCGGAAGGCCTCCAGGACAGCCTGGACTAATTCAGAAAGCTTTCACCTCCATCCCTCACAGCCTACTAAATGCAGACCAATGTATTATACTCATATATTTGGAGTCATTAGTATTACTAAGCACAATTCGACCAGTTCCCATTATATTCTGAGTTCCAGTTGAACACCTGCAGTTTAATAAGCTGGAGTCTGGCACTGCTATCTGTGTCTCCAGTGGTGCTTGGTAAATAAAATACATTTTGCCATATAGTTCTTACTTTAATAGATTAAAGAAATGGTTCTGGCAGTTATGCTGACCTACCCAGAGTATAGACTCATTTCAATTTTGTTTCACCCAAAACACCCGAAGTGAATCAAATAAAACAGCCAAAGAGTTCAACAGCCGCATCTCACTTGAGGTCTGAAAAATCTCTAAGCCCCAGATGCCAGAGTCCAGAGCTTTAACGAAGCAGAAATTCAGCCTGGGGGAACATTCAGCAGTTGATGTTGGATGCAATCTGATAGATGGATTGTAGAAATGGAGAAAGGATAATGGTCAAGACATGCCTCACCCCGATCCTTCTCTCAGCTACTGAAACAGATGGTTGGCCTCGGGTGTGGACACTTGCAACTCTCTCTCTCTCTCTCTCTCTCTCTCTCTCTCTCTCACACACACACACACACACACACACACACACACACACACACACACACACACACACACACACAAATAAATAATAATGCATATAAAATAATAAAAAAATAATATACACTACACTGGGTATAACACACCTGGGTCACACTGCTGTGATGTTTTTTCAGAATGACTTTGTGATCTTTTCAGTTTAAACACACGCATGTAAGGTAAAACTAGTGAAACTGGTATAAATTTGTGATTTTACTTTCATTTGTAAAAGAGAATGTATTGCTTAATGTCTGTTAGACATGTTGAAGGTGAAAGTAGAAAGCCGAAAGCATTCACTTTTTTTTCTGGCTCTCCACTGAGAAACCAAATCACCTACAAGGCCAACCGTGCCTTCGTCACATCCCCTTCTTTAGGGCTATTGAGCACAGTAATGGGCCAGAGGCATCAAAGGCCTGGTGCTCAAGAGAATTTAATGTTCATTTAACAACCTTAGAGAGATCTTTTTTTTTTTTTTTTTTTTTTTTTTTAAGGCTGGTAGTAGATGTATCAAACATTTCTGGGCTAATCTTCACTGAGAACAGGTTGTTTAGTTGAGTGAATACTATAATAGCAGATAATGGTACAAGTCTCTCTCTCACTCACTCACTCACTCTCTCTCTCTCTCTCTCTCTCTCTCTCTCTCTCTGTCCTTCACTCTTAATCTCTCCATCTCTTTCCTAGAAGTACGCTCATTCTCTCACAGAAAGCCACCATAGAAGTAGTCTTGGTGATGCCGAGTGCTGAAGATGTGCTGATGGATCCTACGTTTGGAGGTAAATAAGACATGAGGACTCAGAGAAAGAAGGAATTCAATCCCAAATTAATGACACATTCTGAAATGATGCCATGTGTGATTTCCAAAAAACAAGCCCTTAAAACTGTCTGTCTGTCTTCCTTTCGGCTTTTTCCCTTTTTACTCAGGAGTCGCCACAGCGAATCATCTTGATTCGCACGTTTGATTTGGCAGAGGTTTTTACGTCGGATGCCCTTCCTGTCACAACCCTTTTAGCAAGGTACAGAAACACGCTGACAACTTTGCAGCTACTCTTTACGAAAGTCAGCAATGGTTCTTTTACATGCCTCTCACCATAGACAGTGACAGACATGGCCCGCCTTTGATAACCCAGTTAGCCGCACTGGGGGTGACAGTGACAACCTTGTGGAGAGTGGGACTCGAACCCCCAACCTTTGGATCAGCGATCCAGCGCCCTATACCACTAGACCACCACTGCCCCCCGAAGCCCTTAAAACTGTATACTGAATAATATTCTGGCCAGACATGAGCCCTAATTCCAGTTTAGTAGTTTTGACGCCCCCCAGTGCAGCTAACTGGGTTATCGAAGGCCAACCATGTCTCTCAGTGTCTATGGTGAGAGGCATGTAAAAGAACCATTGCTGACTTTCATCAAGAGTAGGCTGCATCACCATCAGCGTGTTTTTGCCCTGCAATGGCCTGGCGAGCTGTCCAGAGTGTACTCTACCCTCGCTCAGAGTCGGCTGAGATGGGCACAAACCTCCCTGAGACCCTAAATAGGATTAAGCAGTTCAGAAAATGGATGAATGAATGAATAGTTTTTGACATTAAAATAAGTATCAATAGATGGGAAGAACAAAGCAAAATTACAGTATTTATATCTGTTTTCGTCAGAATTACACATTTATAAATCTCTACATTCTGATTTTTGTGTTGTAAAGTTTCAGCAAGATTTACAATACTTTGAACATATCTAAACCTTAAGCTTGCAGTAAGGCCTAATCCTTATAACATTGATGTCACCATTGTTATGTATAATTTGTATTTATTGAGGCAGATTGTTTTGAGAGAGCTAGCTATTAGCTATTAGCATCTGATTAGTTATTTCAATTTTATTATTCTAGTTAACATTTGAGAGAATAGGTCTGTAGTTGGTTTTTTGTTTCTAGCTCATTTTGGAGCACAGATTTGCTATCAGGATCCAAAATCCATGTTTGGCTTTTGGCAGTGTTGTTTCCTTTCCTGCCTTTCTAATTATACTTGAAATGAATATAAAAGTTTAGTCTTTCCTACTTTAATTCGAGAGAAAACATCTCTGTCTCACTTGTGTGTTAAAGCAATTTGTCTGGGAGCATTTAAAAGGCTTTTTGTTTTTGGTTCCATCAAGCCGGGACCTCCAGCTCTGATTGGAGCGATTTGTGGCTGACTACGAAGTGGCCGCGATTAGAATCAGCACCTCGAAGTCCGAGGGCATGCTTCTCAGCCGGAAAGGGTGGAATTCACCCTCTGGGTTTGGAATGAGGTCCTGCCCCAAATGGAGGAGTATCTCAAGGTTTTGTTCACGAGTGAGGGAAGGATGGAGCAGGTGAGGAACATGCAGAGCAGTGCAGCCACTGCTTTTAAAGGGTAGCTTGTACTGGTCCGTCATGATGAAGCGGGAGCTGAGCCGAAAGGCAAAGCTCACACTTTATTGGTCGACATACCTTCGAACCGTCACCTATGGTCACGAGCTTTGGGTAGTGACGGAAAAAACAAGACCGATTATACAAGCGGTTGAAATGAGCTTCCTTTGCAGAGTGAAGGTGATCTCCTTCAGAGATAGAGCGAGAAGTTCCACAATCCGGGAGGAACTCAGAGTAGAACCACTGCTCTTCATCATTGAGATGAGCCAGTTGAAGTGGGTCAGGTATCTGAATGGAATGCCTCTCGAACGCCTAGCTGATGTGGTGTTTTGGGCATGTTTACTCAAGAAGAGACCCCAGGGTTGGTCCAGAAAATGCTGGAGGGACTATGTATCTCGGCTGGTCGGGGAATACCTCGGTGCCCCTCCCCCCACCCAGGAGGAACTGGTGGAAGTGGCTGGATAGAGGAACAGGGACATCTAGGCCTCACTTATTAGGCTGCTGCCAAGTGATTGACCCCGGATTAAGCAGAAGAAAAAAAAAGATGAGTCAAGACGAGACATTTAAAAGGGAAAATACATATACGTTAATTAAAATAAGCCATAAAGAATCACATTTGATTTTGCCTTTTTCATGTTCCCATGTAGTGTATATATCGCAACTTTAAATCAGTTTTAAAATGCAGTTATCGTGCAGAATTTTTTTTACAACCACCACCTTAAGAGGCGTAGACGTTCCCCGTAGATTTTTACTCAGGATTTATTGAGTGGTGTGTCTTGTCTCTTATAACAGCTCTGGTTGATTTTTGTTCGCATACCTTGTTGAAAAATAGCGCCCAGACATTGCCGTGTTATGGTTAGTGTTCCATTCAGGCAGCAGAGTTTCACTATACAGTACATTTTTATCTTTTCATTTTTTAGGGAGACCTGCTTTTGCGATGCCTTTGTAAAGACTTACACACTTTGTTGTTTCTTCAACAAAAAGAAAGAAAGAAAGAAAGAAAGTCACCCATATGTGAGGCAGAACAGCCGACCAAATGCTTTTTTTTTAAGCTGCTCAAAAATCACAGTATCTGGTTTAAAAATCAGTGATTATTTCATTTCCTCAGATAAGCACTTTGTTGTTGTGTGCTCATTATAGTCTTTTCATCGTATGCTAATTTTGGAAAGACAAAACCCCTGGCTGGAGGGGATGACCTATTGTAGCCAGACTGGAAGTGGTTCAAATGCAAGCAGCCAAAATAAACTGGAATAGGCATGCTATCAACGAAATCAAAAAAGGCAACGCAAGATCAAAAGCTCAGAAACATCACATTTCCTACAAACTTTTAAAGTATAAACAGGCAGTTTTTTAAAAATATTCTTAAAATATAAAAATCACAGAATTAATAAAATATGAATAGCATTTTACAGGTGTTTCTTCTGTAACAGACATGACGTGGCAGGAAGTCATCTGGTAATGTATTATTGATATAAAGAAACTGTTCTTGGTGAACTACTCATTGGGAAAGACTCTCATTTGTCTGTGTTGGTTAAACAGTGATGCATCGACTCCTTGTGTTCACCTTGCTGGGCTTCTGTTGTTTTGTGTGTGTGCAGATCTTATCAGCTGGTCCTGACTTTTTGGTCATTCACATTTGGTTCCTATTTAAATGTCTCATTGCTCTGTGAGACCTGAGCCAATTACAGCACCCCAGACAATTCCCGCTCAGGAAATTAGGGTGCGATTAAACTGATCCTAGGGAGCGGCCAGAGGTTTGTAATATGGAAGAGAGAAAAATAAATGAGAGAACCTGGGAAATAACTTGGATAGGGGTTGTACAAATGTTTGTGTCTTGTAGTGCATAGTTAGTCCTTTGGTGCACCCTGCCAGTCTGAACGAGTCTCTGTAGAAGAAATAGGTGTTCCAGTTGTATGCCTTTTGGAACATGTCAAGTTTATCAATTCTGAATCATAAAATAAAAAAAAAAACAGTTCAGGACAACACTATTAAAGTATGAGATGAGCAAGATTACTGCAGTAGTCCACACAGAAACCTTTCATTTGCATTCTATATTCAATATGATGACTTTAAATCAGGTTTAATAGAAACACCTTGCTGCAGTAAAGAACCTTTAAAAAATAAAATAAAAATCATTTTTATTGTAATGCACATTTTTAACCCTTATGTATTTACCTATCATTTGGTTGGTTTCTATTCAACAGATTTTTAGCGAATGTGTTATAAGCACAGAATGGATTTAGTCTATTCTATCGTATTTCCTAAATACAGTAAAACCTCCGCTGACGAACGCTTAAGCTCACGAACTTTTCGCCTCAAGAACATTAAATTTGCGAGCATATGGTCTCTGCTGATGAACTAGTTTTCGGCGGACGAATCAAACCACGCGGTCGAACAGCGCCACGGTGGCGGCCACGAGAAGCTGACGCACGCTCACGGCGTCACAGTTCGTCACCCCCTTTCTTTGAGTGCGGAAGTGGTTTGTGTTTGCTAGACATTTTGGACCATATTGAGTGTACTTTTGCTATTATGGGACCGAAAAAACCCCCACCACAGGCGGAGATCATTGAAAAACACGAACGAGGTGTGCGTTTGTGTGACTCAGCGTCCCAGTACCAGTACGCTAAGTCTACCACCATCCTTAAGAACAAGGAAGCTATTAAGGGTGCGTGTGTGGCTAAGGGTGTTTCCAAACAGTAGGCGTTTCCAAACTCTCCTTCCAAACAGTAAGTCCCTCCCTCCCTCCTCCTCCCACTCCATTCCATCAAGCCATCAACTACCATCACAAAGGTAAATAAAACCACTTTATTATACAGTACAGTTTATTTCTTTAATTACAATACAATAGCACATTTATTATACATAAAATAAGGTATATTTTTGTGTAGTTTTAAGGCTTATTTAGTAGAAAATTATGTTTTATGGGGACCTGGGAACGGATTATTCTCATTTTAATGGTTTCTTATGGGAAATAAATGTTCGGAAGACGAACTTTTCGCCTCACACACACTTTCTGGGAACCAATTATGTTCGTGAGCAGAGGTATCACTGTAGTGAGAAAATAACTGAATTCTTTTTATTTCTTTTTTCAAAACAGAGTTATAGTGTACGCTGAAATGGTAACTCTTAAAAACAATCAATAATAATAATAATAATAATAATAGTGGTTAGCGTAGTGGTTAGCACATCCACCCCACAGCAAGAAGGTCCGGGGTTCGATTCCCATCTCTGGCGTTTCAGTGTGGAGTTTCATGTTCTCCTTTTGCTTGTATGGGTTTCCTGCGGGTAATCTGATTTCCTTTTACAGTCCAAAAACATGCACAGTAAGTTAATTAGCTGTTTCCAATCACCCATAGATTTGAGTGTGAATATGAATGGTTGTGTGAGTGTTTGCCCTGCAATGGCCTGTTTAGCCATTCAGGGTGTACCCGCCCTTGCCCAGAGTTGGCTGAGATGGGCACCAGCCTCCATGCAAGCAGGGACTTGAGCCCCTGACCTTGCATCAATAATCCTGTGCCCTGCCACTGGGCCACCACTGCCCATAAGTACAGGCATTAGCTGAAGGAAAAATAAGTAATAAGTAAGTCACCGCACCACTTGTGATTCTGGTTTGTGTTGGCTGACACAGGCTGCAGCTTCCGTGTGATTCAAGTTGCATTAAGCAGTTCAGCAAATGAATGACTGACTGTCTATTTATAAGCGCATAAGAATCTGAATTTCCTTTTATTGTGAAAAATCTTTGAAAATGGTGATGGAGAATTACAGTTGAAATGATCAGTGGTGGCCCACCTTTTATTGGTTGGTCCTCGTACCCAGTATTGTACCTCAATATAAAGAAGTATCAAAATAGCTGATGATCATACCATACAGTACATACATCCCACAGAATAAAATCTTTACAGCCAGAAATGACAATCGTATAATTTAATGCATGAAATTGTTTTTTTGATTATTTCGCCACTGCAATTTCTCTTTCGAAACCAGTTTGTTTGTAACCTAGCATTCACATATTACAAAGAAATTTTTCATTTTTTTCCCAAATGCCAGAAAATGTATATTGTCTACCATATCTCCAAACACTTTACTTTGGTCTCCCCGCCGAGGCTTCTCCAGGCTTCATTTGCATAGCAGTAAGTAGATCTAATCTCTTCTTCTCACACTTGTCTACCACCTTCATCTATACACATAATGAAATTGTCTTGGTTGTCTACCTGATTTAATGTTGTTTGACAACAACCCAGTCAAAGACAAATGTAGGGAGAAGGCTGCTTGAGGTGAGATACAAATGGATATATAAATGGCCTGTGCAGTTGCATTGGCATGCTGATCTACGTTTTCTTTGACCTCAAATCACCTGCTCAAATGTGGTATTACTGGCTTTGCACTCACTCTTTCACATGTAGTATTAACATTAAGACTTTTTTTTATGAGCAGCATGTTTCCTATAAGCTAAATTGAAGATCTGGGAAACATGTGTTGCTCAGAAGAAATGGAGGAAATTATTTGAAACTTTATACAGTTTTATTGGACTGACTACATTCTTGGCCAATACTGTGCTTGGCATAGAGCATTGTACAGAACAATATGTGTTGCATGTCTTCTTGGGAACTACACCCACACGCTTTTCCAGTCCGTTTTCTCTAGGAAATCTCACCACGATCATTTGGGTTACTGTAGAGCAGAAAAGGTTAGATTCAATCTTTACAGCCAATCCACCCAGTTAGTCCTGCCTAAAATAGAGTCTAAACATGTTTACTTTCTCTCCAGGCTTTTCTTGGTGGTTTACCAGCATTCCTTGCACTGTACTACACCCCCCACCCCCACCCCCCAATCCCCAATCCCTTTCAGATATGGATGTTTAACAGTGCCTCAGGTTTGCAGTGGGTTTGTATCGTGATCCAGATATATTCTATGGCAAACGAGGGAAGTTAAAAAAAGAGGCACATTGGGGCACTGCACAAATCAATAGGCCTATTATTCTTGACGGTGCTCGCTGTGTTTCACTGTGTTGAAGATCAGATTAGCAGGATTGAGCAGAATAGATGCCTCCCACCTCTAACTCTTGTTTTCTAAAGGGTCAGTAAGGCTTAATGTTTGCATCCAAATGCTACTTATGCAGACGGAATGAGCACACCATTTCACCGGACTCTACAAAGTTAATGAGACTAGCATAGACCAATCCTGGCATTTTAACAGCCTTGTCAAATGGAAACTTTAAATTCTTTTGATCTTTGTGTAGGCAGACTAAACTTCATTCTGCTTGTTGCTGGGAAATCTCTTACATCAAAACTCTGTTACTTTCTCTTTGTTTCCCATTTTCTTTCTTCCATGCTTTGTTTTACTGTTTTTATTTTTCTGCGAGACATGGAGCAACTCACACATAACACATAAACGTGCTAATTGCATTGCAGCTCAACACCTATTTGTGCAAGAAAATTATTTGTTAATCATGTTTGCGGTTTGGTTAGCACAGTGCTGCAACAGCAAACATGTCCACCTCACAGAAAGAAAGTCCAGGGTTCGAGTCCTGAGCTCAGGCATTTCTGTTGCGGTTTGCATCTTCTCACCATGCTTGAATGGGTATTTTCTGGGTAGTTCAGTCCCCCCAATCCAACACCCCCCCCCCCCCCCCCGTCAAAAAAAAAAAAATCCAAAGATATGCAGATCAGGCTAATTGATTGTTCTGAATTAATTGTGAACAGTTGTGTGTTGGCCTCTCAATGGGCTCTTAAGTTCTTAAAGGAGTACCCTGTCCTCAGCCAGTGTGGGCTGAAATAGATTCCAACATCCTCACAACTCTAGTAAGATTAACTGGTCTTGCAAATACGTGTTTGCATTTTTGAAATTCAAATATAATTCAGATGCGATTGACATTCAGTGTTACCTCAAAGCAAGAATGTATTGGGATCAAGTCTCCTGGCCAATGAGGGCCTTTGTATGTGGGTTGCACATGGGTGTTCTCTCCATGTTTACCTGGATTTTCTCTGGGTATTCTAGTTTCCTACTTCTTTGTTTGGTTGGGGGTTCGAGTCCCACTCTCCACAAGGTTGTCACTGTCCCCCCCAGTGTGGCTAACTGGGTTATCAAAGGCGGACCATGTCTGTCACTGTCTATGGTGAGAGGCATGTAAAAGAACCATTGCTGACTTTCGTAAAGAGTAGCTGCAAAGTCGTCAGCATGTTTCTGTCCCTTGCTAAAAAGGGTTGTGACAGGAAGGGCATCCGATGTAAAAACCTCTGCCAAATCAAACGTGCGAATCAGATGATTCGCTGTGGCGACTCCCGAGTAAAAGGGAAAAAGCCGAAAGGAAGACAGATATTCTAGTTTCCTACTTCGGGTGGTCTACTTCGGGTGGTGGTGGCCTGGTGGTGCTGGATCGCTGATCCTTAGGTTGGGGGTTAGAGTCTCATTCTCCACCAAGTTGTCGCTGTCCCCCCAGTTCAGCCAACTGGGTTATCAAAGGCCGGCCATGTCTCTCACGGTCTATGAAAGAACCATTGCTGACTTTCGTAAAGAGGAGCTGCATAGCCGTCAGCGTGTTTCTGCCACTTGCTAAAGGGTTGTGTCAGGAAGGGCGCTGTGGCGACCCCTGAGAAAAAAGGTAAGAAGCTGAAAGGAAAAGAAGAAGAATTCTAGTTTCCTTCTTATATAAAGAAAATGCAAATTAGGTCAACTAGCTACTCTAAATTGCCCATAGTATTAACCCAGCAGTAGACTGAAGACCTATTCAAGGTGTGCCCCACCTCTCACTTGATGTCAGCTCGGATTGGCTTCAGATTTCATGACCCATCAGATGACCCCGATGGACATACGTTATAGATAATGGATGAGTGGATGGAAAGATTTATGGAATATTAATTTAAACTTGGTGAACCACAACCAAAGACTAACTTGTTAAACAAAGAGCTGGACTATACAAACTAGTGTTAAAAGCTAAAGCTTAGCAAGATATGCTCGCCAAAATATAGTTCTTAAGACTATAATTTTAAATTCTTGTAAACACTTTGAGGTTCCACAGAGAAGTTGTTAAGATATGTCGCCGCCATTGCTACACTCTGAACTTACTACAAACTACTACCAGCAAGACAACAGGATTTTCTAACCTACACTCTGTGCCCGCATTACCCCGATGTCTGATTAAGTGTAGGGTTCATTGCTTCGGGGAAGAGATTTACAAATGTTTACCAGTGCAGCAAGGAACTACACAACTTCTTTCTATCTAGGAGGTTTCATTTGGTTTCATTCTTGGAACCGATGTCCACAAAAGAAAACCCTCCACTGCCCTGTCTTTAACCTAGAGCTCCGTACAGCTGTAGCCCTCATCTATCCGCCATGGTCCTTGAGGACTGCAATCCAAGGACAATGGAAGCAAACACTGGCTATAAAGCTGCAGAACCTCTTCAAACAGGCAGCCAGCATGGGAGCAGATCGGGGCCTCCAGCAGCTGCTCTAAACCACATTCACTTCGACTGAGAAAAAAAAAAAAAGCGCTGTTCCTAATTCTTAAGGCTGCCTAGTGTAAGCCTTTTTCTAGGACTAGGGGTTTTTTTTTTTTTTTTTTTTTTTTTTTTTTGGTCTCCTCACGTCTTTATTATCTCAGATCTTTTAAAGCAAAAACAGAGTGTGACTAAAATGCGACTGTTGTGCACCTTGAAACAGAAATAATGTGCATGTGGAGCAGACAAGCAGGCAATGGATACGGCTCACACAGCTGACATGTCTTCTGTTTCACTGCCCCCTTCATCCTGTCTCGAACAGAGTACTGCCCAGACACCTTTCAGTCATTAGAGGCCTCCAGCACATGTATTAAAAAAAAAAAAAAAAAAAAAACCTCCTTGATGGAGAGCTTGATTTCCTCCTTCTCTTTCCCCCTCCTGGTCTCAGCTGGATTTGGCCCCTACTGGGAGCAGAGCCCCCTGAACTCCCTGGCTGTATACCTACTGTACCAGCACACTTGTTACACAAGCACCACACTGGCACACACTCAAAGCAATTGGACATGCTCTATAAATTGTCACCCACATCCTTCCAGCCGAGGACGGAAAAACAAAATGGCAGGGGTTTAGCTCAGAGGGAGCACGACAACTGGAATGCATTCCACTCGAGGAATAGGGGGATATTCAATACATATCAGCAGCTGGAAGCTCTCAGAGACACAGGGGTAAGCTAGGACTTTGTATGTCCATGTGTGTGTGAGTGAGTGTTCTTTATTCTTTAAAATGGAAGTAACAGTATAATACATGCGCTGTATATCTAGTTTAATTTTCAATTAATTTTATTTTCATACTGAATGTCACATAATATTATTTACCTTTCTGCACCGTGTGCATCAATTTACTATTATAACACACGGGTTCGTTCTAGGCTTATTGAATTTACACTCTGGAGCTCTCCACTCTCCACAAGACTGTCACTGTCCCCCCAGTGCAGCTAACTGGGTTATCGAAGGCCGGCCATGTCTCTCACTGTCTATGGTGAGAGGTTCATGTAAAAGAACCATTGCTGACTTTTGTAAAGAGCAGCTGCAAAGCCGTCAGCGTGTTTCTGTCCCTTGCTAAAAGGCTGTGTCAGGAAGGGCATCCGATGTAAAAATCCTGTGCCACATCAAACATGCGAATCAGATGATTCGCTGTGGCGACCCCTGAAAAAGGGAAAAAGACAAAAGGAAAAGAAGAGACACTCTGGAGCTAGGTATGTTATTTATGGAAAAACCTCATACACTTGTTATACGCATGTTATATGTTTTTGACCGTGTTAGATATTCCACATAATGTTCAGCCCACCCAGAAATAACTGGAGTTTCTGCTTGAGCATCTCTCGTTTATCTTTTTTTTCTTTCTTTTTTTTTAACTTGTTCTTGCTCAGATGTCAGCTGATGAAGAGACGGGTAGATCATTATTGAATAAGAACACATTCCATGAGTGGTAGATACAGCTGAGATTCTCAGACACTTGTAGGATTTCATGTCTCTCATGGGATCTTTTGCAGACACATTCTTGGGTTTAGCCCTGTGTGTAATTTTATGCTGCCTCTGTGTGGCATGAAGCAGGCTAAAGCACGTTAGTACCCAACATGACTTGACATGTTTTGACTATTTTTATAGCACAGGGTGGCATTACAACCCTCACCCACCAACCCACCCACCAACCCACCCACCCCATGAACACACAAACAACACAAACAAACAGAAGAGTATATAAACATTAACAGTTCATGCTTATTGAAACCACATTTTATTTCCTACTTTCTAATGTTTAACTGTTATATATATATATATATATATATATATATATATATATATATATATATATATATATATATGAAGGGGAATAAGTGTCATAAATCCAAACTATGTAATCCTTGTTGTCCTGTCTGACCCATCATCAACATGATCAGAGAAAACAGGCTTGTCCTTTATCTTTTGATGCATGCATTTAATTATATATATATTTAAAAATAATAACAGGTGATTTCAAAAGATACAAAGAGATTGCATTTTCCCTTTCGTTCGCTGTCTCAAGTCCTCAGAGTCTGGAAATAACACATTATTATGTGAAAGAGTTATTTTTTTGTAATTGCCCTGCAACACCCAGAGCCTGAGGGGTCAAGTGGTTTAAACAGCCGATTTAAAAGTGGTGTACAGTATTTTAATTTCAATTAAACAGGTGAAATTCTGTTGCGTATCTGCTGATTTGTAGTTAATGTATGGGTTTAATTAAAAATGCATTTTTTAATTGTATTATTTTTTTATAACAGAGCTGTTTATGCCACAAACTCTCATTTATTATTTATTCCACAATGAAAAAAAGTGTGGCAAGGAATCACAGATTCACATTGCATGAGTATATAAATAAAAAAATTAACTAAAACAACCTCTAATATACATTCAGCTAACAAAACGCAAGTCCATGATGCTGTCTTCTGTATAAAGCTTCTTCACTATTCACCTTCCCGAATCTCCTGCGTAATAATTTAACAGCATTATCTGAGGGAATTAATCGTCTCTAATAGACCGGTTGATAAGATGATGTACTGTACATTGTACCTCCCTTAAAACCTCCCTCGACCCAGTCATTCAGATGTAATGCTGCTGGTTTAGTAGGGATTTGTCAACCACCCTGACTCAACCATCAATCTAACAGCAGTGGGTAATGCTGCTTATCAAGCAACCCCCACCTTCTCGTCCCCAGTGCAGGAAAATCGAAAACAAGCCAGCACAAATAGCCTGGGTAAATTATTAGGAATACTCTTTCCTCTTATCCATTCAAATCTATTACTAATCATTGAATTTTCAAAACCTAGGGGCAGTGGTGGTCTAGTGGTATAAGGCACCGGATCGCTGATCCAAAGGTTGGGGGTTCGAGTCCCACTCTCCACAACGTTGTCACTGTCCCCCCCAGTGCAGCTAACTGGGTTATCAAAGGCCGTCCATGTCTCCCACTGTCTATGGTGTGAGGCTGTAAAAGAACCATTGCTGACTTTCATAAAGAGTAGGCTGCAAAGCCGTCGGCGTGTTTCCGCCCTGTGATGGCCTGGCGAGCTGTCCAGGGTGTAGTCTGCCCTCGCACTGAGTTGGCCGGGATGAGCACCAGCCTCCCCGCGACCCTAATTAGGATGAAGCGGTTACAGAAAATGAAATTAATTTTCAAAAGGCTTTCTTGTCTGAAATGAAAATTTAGCATATACCCCTGAAATAATTTTACTACTATTACTTTGGTTAATCTATAAAGTGTCCTGTATGTTTCATGTTTCTGTGTCATGACATTCACAGTTCAGCTCATCAGTAGTTCTGAGTCGTTCATGCAGTGCACTTTTCATTTGTCTGTCATTCAAGGAATAGTAAAGTGTTGCAGTGGGCTTTTAGACATTGGGCCTAACCTCATATGATGTGGACTAGTGTCTAAAATTAATGCATTTCAGCAATTACTGCTGTGAAAACACTGAGGCAGTGGCTTCTTTGTGGTTTGACACTTGGCGGTCTGTAATATTTAGAAAAATCACATATTACCATTAAATAAACTGGCTTTATTAATATACATGTGTGTTTTGCTTTTTTATTAGATAAATTGTTTTCTAAAGATCACAGCACCTTAAATGCTTAATTGCAAACCTTTTTCTAGAATTTTTTTTTTTTTTTACTAACTTGGAATGACTTATAGGTAGTATAGTGGTGCAGTGGTTCATATGTCCATATTAGGTTGTTATTATTGCCTACAGGTGTGAATATGAGTGTGATTGTTTGTTTGTTTGTTTGCTAAGCAGCGTACGAGTGAGTGAGCGAGAGGAGTGATGTATTATATCATATTCATTCATTAATTTTCTTACCGCTTAATCCTAATTAGGGTCACGAGGAGGCAGGTGCCTATCTCAGTCAACTCTGGGCGAGGGCAGAGTGCACCTTGGACAGCTCGCCAGACCATCGCAGGGCAGGAACACACTGACGGCGATGCTGCTACTCTTTACAAAAATCAGCAACGGTTCTTTTCCAGCCTCACACCATAGACAGTGAGAGACATGGACGGCCTTTGATAACCCAGTTAGCTGCAATGGAGGGGGGGCTTGAACCCCCAACCTTGGGATCAATGATCCAGCACCTTACCACCGGGCCACCACTACCCTGGTAAATAAATATTACCTCCTAATCCAATTCATTAAGATTTCTCCTCTCCATTTTTACTTCTTTTCATGGATATTAAAGTCTTTCATATCTTGCTTAGATTTTGCCTGGTGAATGCATACTTATTATCCCATCCACACTCCTGGGATTTGTAATGAAACAATCAAAATGAATCTTTATTTTTCATATTTAATATGTTAAAACAACAAATAAAATTCAAGTGGAATAAAAAATAGAAATATTTCAAGGGGAAGATGAAAAATCCTACAATAACCTGCTTGCATAAGGGTTGTCATGGGGAACTGGGCATCTTAGTGACATTACCAAGAACAGAACATTCCTCCAAAATGACCTCCTTCAAAAAAAGAACAAAATTAGCACTTATCAGGGAAACTGCCAAGAGAAATAAGGCAACGTTAAGGAGATGCAAGAATATGATAAGTACTGGTCAATCCCATAACAATCACTTGTATTGTTCACATGCTTGGGATATGGAGTTGGGTGAATATACAGTACTTTCTAATGGGAAAGAATACATCTGAACCGGCATGTTTTTTAAAATAAAACTTTTTGGATTCAGTTCTAAAAGATATGTTTGGGTATATTCAGAGAACATCATACCCAAGGTAAAGCATGCTGGCTTTACCATAATACTATTGAGCAGCTCCTCTTCAGCAAGGATTGCGGCTCTAGTAAAGATAGAGGATGCGAGGTTTTGTTAAACAGCTGAAGACCAAAAAAATAAATAAAAAAAATACCCTCCAGCACAATACCGATTCAAACCAGAAATCATAGTCAACAAAGGAATTGCTTCAAAAGAAGCAAAGTTTTGGAATGGCCTAGACAAAACCCAGATCTAAAGCCTAGAGAACCTGTTGGATTATTTGAAGAGGGCAGTGCACTGAAGGTAATATTGTAAATTCAGAGATGTGGATCTCATTTTTTGCATTGTTATATAAAACTTACCCAGAAACCCTCAGTGCTATATTATGAGGAAAAATAGGATTTAATAAACATTTGCAAAATGGCCAGCATGGGGGCAGTGGTGGTCTAGTGGTATAGGGCACTGGATCGCTGATCCAAAGGTTGGGGGTTCAAGTCCCACTCTCCACAAGGTTGTCACTGTCCCCCCCCCCCCCCCCCCCCCCCCCCCCAGTGCAGTTAACTGGGTTATCAAAGGCCGGCCATGTCTCTCACTGTCTGTGGTGTGAGGTTCATGTAAAAGAACCATTGCTGACTTTCAACAAGAGTAGCTGCAAAGCCGTCAGCGTGTTTCTGCCCTGCGATGGCCTGGCGAGCTGTCCAGGGTGTACTCTGCCCTCGCACTGAGTTGGCCGGGATGGGCACCAGCTTCCCCGCGACCCTAATTAGGATGAAGCGGTTACAGAAAATGAAATTAATTTTCAAAAGGTTCAAGTCCCACTCTCCACAAGGTTGTCACTGTCCCCCCCCAGTGCAGCTAACTGGGTTATCAAAGGCGGGCCATGTCTGTCACTGTCTATGATGAGAGGTTCATGTAAAAGAACCATTGCTGACTTTCGTAAAGAGTAGCTGCAAAGTCGTCGGCGTGTTTCTGTCCCTTGCTAAAAAGGGTTGTGACAGGAAGGGCATCCGACGTAAAAAACTAAAAACCTCTGCCAAATCAAACGTGCGAATCAGATGATTCGCTGTGGCGACTCCTGAGTAAAAGGGAAAAAGCCGAAAGGAAGACAGACAGCAAAATGGCCAGCACAGTGGCAAAGCGATTAGCATGTCCACCTCAAAGCAAAAAAGGTCCTGGGTTGGCATGGCGAGGATGTTTCTGTGTGGAGATTTCATGTTCTCCCAGTGCTTCTGTGCTCTCCAGTTAATACCACAGTCCAAAAAATATGTTCATTAGGCTAATTGGTTTTAGTTTGTTCTAAATTGCCGTTGGATGTGAGAGTGAAAGGCTGTGTATGTTAGCCCTGTGATGTACTGGTGAGCTGTTCAGGGCCTTTGCCCTGTGTCAGTTTAGACAAGCTCCATCTTCCTCACCACAATATTAGGATTAAGCAGCTCGGCAAATGAATCAATGAGAATATTGGACAAGGTGTGTGGACAGTTGTGTAATTAGGGTTGTCATAGGTTTTCCATTTTTGTTTTGCCCCTAAAACATTTCTACCATATTAGTTTATTTGACGTTTTGGAGACAAATTCAG
This sequence comes from Plotosus lineatus, assembly GCA_024760905.1. Classification (NCBI taxonomy): domain Eukaryota; kingdom Metazoa; phylum Chordata; class Actinopteri; order Siluriformes; family Plotosidae; genus Plotosus; species Plotosus lineatus. The sequence goes on along the minus strand of CM045737.1, from coordinate 22,344,742 downwards.
AGAGGCTAGATTGAGATGGTTTGGACATGTACAGAGGAGGGATAGTGAGTATATTGGTAATAGGATGCTGAGGCTGGAACTACCAGGCAAAAGGCCTAGAGGAAGACCAAAGAGACGATTCATGGATGTGGTGAAGGAGGACATGAAGGTCGTTGGTGTAAGAGAAGAAGATGCAAAGGATAGGGTGAGATGGAGGCAGATGATTCGCTGTGGCGACCCCTGAAGGGAAAAGCCGAAAGGAAAAGAAGAAGATTTTGTGCTTCACAAAAATAAATAAATGAAAAATAGAATTGAATTAATAAATAAATTTTACACTTCTTTTTCAATATACAGACAGTACATGATGTGGGGCCAGTCGTGTTGTGATGAAATGCTAGGCTCAGGCTTGAGAGGTGTTGAGTTTGAATCCCCGTCAGTCCCCCCACTGTGCTAAAATGTGAGAAGATTACTAGTATGGGCTGAACTATGGGGGTTAGCAGCAAGCAGTTGTTTTTCCTCAGAAGTGATGTCAACACACTGGATGGGGTTGACGTCTTTTGTGGAGACAGTGAGGCGTTATGTAGCTAACGTTTTGCCAACTATGCCTTATTGTTGTCAGTTGGTTGGGGAACAAAAAGAAATGCTTTCTGCGATCTTTGCGCTTGTTTGTGCAGCTCAGCACTGGCAGATAATTTGCTATGCTATATGGGTCAGTGATGGAGCCCAGCCAATCTAAAAAGTTTTTGTCCCAACCAGGCTGGAACTGCTAATCAGACAAGCTTCGTGTCTCTGAGCATGACTAGATTCCTAACACTTGCGTGCACTTTGAAAATGGGTAAGGACTGATGTTGCTGGAAGAAACCATTGATGTTCATACATGAATGTTTTACAGAGCTGGTAACATTAATTCCTCACAGGTGCCCTTTCAGAGTCATTATTAAGTTAAATATCACTACACCAAATACAAAATATTCAGAATGTTATTTTTAATATTTAAAATCTTAGAACTTCGCAAAAAAAAAAAATCACTACTCAACCCCTACAATAGAAAACTACCCATGATAGGTCTGTTGTTGTTGTTGTTGTTCGTCCTTCGAGTTCGAAGAGGACCATGACTTCATATCAGATCTGTGATCCTTGGCTGTGGGTCCGGAGATGGGTAATGAGGCCAATCCGAGCCCGAAATGCCCGCCCACACACAGGACATGTGTGGGTGGGTGCTGCGATGGAAGTGGAGGCAGCTCAAGCTTTGCGCGCTGCACGTTTCTGCTGCGCCTCTGCAGTTTGTCGCTTCTCTGTTGGACGGGCACCTGTAAAGACTTTGCTTCGCCAAGCTGAGCGTTTGGTAGCAAGCTGCTTCTAAGTGCTGATGCTGATGTTCATGTCCTTGAGGGACGCTCTAAGGCCATCTATGAAGTGTTTCTTTTGTCTCCCAACTGAACGCTTGCCTTCACAATGCTCTCCATACAGTAGCTGTTTCGGTAGTCGACTGTCCATCATTCTGACAACATGGCCTGCCCATCTGACCTGTGCTTTCTGAAGGAGGGTGTGGATGCTGGGAATGCCGGCTTGTTCCAGGACTTCCCTGTCAATGATTTTGTCCTGCCACTTGATGCAGAGGAGTCTGCGAAGGCAGCTCAAGTGAAAGTAGTTGAGCTGTTTGGCGTGTCTGCTGTAGACAATCCAGGTCTCACAGGCGTAGAGGAGGGTGATGAGCACCACTGCACGGTAGACCTTCAGCTTGGTGGTAAGTAAGGCTGAGTCCTCTCTGCTCCCACTCATTCTCACGGTGTCTTCCAAAGGTAGAACTGGCCTTGGCAATCCTGTTGTTGACTTCTGCATCGATGTTCACCGCTCTTGAAAGTGTGCTATACAGACAGGTAAAGCTGTCAACAGCCTGGAGTTCCTGTTCCTTCACTGTGATGATAGGTACAAATCAACATTAGCAGACAAATATGACGTTCAGACATGTACAAATTCCATGTAACATTATGCATGTCTGTCACTTTTCTAGTAATGTTTAGAAACATTGCACCGTTGAAGTGCCTTTTTACATTTGGGTAATTTCTTTAGGCCGATTTTCTGAGAGTACCAGAAATAGCAATCCTCTGTGTATTATGCTTCAGACTCTGATGCTTGTGTCACCTCTACTCTCTTGGAGGTTTCAATTACTCCACGTTTCTCTGTACTTCTAATAAGAGTCTTTCTGTAATGGGTAAGATTAATCCCCACCTCTTTGCCATCCACCACTGACTGGTTGAGTGGGTTTTGCCATATACTGTATATATATATATATATATAAAATGGCTGCCCTCCATCATTTAGGTATGTACTTCATGTCTGTTGTCCTCATGTAATGCCACTGTTACCATAACTGGAAATGGCACAGAGAGAACTGAAACAAAACAGTGATTTTGGTGACCTGGACAGTGGAGGTGGATAAGGCGGCATGTGTGCAATTTTTTTTTTTAATAAAATGAAACATTGATTTACTTCACACTTGGACATGATGAATAAATAAATAAATGGCATTTTTTACATGTAGCATGAGCATTGACTTTGCATATTCTTTGCATGCTTTTTTTATTATTATTCTGATAAAAAAAATAATAATAAAGGCTTAGCTTTGAAGCTGCTCTGAAATAGTTCTGATGACAAAAATCTCCTTTGCCTTAAAACATGTGCAGCACAGGAAGGTTAAAAATATATTCTTTTCTAGATCAAGAAACAGGAAATTGGATTACAGGCTTGCTATGGTTCACTTTATGACATGCAAACTGTAGGAACTGTGTGGAAAGGAAGTCACCAGCTCCAACTCCACCCCCACCCCCTTTCAGGATAAGCTTCACCAGTAAATAACAGACGGTTAGAGGAACAGACCTGAAGCTATGCATTACACACCAGGGTTTACTTCTAACAGTGAAACATAAATAACAGGGACTGGTAAGACTTAGTTTCTCATTTAAATGCCATTTTGAGATAACACAAAGAGAGAAAATGACTGACATTTGGAGTAAATTGGGAAAAGACACTTAAAAGGCAAAGACAACTCTCTGATATGGAGAGCTAGAAAATAGTGGTCTATATGTGCATATATTACAGCCTTGACTAGAATATGAACTGGCAAACCAGTATTCAATTTTAGTTTATCTCCTTTTCCTGGTGAGCTCTTCATTTAAACCAATAAAAATGGAGAGAGACTTTTACTAAGTGTTGTTATTTCTTTTCTGCCAAATGCATTCATTTTGTATTTTTTTTTTTTTTATTTAAGGGCGATCAGTGACTTAAACCTTCAGAACAGGTTGATAACCAGCTTCACAACAATATATTATGTTTTGCATAAAAAAATGGGCGGCACGTTGGCGCCGTAGTTAGCACATCCACCTTACTGCATGAAGGTCCTGCGTTCAAGGCCTGGGGTCCAGTGTTTCTGTGTGGAATTTGCATGCTCTCCCTGAGCTTTCTTGTTTCCTCTGAATACTGCAGTTTCCTCCCACAGTCCAAACACATGCACATTAAGCTAACAGGTGTGTGTTGGCCCTGCAGTAGTCCAATGTATTGTTTATGGTGTACCCCATAATCCTAGGAGGAGTAAGCAATTTAACAAAAGAGTGAGTGAATGCATAAAGTACCTCGAGAGCACTGAAAAAGAATGACCAAAATGTATATCATTTTGACCTTCTGAGTATTCATAACAAATCTTTAAATTTTGTCATAAAGTTACCGGTTCAGTAATGTTGCAGGATCCCCAAACTCCCACAAAATTGGTTTCCTACCCACCTTTGTCAATTCCCACCCACCAATCAGTTCCACCCTATAATGAAACAACTACGAGCTGGGGAATGTGATGTATAATGTGAAGCTACATGTGAAGTGAGAGTACCATGCTAAGAGGAAAGAGATCTCTGCCTTACCAACTCACTATTTTCTAGCATGCCTGTGATTACTTGTCAGGTCAGGTTTTGCCCTGCGACTGGTAATATGTAAGCCAGTTACAACCTGTTGCATGGTTGAGTGGTCGGTGACTATACCGGCTCCCCCACCAGGTTCCAAATTTGGTGAGTAGGGTGGCTAGCAACCCAGTAGAAATAGAAACAAGACCTATCAAAGGGCGGATGAACTCTTTAGAGTCAATGGCCAGCTACCTAGAGATGGTGTCTCAATAAAAACACCTTGCAGAAAGAACTTTGAGCCTCTACTGTGGATTTTTTCCCCCCTTCGTATACAGCCATGACAAAGGCTATTATGGCTGCCACCTACGCCAGAATTCTGGCATGGCACCCAGATTGATTGTGATTGGCAGGGAATAGTATTGCCATCCCTTAGACATAGAGAACATGACCAACTTTGTTTCCTAGGACTGGCATTGCTGGAAAATAAATTAATCAACCTTACAACCAATGCTCATATGGCTACACATGAATTATTCATGTAAACTGTGACAAATTTGCAAGAATGAGATCATTCGAGTCCTGGGCTTGGACGCTTCTGTGGGGACATTGCATGTTCCACCAGTACAATTATAGATGAGCTCCCCTACAGCACCCCATTGATAAGGACAAAGTATTTAACTTTGACTATTTGCTTTTGAAATATCAAGAAGAAACTATAGTGTCAGTTCGTCCCTCTGGCGTATGTGTACACATGGGAACCCTGTGGTGATGTTTCTCATGCTGGGGGAAGTCATGGCCTAATGGATAGAGAAATGGCTTTGGGACAGAAAGGTCACTGCTTTAATTCCAGAACCAACAAAAAAAAATGTGTAGAGGCAGGAGAATGACCTTCGCTTCCTCCACATTCATGTCTGAAATGCCGTTGAGCAAGGTACCTAAACTCTAGCTGCTCCACTGGCACTGCAATGTGTAGCAATTACAAAGGATTATAATAAAATATTTGTGTTGTGGTTGGTCCCCCAGTGCAGCTAACTGGGTTATCAAAGGCTGGCCATGTCTCTCACTGTCTATGGTGAGAGGTTCATGTAAAAGAACCATTGCTGACTTTCGTAAAGAGTAGCTGCAAAGCCGTCAGCGTTTTTCTGCCCCTTGCTAAAGGATTGTGTCAGGAAGGGCATCCGACGTAAAAACCTATGCTAAATCAAACGTGCGAATCAGATGATTCACTGTGGCGACCCCTGAAAAAGGGGGAAAGCCGAAAGAAAAGAAGAAAGAAATAGAAGATTTGTGTTGTGATTGGTATATCCAAAAATGTTTTTGGTTCAAGCTGTATTTTTGTATTCCCATAAAAAATTACTGGTTGTCTGCAACTCACATCACATCACATCACAAGAGATTCAAAATTATGTTACATTTCATTCATTTTCTGTAACCGCTTCATCCTAATTAGGGTCGCGGGGAGGCTGGTGCCCATCCCAGCCAACTCAGGACGAGGGCAGAGTACACCCTGGACAGCTCGCCAGGCCATCGCAGGGCGGAAACACGCTGACGGCTTTGCAGCTACTCTTGTCGAAAGTCAGCAATGGTTCTTTTACATGCCTCACACCATAGACAGTGAGAGACATGGCCGGCCTTTGATAACCCAGTTAGCTGCACTGGGGGGGACAGTGACAACCTAATTATGTTTACAGATAATGCAAAAGAAAAGTGGATAAAAAGGAAAAAAATATTCCTAAGAAAAATTAAAAAGGTCACACATTTTTTATAAATATTACGTCAGTGATGGGGGAATTTGGTCACAAGCTAATTAACCTATATGTTTATTGCCTTTTATTTTATCAATTATGCATAATTATTTACGTTCTAGGTCAAAGCATGTATGCTATACTAATAAAAAAATGATTTCGTCCAATATTATAGTGGCACGATAAAATGGGCAACATCTACATGGATGAAATTTTTGTAGCAGCAGTAGAGAATATCATTAATGAGTGCCACATGCGTAGACATAACCTCTTTTGCATAATTGTAATAGTTCAGTGTCCTTATGAAAAAATTAAACATGGTAATCAGATCTCACCCTCACTGCCAAACAATCACCTACCATCCATACCCCTCTCCTTCCCTTCCATCCCCTCCCCCACCATGAACACTGAGCCTCAGTCTGGTTCATCTGGTTCAATTCAGGCTCATTAGAGCCAGTCGATAGGAGCATAAGCCCCTGCAGTTGGGGGAGGAACATCCTGCTGCTTCCTTTTTTATGCATGTCTACTCACATGCACTGTCCAGACAGATGTACAGCTGACTGTAGGCTGGAGGATGGCAGACACAGCGACCCACTAAACCGTATCTACACACTGCTTTGGCAAGTGTATACTGTACTACATTTTGTGATTTTGTGTGCTATAATACACAAAACATAAGGGTGAATCATAATTTAGTTCTGTTTACACCTATAGTCCATATGCTGAGTCTTCTTAATCCTTCTGATCTCTGCCATGAATGTATTACTGATGAAAAAATTGGAACAAGCAGAAAACATTACACGGTGTAAAGCACAACCATCCTGACTTGGTCACTTGACGGATTATGCTGATTTTGGATTATTTTTAAATAAAGGTTCCACATTGGGTACAGCAGCAGCGTGGTTATCGCATCTGCATCCCAGCAAGAAGGTCATGGGTCCGAGTCCTTGACTTGGGCGCTTTTGTGGGGACCTTGCATGTTCCACCATGCTTTTGAAATATCAAGAAGAACATACAATGTCCATTTGTCTCTTTAGCAAACATGTACACATGGAAAGCTTGTGGTGAGGTTTCTCATGCCAGGGTAGTTGTGGCCCAATGGTTAGAGAAGTGGCTTTGGGACAGAAAGATCACTGCTTGGATTCCCAACCCATCAAGAAAAATGCGTGGTGGCAGGAGAGTGAGCTGCACCTTCCCTTCCTCCACATTCATGGCTGAAATGCCCTTGAGCAAGGCACCTAAACTCCAGTTGCTCTACGGGCACTGCTATGTGTAGCGACCCACCGCTTCAAGTGTGTGTGCATGCTCACTTTGGATGGGTTAAATGCAGAGGGGGCAGTGGTGGCCTAGTGGTATAGGTGCTGGATCACCGATCCTAAGGTTAGGGGTTCAAGTCCCACTCACCACAGGTTGTCACTGTCCCCCTCAGTGCAGCCAACTGGGTTATCAAAGGCCGGCCATGTCTCTCACTGTCTATGGTGTGAGGCTGTAAAAGAACCATTGCTGACTTTCAACAAGAGTAGCTACAAAGCCGACAGCGTGTTTCCATCCTGCGATGGCCTGGTGAGCTGTCCAGGGTGTACTCTTCCCTACCTGGAGTCAGCTGGGATGGGCGACCCTAATTAGAATTAAGCGGTTACAGAAAATTAACTACTGATGATAAATGCAGAGACAATACTTTCCCTTGTCGGATGAACATTATATATATATATATATATATATATATATATACAGTGATACCTCAGCTCACGAACATAATTGGTTCCCAGAAAGTGTGT